>OZ010589.1:78410298-78430298 GCA_963932145.1 Acanthosepion lycidas | reverse complement strand
ACTTTCTATGGTATTCTTAACATACGTAGGCGCAACTACACCTCTGTTGATTCTGCTCTCTGTGAGGAGACTGTCCATCATTCACCGCAAGCAAGACAATAAAACCCCACACAGTCAAGAAGTTACTGAGAATTAGAGAATAGGAGAAAAATGCTATTAAACGAATAAGAATTAAGAATATAAAAGATAACGTTTGACATTGCATTTAAATTTTTTAAGGTCAAAGTTGAATAGAAACCAAGAAGACCGAAGTGAGTTCCACAAGCGAAAAGAGCGAGAGATGAAATTGTTAATATAGAATTTTCAGTTATATCCAGTCATTTCAATTGTAAAATGATGAGATTTTGTCACCAATTCAGTACTGCACTTACATTCATAAAGTCTAGGGCCATAGAGGAAAGTTCATATCATGAAAGTATTTATAGAAAAGGTACAGAGACGCTACATTACAGCGGTGGGAAAATGATAGAAGCAGAGATGCCAGGTCAGGACCAATAAAATTGCACATTCGTGCGCATTACAAACAAAGGATAATTATGGAACTGCATCAGAAGAAAAAAATCGCTCCGAAAATTCACTCTCTATAAATTTTCAGCTAAGAAGAAAAATATAAAGGCAAAATAAAAGAAATAAAAATAAAAGGAGCTAGAAAAAATTACGCAGAGGATACCTGAAAAAAGATACTAAATAAATTAGTTCAGTGTCATATGCGATAGACGATATATGGCTGACTAGATAGAAGATGTTCCTGTAATAACTCGGCGTTTCTTTTTGCGGTACACTTGTTACTACCCAAGGCTATAGAACCCAGTTTTTCCCGCTATTCAACACATTGTTAGCGGGAGAAGAGATGGATTCATATTTTTTCAAAGGGTATTTGCGCGTAAGTGAATTTAACAAACCCAACTGGAATTCGAACACCGTTCCCCAATTTCTCATTTCGAGCCGTTACTATTACATCACAACACGCATCCATTCCAGGATACTTTTATTAAAACCAACAACATCAAATTGAAAAGAATCACCACATGAAAATACAGGGTGACCCCAAAAAACGGGAATTTTTGAAGTGCGTATTGCCAGACATGAGAAAGTTGCAACACTGCGAGACAGTGACCTTGAGCAAGTAAATATTTCGCCATTTAGAATTCAAGATGAAATTCACAGTATCCCAGCTGAGATGTTGCAGCAGTCAATGAGGAATCTCAACAGCAGATTTCAAGAATGCATTCGTACAGCAGGACGCCATCTACAAGACGTCATTTTTAAAAAATGAAAATTCCATCATTGTTTCTTAAATGGCATGTTTTAAGGTTTCAATTACTATGAATAAAATATTTTTCTTCCATCACTCTTGGTTTTATTGGATTGTTAAAAAGTTCCTGTTTTTTTGAGTTCACCCTATATAAATAGTATAAGTGAATGTTACGTGCGCAGGTAGTGTAATGTCTATCGGCGAGGGAAAATGGAATATGCGAGACAGATTCAAATCCTGACCAAGTCCGTCATTTTACATTCGCATTAATAATCTTGAGAAATTTATAAATGGATTAAATAGCATGGTATGCCGGGCTCTGTAGAAGCATGGGTTTTGGAGATAAAAATACGGAATCTGGAAAAAAAATATACATATATATACAAGAACAGGAAAGAAAACCTGTAAATCATGAACATTAAGATCGTACACATAATAACAGTAGAGACACTTAAACTCAAGTCAATTAGTAAGACTCGGATAAACTGAAACTCACCTGAAAAGAGATATTTTATTTTTTAATCAATCCACCTACAAGCACGGCGATAATGTCACTAAGACGCAAGGAATAAATGAGAATGAAAGAGAATGAGTAGAATTTAGAAGAAACCGGAAACCCTATCCTAAACATGAAATAAGGGATAAATATATACTTCTATTCAAAAGACCGGGGAGGAATGTGAACCGGACGATAGGTAAAGTTATTTACTCCACTTGAAGTATAAAATAAGCACACAAATAGTAAATAAAATTCCAGAGTATTAGGTGGAGACGTTAGAAGCTTAGAGTTGAAGTACACTTTAGTAGGAACCGGAAACCCAATCCCGAAATGGAAACAATGTTCTACCAATGTTCAAAAGACCGTCGAAGTATGTGAATCTGGCGATAGGCGAACCTGTCTACTCTGGTTGAAGAAAAAAATATAAAAAAAATAAATAGTAAATAAAATTTCAGACTCCAGGTAGAGGCGTTAGAATTGAATAAACTGGAGATCCAATCGTAAACATGAAACAAGGGATAAAAATCTATTTCTGCTCAAAAACCGGGACGGTGTGCGAACAGGACGATAGGCGAACCTGTCTACTCCTATTGAGGACAAAAAGAATAAAAAATAAATATCAAATAACATAGCAGAGTTTTGGCGGTAGCATTAGAAAGATATTGAAGAAGGTTTTCAGATGATATTAAAAGGGTTAAAGATTTACACTTTCTCTTCCCTCATCAAAAACCGCCAAGTATAGGAGTAAAGATAAACTGAGACAAACGAAACTATGGCACGACTGAGTACTACAGAGAGAGTCAAGGATTTCAAAGGACATGTTCTCCATTTATCCCAAATAAAACTAGCTCTATACAGGAGACGTAGATTTAGCAAAAAGCTAACTATTAATAATTATAATGTAAACGTTGTTTTCGCCCAGGTAACGCTAAGTAACCTTGATTAAAACAAAAAATACAACAATGAAAGGAAAATACAATTAATAGACGCAAATAAAAACTTATTTATAAAAAAAATAAAGAAAGTATTTTTTCTTTTTTATTAATGGAGAGATACAAACTCCCATAAGATTAAAGATAATATTCCAATCTGAAGCACGAATTCTTATGACCGAACTGAAATGAAACAAAAACTACTTGGTATTTTTTTTTTCAAGTTTGAATAAAAAGAAAATGTAATCCTCTGCCTATATTTTTCTCTTTGAAGGAAAATAAAGAGTTAGAAATCCATCTGCTTATATGAGATTCTTAAAAATATTTTTAAAAGATAATCGTCTTTCTTTGAAATGTTCTATGTTGCATTAGCAATGTAATACACACGCGCATGCAGAAACACATTCACTATCAGTTCGATAAATAGTATTCGACTGATGATTAAAGACATTAAAATTAAATAAAAATACAGAAATTTATTAGTGAAAATTGTTGCTAGATAGATTTATCGATATGTTTCAATTGAAACAAATTGACCTATTTCCTATGTGGACGTTACAGACTGGAGAAAGGAAAATTATTATCATTCATAAAAGACTGAGCTAAAATGAAAATAAATGTATTTATAGTTCAGACGTTAATACTCTTCGAGGTTTCATTGGTCAACCCCTCTGTCAACTTGGGGAATGCACACACACACACACAAATATATATACATATATATATATATATATATATATATATATATATATATATATATATATATATATATTCGCCTGCATGTGTGTATATTATATATATATATATATAGGTATGACAATATATATAAATATATATATATATATATATATATATATATATATATATATATATATACACATGCAGGCGAATATATATATATATATATATATATATATATTCGCCTGCATGTGTGTGTATATATATATATATATATATATATATATATATATATATATATATATATATAATATACACACATGCAAGCGAATATACATATATATATATATATATATATATATATATATTATGAACAAGAACAGTACTGAGCACGTAAAGGTTCATTTCTACAATCAACTTCGGAATGTTATATCTACCTGTGACCATAGAGATAAATTAGTTCTCTTGGGGGACTTCAATGCCCATGTTGTTTCTGACGATCATACATGTAAAGGTGTCTTTGATTGTCACGATCTTGGGCAAATGAATCTTAATGGTCTACGATTATTCTCTATGCGTTGAGAATTTGATCTCTGTATCACTAACACTATGTTTCAGCAGCCGAGCTACCGCAAGTTCTCATGGATGCATCCTAGATTGAAAGATTTGCATCTTATTGACTTTGTCATCACCAAGCAGAGAGATGTTCGAGACTTTCTCATCACACGCTCTTTCTTATGACACCTGTTACCTCTCTCACCACACCCTGCTTCGCAGGAAAGTCATGTTTCTCCCTGAAGGTAATCGGTTACAAAAGCCATCCGTACCAAAACGTCTTAATGTCTCATTGCTGAAAAACTATCAAGTACAAGTCGAATTTTCTGATAAACTAGACACTGCGCTTTGAGCAGTCATTATCACTGCTAACGTTGAATTATCATGGAAGGCATTGGGCGAAGTGATTCATGCTGCCTCTCTGGAAGTTCTTGGACTTCCACTCCACAAACATCAAACATCAAGATTGGTTTGATGAAAATGATACAGAAGTTCAAAAACTAATTGATGAAACGCATAAGTATCATAAGATCTAGGTAAATGAAAAAAACTGCCAATCAAAACAAGCCAACTACAAATGTGTGTAAAGCGAGATTACAACATGCACTTAGACAAATAAAAGAGAGTTGGTGGTCAGCGAAGACTGCTCATCTCCTGCTGACAAAAAGGGCTGTTCATTTAAATTTGGAGATCAGGCCATGTTCTTCAGGAATCAAAAATGCCTCCATGCAACACTTCTACAAGAAAAAAGGTCTTAAAACAGTATGCGATAACCATAGAGGTATCTCACTTTTGTCTATCAGCGAAAATATTTTGGCTAGGCTCATCCTCAAAAAAATTATAAAACACTTTGTCGACGCCATCTACCCTGAATCTCAGTGTGGATTTCACTCCGGTCGTGGCACTATCGACATGGTTTTTGCCCTACGTCAAGTTGCAGAGTAGGTTCGTGAGCGAAACAAGGAGCTATTTAGGGTATTTGTGGAGCTTACTAAGGTCCTTGATACTGTAAACCGAGAAGCACGCTAAAAAGTTCTGAAAAAAATTGTATTCCTGACAGCGTGTTGAATATCATCATTTCATTTCATGTTGGTATACAAGCTAATGTTATATCTGATGCTCAGCGTTCTGATCTATTTGATGTCACTAATGGAACTAAGCAAGGCTGTGTCATGGCGCCTGTTTTGTTTACACTGTTCTTCTCGGTGATGCTGAGGTATGCTTTTCGGGATACAAAAACTGGCGTTACATTTCATTTTCGAACTAATGGAAGACTATTTAAGTAATAGATTATGAGACGAAAGGGGAATAAAGCTTTGCACTAAAATCCAAGGGTACAAAGCGGTTGTTTTGTCATCTCTTCTGTATGGACACTATTCCATAGTTGGACATCATTGCCAGAATCGAGGAAGTATCTCAGAAATATAGACAGATACTTTTCTGTACGGCACTAAAACTTGAACACCTTACAAATGGTACATTAAACGATTAAATATGTTCCATAAAGGTTGTCTTCTGTTTGATGATCGAGTGTCAAATGCTGACCTTTTTGAGAAATGCAAGTTACCATCGAGACCTTCATAATGCAATCACAACTACGTTGGGCTGGACATGTAGCAAGGATGAATGATGATCGCATACCAAAATTTCTTTTTTACAGTGAACTCCATAGTGGTCATAGAAATGTTGGTAAACCTTGGCTCAGGTATAAAGATAAACTGAACAACCTTTCTTGTGTCAACATTCCATTTAAGAACTTTGAAGAGGTAGCTATGAAGGGATCAGAGTATCATTCTAGCTGCCATTCAGAAATAATGCATCATCAAGAAGTAAGCATCAGTCGACTGCGTAAAACACGAAAGCAAAATAAGACAACTAACAGTGTTCCTGCTGCACTTGGATACAATACATTCTCCTGTACTGTTTGTGGTCTTTTGTACAATTCTCGAGCCGGTCTCAAAAGTCATGCTCCTCATAGACATTAGTTCATGGTCATCGGAGGCGCAAACATCGAACTCAAAGGGTAAGTCCATCACATATATATATATATATATATATATTAATTGAAACGTTATTTTTTGTGTATAACCATAATTGAGTAGACGCCTGGTTTATTTTTAAACATTACTTTATTTTCGTCTACGGTCAAAATATTGTAGAAATCTTATTGAAAAAATTCAGGTTCGAACCCTGTCGAGAACGCATTTTTCTTTAATGAGATTTTACAACTATTCAGGCCGGTAGATGAAAATAAAATAAAGTTTTAAAAAAGTTGGGTAACCACTAAAAATAACGTCTAGAGTGATATATCTATATATCTATATATATATATATATATATATATATATGTGTGTGTGTGTGTGTGTGTGTGTGTGTGTGTGTGAAAATATTGTAGAAAATAGAAAGAAACTGGTTTGGTAAATAATCCAAAGTTCCTTAGTATTTTTGTAATTATTTTTAAAAAATAGTGCTCGATACGAAAGTAGAGGATAAATATAATTATTTATTTAAAAATATGATTCCAACTCGCTACATAAGAGGTCTCATGTTTCAAAATAAGAGCCGAAAACTTCAAAATAATATTTGAATTAACTTGAGTTAAAGTAGGCTCTGTTCCATCTTCAAGCGAAATTTTTGGGGGAATGACTTATTTCTGAAATTTACGAGTTTTAATAGTATGGTCAGAATTGAAATCAAAAATTTCCATGGTAGCATCAAGGGCGGATTGTTTAGAATCGGCAGGGGTGGGGTGTTAATAATTTGTATCAGTATAGAGTTACTTTCAGAGATGCCGGGTCACGGTAAGGTGGAGGTGGCTAAATTTACGACGGAGGAAGTTTTCGCATAGTCTGGCTTGAGCGTCTACGGAGATTTATTTATTTATTTTTATTTTATTCTTTTATTATATCTCTTTATGAAAGGGATTTGTGTATATGAAAAGGCCGTAACGTTTGTTATTTGACGACTTCATAAAGGGTTATCAATTTTTGTAGGGTATTAAAACTATGTATATGGGCTATGGATTTTAAAATTTATTTTATTGTATGCGTGTTTTTAGCTAGTTATTCAGAGCGTAAGTTCGGTTGTGTCGGCAGAAAAACCGTTAATTCTTGCCTGATGTTTAATAGGTTTTTATTGTTTAGAAGCTTAATAATGTGTAGTTTCTCATGGAGGTGAAAAGGGCATGGGTCATCCCAAGTTTTGCAAGTTCTAGTCCTGTTAATGATTTTCCATTTTACTTTAGGTGTCCTATTTTTTTCTTTCAGGTGCCAAAAATATTTAGATAGAGAGGTCTGATGTCTAAAGTTTATGCTAAATTTAGCCACCCCCACCTTACCGTGACCCGGCATCTCTGGAAGTAACTGTATACTGATACAAATTATTACCACCCCACCGCTGCCGATTCTAAACAATCCGCCCTTGACGTTACCATGGAAATCTTTGATTTCAATTCTGACCATACTATTAAAACTCGTAAATTTCAGAAATAAGTCATTCCCCAAAAAATTTCGCTTGAAGATGGAACAGAGCCTACTTTAACTCAAGTTAATTCAAATATTATTTTGAAGTTTTCGGCTCTTATTTTGAAACATGAGACCTCTTATGTAGCGAGTTGGAATCATATTTTTAAATAAATAATTATATATATATATATATATATATATATATATATATATATATATATATGTGTGTGTGTGTGTGTGTGTGTGTGTGTGTGTGTGTGTGTGTGCATTACTGACTACCAGAGGTCTCAGTTAGTGGCGAAGAGCTTAGCATTATTCAGCAACCAAAAAATTCCATTTCTTCCAAAATGCTCAACCCACGAAATATATATATATATATATATATATATATATATATATATATATATATATATATATATATACGCAAAATTCCAAAATGCTCAACCCACGAAAGGTGCGTATATATATATATATATATATATATATATATATATACGCACCTTTCGTGGGTTGAGCATTTTGGAAGAAATGGAATTTTTTGGTTGCTGAATAATGCTAAGCTAAGCTCTTCGCCACTAACTGAGACCTCTGGTAGTCAGTAATGCACACACACACACACACACACACACACACACACACACACACATATATATATATATATATATATATATATATATATATATATATATATATATATTGTATATAATGTGTTAAAAATCCCTTTTGTTCCTAGCGTGTGACGTTGGCCGAGGTGAGAGTCTCCGACTGATGTCAAATTGGTCAGGTTTCGATCCCCTCTTGAAGCAATCGCATGACTAGTCACAGCTGTAATACAGCGAAACAGTCTGTCGATGACTATATATACATATATATATATATATATGTGCGTGTGTGTGTGTGTGTGTCCGGGGTGTGTGTAATGTTTTAAATTTGCAATATTTGCAGGAAAAGTTTTCTTACTATCAATATATGTGGATCATAAGAATCGACAATACATGCAGTCAGTTTCACAGATGAAGATCGCATTTTTCCGTGAAACTATGTCCTGTAAATCTATGTTCATATTTCTCTTTCTCTAACTACTTTTTACCATATATGATATGAATTCGTTTTTATATACCGAGTGTAACAAGCAAAATTCTACAATACTTACATTAAGCTTATACGATGTATCTTAGAAACCCTATTGAACTTTACTTTCAACAATAAGAATGGATAATTACTCTCTAAGCTTAACAGAAAAATCGTGATGAAATCGATCATAACCGAAAATTATATGTTCATCATTAATTAATCATAGCTAAGGATCGGAAGCTCATTAAGGATTGAAATAATATATATATATATATATATATATATATATATATATATATATATATATATATATATATATTATCCTAGGATCATTTTCCAACCTTTTCAGGATGATCTTCGCCCTCTCTAACCTTCTAACTTTCTGTCCTGGAGTAACAAGTTGCCTCACACTTTTCATGTATGATTTCATTTTCAAGTCTTTTTTCATTGGTCTTTGGTCTGTCATAGCTGAAACAGCTCTCTCATGTGCCAAACGTCTTATAGATTGAGTTAGATCTTTTCTAATTAATGTCTTCATCTCTAAATTACAATTATGATCCCAGTTACTGCTGTGACCTCCTAATCTAGTTTTCCTCTCTATTTTTTAAAAAACTTATTCACCGTTCTCTTGATGGATCTTGAATGGACTTTGAAGCCAGAGTATAAATGCAGGTACCATTACTGAAGACCTGAATGATTCTCCTCTCAGCATTGCTCAGTTGAGAAGACAGTGGCGCTGGCACAAAACGATTTTAACTTGTCCTCTTTTAGCTGAATAACTCAAAGGGTTTTTCCAGTGATTCTTACGACAAATTAAGATGGTTAAAGGAATACCTACAAAAAAAACGAACTCAATTTTTTTAGTGTTATTTTTAGATATTAAACATTTTGTAGGATGGACAATTATGCTGTTACACCTGGAACATATAATATATTATATATAATCACACACTAACCTGTGTTAATGTCTATCTGGTAAAACAGTAAACATATTAGGTTGGTGCAAAAATAATGTCGTTTTTTGACCTTAAAAATACGTCAAAAAGCGACATTATTTTTGCACCAATCTAATATTTAAGAACTGGCAATAGGGCAGGTTACGAATAGATTCACAATCATGTTAGAGATTTAATGCAAAAAAGCCTATTGATAATTTTAATTAGATGGTTTTGATTTTCGATGTTCTCAATTGACTTTTGCTAGCTTTTATGCCATTCTATTTTTACCATCATGATTGTGTAGGTCATTCAAATATGTACCGTCCTGCTTCTGTCATTATAGGATTTACCGTCGTAAAAAGATTTACGACGGTAAATCCTATAATGATAGAAGCAGGACGGTACATATTCTATGTTTTGCAATCCGGAACCTATATATCATTCTAAGAAATGCCATCACGTCGTTCTTGATTTACCAATGTCATTCCAGCTATTGTTATCATGTGTATAACATTCTGACGTTTACCGCTATCCTTATCTATATCATTCTAGATTTACCATTGATCTACTAGATTCTATATTTTACCAAAGAGAATCTGAGTAATATTCTGTTATCAAATACAGATAACAGATTGGAGATATCGAAATCAAACAGTTGTAACAGTTTAGATATCTGGGAATCTTATTAATAGAGGAGGGAAAGTGTCGTAGGGAAATCCGAAGGTGTATTTGGATTGCGAAAGATGCCTTCCTGAAGCTGAGCGAAGTATTAAGAAACAGAAAAATATAATTAAAAAAAAGAAAATACTGAACTCTTATATACCAGTCCTCCTATATGATAGTAAATGGTCATCTTGATAGATCCATACAAATTATCGGAATATTTGAGGCTGAAATTCGTCAGTTCTTCTGAGTGAAGCGATAAAACAAAAAGACTCCTTTGATAAGGGTTTTGTTGATCATCCCATCAAAATGATTCCTGGAGAAGATCAACGTTTTTTGTTTTTTGTTTTTTTATTAGGTCGTTGGAATTGAAACACTAGTTGAGTTAATTGTTAAGAAAGAGGAAAAATTCGTTAGAAACGAAAGAGTACAGAAGTGTTACGTAATATCAGTTCTCATATATAACAGTGAATGTTGTACAATCTCCTCGCCGATGAAGAAGACACTTGAGGTAACAGACATGTGCTTCTACCGAAAGATGCTACGAATACCGTGGACTTGAACATGTGAGCAACGACGAGGTTCTAGAAAATATGACAACAAAACGATACTTACATTTAACATCAGGAAAAGACACGTGAAATTTCTTGTGAACAGAATGAGAAAAGAGGGCTTGGAAAATTTGATGCACACAAGACAGATTGAAAGTAAGAGAAACAGAGGAAAGCAGCGCACAAGCTACCTGGCGACTGAGTTTCAGGGAATGGATGGCTGAACAGGGTTTGGGGGGATTTATTAAGAGCTACAGACGACAGAAATTTGTGGAGAGCCATGATCGTCAACGTTCTGAAGGGACACGGCACATAGAAAAAGAAAAACGAGAAATTATAAACAGGCAATTGTTGATATCCCCTGAGGAGTGGACAGAATGATTACTGGAGTGTCCGTCAAAGAAACTCTAGAATCGGGATGCTGTAGATAACAGCAAGCAGCTAAGTGACAAACTTCATGTTTGTATTAATTATATATAAAGAAAAAGGTGATGGAGAGAAAAAGAAAAAAGAATACAGATGAATTTGGTTAGATCGAAACAAAAAATAGTCTTTCAAAAAGAATTTAAAACTACTTGCATCTCTCATCTCGTGTGCATGTGTAGACGTGGCAACATCAACAAAGCCGAGAAGGATGAAAAAATTTTCCAGTTTGTCATATTTTTCTATATAATGTTTGTTGATATATATTATTATACAAAATTATATACCGTTATATCATATATATATATATATATATATATATATATATATATATATATATATATATATATATATATATATATATTACGAGACATATTTAAAAAAACAAAAAAAAACGGGTGAAGCAACGGCTTTCGCTCCCGCTCTTCAGGCTTCTACGGGAGATTTAAAATTAACACAGAAAAATGTAAAATAAAAGGAATTGTAAAAAAAAAAAAAAAAAATATGCAAAAAGAAATAGAAACAAATGACCCGCTTCACCCGTATTTTTTTTTAAATATGTCTCGTAATATTAAGTTTTATACTTTTATTTCGATCATTAAATTTTGTACCTACAAAAATATCTTTAAATATATATATATATATATATATATACGCACGCACACACACATTGCGATGGATAAATTGTCGTCTGAATTACGCAGAAATGAAAATAACACTGATATCTCATTTTAGCAGATATATTTACCAAAATTACACAAAAAATATCTTGAAATACTAGAAAGTAAATGTATTCAATAAAAATCGCATTTGCCTTCAACCACGGACTCCAGACAACTTCGGAATCTCCTTACCTTCAGTTCATCGTTGGTATTTGGTCTCTCACTCAACTGCACCGCACATATAATAATTAAGGGGGTGTAGTTTGGGGAGTAGATGTCCAGATGTAAAGGGTAATGGGTTCTCAGAAATTGTCTGACAGCCACGATTGTGTTGTCTTTCTCGTGTGTCATGGTGCAGAATCTGTTGCCAGACACAGGGTATTCCAATAGCAACCCTCTTGATCCAGGGCAGCACTATCTACTCAAGGCACTTCGTGAGGTTCTTTTCTTATAAGAACTATCGTGGTGATTTTGTTTCTGGCAGTCGTACCTTCATAATCACCATTAGACTCATCCTACTTTTTTTCCGAATCCCCTGCGCCCAAACACTCTGTAGTCCTCATATTGGAGCTTCCGGTGCGAGTGCCAAGCAGTATAGCATGCCGTTTCCAAATTTCTGATGGAGTGAATTGCGCCATGGTGGTCTTTATCGTACAGATGGTGGCTAACTGAGCCTACTATTCTGAACAGTCGACAAAATCAAAAACAAGCAACACGCGAAAATATGCAATAGCGACAATTTACTGTCTACACACACACACACACACACACACACACACACACACACACATATATATATATATATATATATATATATATATATATATATATATATATATATATATATATATCTGTGTATTTGGACAGCAATCTCTATTTTATATAAGTTTCATTAAAGACGATTGACAAGGTACTGCGATTAAGGGTTTTATTTAATTTTCCTGGTGCGCGTAAATTTGTTTTCGTTCCTGGACATACAGTGTGAAAAAACTGTTCGAAAGTTCTAGATCTCCGAGCGCTTTCGGTTATTGTATTAGCTGTTATTCTTGCAAAAATGTTAGCAAATAAAGTAAACAACCTTGATTTTTCTCTCGTATGATCGACTCATTTTGAAGTCTCTTTTCAACTCTCTCTTTCTCTCTTTCTCTCTCTCTCTCCTTCTATCTCTCTATCTCTCTCTCGCTCTCTCTCTTTTGATTGTTTTTATTTCGACTTACGTTTACTTTAGTTGACCTTTTGAACCTCTTGAAGGTCACTTTGAGCGTGAAACTGATAGAATAATGTTCTGTATCTCTTCTGTTTTGTATTATTTATATATATATATATATATATATATATATATATATATATATGTGTGTGTGTGTGTCTGTCTGCGTGTGTCAACATAGATAATAAAACCAATAAATACGACTAATAAAAACGAACTATAACTGTATCTGTGAGATGCACACGAAAACCGAATTATTGTGTTTTTTGTTTTTGCTTTTTTGCTTGTTTGTTGTTTTTTTTTTTTCAATCAATAAAGCTAATAACTGATTATGATTTCAATAAGGCTTTGATTTTAAAACTAAAAATGTACCCACCCCAACCACCGGAAAAACGAGGATTATAATGATCTGATAGTTGCGTTGTTGTCATGAAGCTACGTTATAGGTCGTTGTCTCTAGGTGTATTTTTGTTTGTTGTTGTTGTTTTTGTTGTTATTATTGCAGCTCTGTCTTGGTTTGGTCTCCCATTTTAGTTTTGTTTAGGCGTCAAAAGCAAGAAAATCAATCAATCAATTCAGAGTTATGGATTTTACATCCTGATCAAGACACGCCACTTTGATTGAATAGTGCACCTGGATTTGGTTGCCTTAGATTTACTTATAATGGTGAAGATCCAGACCCCACCCTGTATGTATCAGGATCGCAGACTTAGTTTTGACGGCATTCATTTTTTCTATTCATAAATACCAAGAGGCATCTCCTCACTTAGATGCGATGGTATATCCAGGTTGAAGAGTTTTATATCCAAAAAAAGCGCTTTTGAGATTCCACGACCTGAATTTAACATCCTCGCTTTGATGAGGTACTGTGTTCAGATATCAAACATTTCGATTTGGCAGAATTCTTTTTCATCGTACAAACATCACTTTCAAAGGAGTGGTGTATACATTTCGGAACGTTTGGTTATTTCCATTTCATTTTCCTTCAGTGAATCAACCATTTTATCTTCGACAACTTAATTCTTATCTCAGATTGCATGAATACATTCTTTGGGAAATATTTTTATCATTAAAAGCTCTTATCTCAGAGAAGATGGATCCGCTGTGCTATGAATATAAACATATATGTAATCTAACACCTTTTACGCCTAAGTGAATCATTGTAATAATGATTGATGGGGATTTTGTATCTTACTGGAACTGTATTCATGCAGGAACTTAAAGAAATTTCTTCTACCTAGCCAGTGTACCAGATAAGTGTATAGTATACTAGATAGATAGATAATATAAATTTGTTAATAAATTTATTTTTCTTATTCTATCTAAAATTATTTATATAAGTTGTATATATATATATATATATATATATATAGTCTTAAGATGTGCTATATTTATGGCAAAAGTGCTCAATATCAGAGATAGAGTGGCCTGACGATTGCATCTAGCATGAAACAGACTGTCGCCTCTAAATGTTGACTTCTATGTTTACTTTTGTGTGTGTATATATATATATATATATATATATATATATATATATATATATATATATATATATATATATATATATATATATATATGGATAGCGGCTGGGATTGAGGAATCGTAGAGCTGTGTTCAAATTCTAGTTGAATCCATTGCATTCACTTACGTGCTAATGCCCTTGGAAAAGGTATGAATCCTGTTCTTCTCCCTCAAAACCGGGTTCTATAGCCTTGGTAACTGGTCTACCGCAGAAAGAAAAAATATTGAAAAATACATGATCGCCTAAGCGTGTATCACGCATGGCACATAACTGATATATATATATATATATATATATATATATATATATATATATATATATTCTGGGCCTCGGGCTATGTAGAAGAAGAAAACTCTGTCGCATCAAGCTTTGCATGTCTTGAAAATCAGCATTTTAAGTTCGAATTAAGTTAGAAATATATACTCTCTACATTTGACGTCATATAGAACAAACTCAAACAATTGTTTTTTGTCTCTCATACAAATGAAAAGCGATTGAATTCTTGTCAGTATTTCCATCATCAATGGCGAACTGACCACCTATGTTATTATAGTTTCTAGTAAGGATAAATTTCATTTAATATTTACTATGCTTAGCACAAGGCTTCAAGTGGTAGTTTTAATATTCTGCAAGACTAGCTTGTTAACGATTGCTTCCCCAAAACCCATGAAAATGGAAATAGGAAGATCGTGTTATGCGAATCATTTTCATTAAGACAACGGTGTTATTTGGAAATGCTTATCCAATTCAAGTAGAAAGTATATATTTAATTAAACCGAAAAATATAACTCTTATCTTAAATGGTAGTTAAAATGAATGCTTTTGTCTGTCACGGTTTCTACTGGAGTAGAGAAGATTGTTATGCGCCAATCTACTAAATAGGAAAACGACTGCCTGCCATGAAATTAACCTTTGAACGAATATTGATAAATTTCGCATTTTATATGGGAATTGAAACCATTCAAAGTCCAGTTTTTTAATGTGGCGGAATTGTACTTGCTGGGAAGAAATAAAGACACAGTTTGAAAACCAAACTTTAACTTCTTTTATTTAAAAGCAAAATGTCATCAGGAAATAAATTTCCAGGTGCAAATTTGTCAGTGCATCTGTAGGGTCAGGTTCACTAATTTTATTTCTGTAAAAAAAAAATAAAAGATAAAAGTTGTGATAGAAAATCTTGTACAGTAATTGACAGGTTTCCCTGGGGAAATGAAAAAAAATCTAATAAAAATTTGATAATTTTGACATTTTGAATTAAATCCCATTGATTTAATCGAACGCATTCATTAAACTAATTGCAGGTGATTTGCGGACAATATCTTTACGTTGATTTGCGTTTTCTTTTTCTTCTTTCTGGTTCTCTTTGAGTAAAAAGCACGTATTTATGGGTGAGATTTCACGGACGTACATACAAACACATTTACTGATGGCCGTGGTCATACACATACAGATGAAATCTCTTACATACTTGCATCACCGCGCTCACTAGCACATATACGCACGTATACGTACATATACAGACTCGCACACATACATTAAGACACAGAGATAAGCTCAAAGAAAAACAGATATTTATTTTCACACATTCCTGTTCAAGAATTCTCTGACATACAATCTCACGCACACAGACACTCACACGCTAACAAACTTACATTCATATATAATTTAGTGCACACACAAGCACATATATTTCTTCTTCAATATTTGTCTATATTTCTGATACGAGGTATTGTTACTATTGTTTGGACTGTTTTCCTCATCTTTGTTGTCATATTGTTGTACGCACCGGCCTTCTTCAAGGACGCATGGCCCAGTGGATAAAAGCGTTGATTGAAGTAATTCAGTGACTTGACCCAAAGAGTTGTGAGTTCAATACCTGGCCATAGAGGTGAACAAATAATTTGGAGAGTTGTGTTACTATAGGGAAATAACTGAAACTGGGATATCCGGATGTGGCCTGGCACATGGAACTAGAACAATCCACTCCGGAGGACGGAATAAAAGTTTCGGTGCGAAATTCCAATCACCTGAAGAAGGCCGGAGCGTACAAAGGCCAAAATGTTGTGAATATGACAACAAAAATGAGGACAACAGTCCGAACAATAGTGTAAATTGTTTATCCTTAATAATTTTTCTTTTTTTCTGCTATTCTTTCACGATCAGTAACACCTTGTGTCTGGGTGGATTTATTGCCTTGCTTGGGGTGTAATGATGCAAAAAAAGGGTCGGACACCCTCATCAGACTATGAAAATACACATTATTATATGTCATTATTATAATAATATTCGTTAAAATATTGATAAGTTTTGGGAGTGTCAGGTGAAATCTTTATTTATTAAAAAGAAATCTTAAACATATATTTGTTTAATACAATATCCATATACCTGAATAAATCACTATTTTATATGCTGATACAGGACTCGTCACATTCTAAAACTTCCAGCAGTGCTTAATCATATATTTAGCCAACGTTACAGGTCATTCGACTTAAACATTACACTGGCATGCTAAAAATAATGTGATCAGAGCCTAATATCATATCAGCTTTATTTTATCATTGCGAAGAGAGGCACCTCGACATGCCATCGGCGCCGTAAATTGTCAAAAATGCTCTAGCGATTATTTTGACCTGTGCTGTCTCGATACATGTTCCGAACTCCCTGATATTTGTAGGTGCAGAATCTTACGTGCAATTAAACGCATTCACCTCCTTCAAAAACATATATATTCACACATTCCCGTTTAAGAATTCTCTCACAGACAATCTCATGGACACATATACAAACTTTTGTGCATACGTATTACAATGCATACACAAGCACATACATTTATTTGAATTTATCGGCGGAGTCTGGAATAATCTAAACTTCTTCAAGTAAAGACCTATTCAAAAAAAAAACTTCCTTTACATAGCACAGGATTATAGAATAAAGTATAAACAAAACAATTACCTAGCCTGAATCATAGATTGCTTATAGACTAAAACGTAAATGACAAATATATACCTGTGACATCGCCCGGTGTCGCTGCGCCAAATGTGACGTCTGCCTGGCTGCGCCGTCGTGCTATCCTGTCCTGTGACGACCAACTGGCTTGGTATTGGTCGCGGCACCAAATGTGACGTTCTAACCTTTTGGTGATTCGGATGGGAATCTGTTTAGATTCGGTATCAGCCTTGTCGTTCCCAGCTCGCCCCCAACGTCTGGTTACCGAAGTAACTGTTTTGATTTCTAGTCTAACCTACCCACGTTGGGATTTGATCTTAGGTAGACGAAATCAATCAGTCGCCGGGTCGTAATGCAAGTCGAGTTCGAACAAGGGCAATACCACACAAGTATATGCAAAATAAAATAAAATAATAACTCGAAAAGTTCAAATGTGTTAAAAAAGGATAACAATATTTTATATCTGGTTGCCGAATACAGGACTGCGTCTTTCTCCCAAACCCGCTATATGGATTCGTGACACTTTGTGTTTGTTAGGCGAGTCTTAACATCTTAAGTTGTTTGTTCTTTAAGAAACTTGTTCTTGGTGTATCTTCAGGCGATATTTGTAAAACTTGTTTTGGTGGTATGAGTCTAAGTCGTTCTTCAAAAATAAATTGTTCTTGACAAGAAGTTGAGGTCGTGATGCCTGGAATCTTTCAAGTCAGCTATCTGCGAGGCGGGTGCAACTCCAACTGCGAACTTCACTCAACTGCCTGTAAACTGGAACTCGAACTGGTACTGGTACTGCTTTTCACTCGCTACAACTCTGCTTATATGGACGCCGACCAAAACCGGGGTGGGCTTGTCGGGGTTTTGAGGTTCCTTGATAATTCTAAATTCACAATCCACTTCTTTGTTTTCGGTCAGGAAAATTTATCATTTTCCATTTTTGGAAGTCTTTCATCTTCCCCTGTTCTTCTGTTCTCATATTGGTATCTCACCATACACTCAGAGGGTGTCAACGGGTTTCCCCTCTCTCTCACAGTCGCATCTCACACCTATCCCATCAGTGGGGCGCAACAGGCCTCCCCTCTTTCTTCACATGATTACCTCCGCCTAACGGTCATGCCACCATCCAGCCAATGGGCGCTCAGCGGCGTGGGTGTGGCCAGACTAGCCTCGGTTTAAAAAATCTTGCTCAAAGAAAAAAAAATTATCTTCCTTTTTCTTTTTGTTTTTTTCTTTTTCTTTTCTTTCTCTTTCTTTCCTTCTGCCCGACAACACACCTTAGACTCTTATCTTAGTCAAATGTCACTTGGACTTTATCACCCGGGGCCTTCGCCAAACAAGTGGGTGATCCATTGGACGTATTTGCATTCTGTTGCTAATTAACTGTTCTGATAAAATAATTTCGCTATCATAGCCAGCCCTGAAAATAAACAAGCTTGATCTAATTAATTTTTATCTCTCAAACCCTGCGGGAGGTCGCGCGCCCATTTTGTTTTTTTCGGTCAGTGCGTGCTTAATTAATTTTTATCTCTTTAGAATTCTGTCTCGAAGGCCATTTGACCAGACTGGAATTTTCATCATTGCCATGGGAAGATTGGCTATATCTTATTCTTCGCCCCGTAACATAAATCAGATTAAATCTAGTATCTTACTTTCTCGACAATGAAAAAATAAATTTTACCACTTTTCTTTGTTAGAAAAATAACATCGCTTAGTGTCCTGTTCGTGATGGCTTCTTATAACCTAAATTTAATTCTCGCCTTTTGTTTTTCTTCTTTCTTTCTAGCAACCCTAAATGGTGTCACATACCTATCAATGAACCAAGAAAATGCTTATAGACTCAAATAAAAACAAATAAAAAAAAAAACAATACATAATTATCCCCGAACCAAATAAATAATTATAGACTCAAAAAAATGACCAAAATATACCTATCCATGAATCAAGTAAATACTTATAGACTCAAATATAAATGACCGATATTTACCTATTCCCGAACCAAGTAAATTCATAAACACTCAAATAAAAATGACCGATATATACCTAACCGTGAACCAAGAAAATGCGTATAGACTCAAAGAAAAATGACTAATATATACCTATTCGTTAACCAAGAAAATGCTTATAGACTCAAATAAAAATGGCCAATATATAATTATACCTGAACCAAGTAAATAATATAAACTCAATATATACCTGTCCCAGAACCAAGTAAATAAATATGGACTCAAATAAAAATAACCAATATATACCTGTCCCAGAAATAAGTAAATAGCTATGGACTCAAATAAAAATGACCAATATATACCTATCCATGAACTTAGTAAGTGCTTATCGACTCAAGTAAATATGACCAATATATACCTATTCATGAACTAAGTAAATGCTATTAAACCCAAATATGAACGACCGATATTTGCCTACCATAAATAAAGCAAATATTGACAGGATCAACTATATCAAATAAAAAATGATTTCGTCATAAAATAATGCAACAAGGTAAATCTGCAACTAAACCAGTGTACCCTGAATTTCTCAGATGATATATAATCATGATTGTGTTAATTAATTAGATTTTCATTCTCATTACTTCTTCTTCTATGTACCGTGTCCCTTCAGTACTTTGTCAATCGCGGCTCT
>OZ010589.1:78257798-78405298 GCA_963932145.1 Acanthosepion lycidas | reverse complement strand
GATATACTCATATCTATCTATCTATCTATATATATATATATATATATAGTTTGATTGATGTGAGTTTGTGCCACTGGGTTTCACGCTATTTGCAATCGTCATATATATGGCACTCACACATACTAGTGAAGTATTGGACATTTCTAAACACGACTAATATTATTTTCAAATTATAATGCTCGAGTATTTTGTAAGATTTTGGGTATCGGGCCGTCTATATATATATATAACATCAGGACAACCTTCAAAAGCTTGATGACAAAAGCTTGACGACACTTCGCAGATATCTCTCCCGAGTATGACCCCACATAGAGGAGAACATGTCTAAAGATTGTGTGTACGCTAGCCCGTGAAGCTGCAGAAAGAAATATAAAGGGGAGACTGGCCGCCCACTTAAGGTAAGCTTCAAAAACCTCAGAAATCTGTAACACGAGAGGAAGTGGAAAAATCAGGCGTGGCTGACCACATATGGAAAGAAAAGGGAGATCACTGCCCTCTGTGGGATCAGGTTGTGATCATAGATAAGGAACACCATTGGAAAATTCGTAAACTTAAGGAATCAGCACATACGCTAGGTCACAAATATCTCCTGAGACGACCAAGCATAGAAATGAATACAATATGATAACCCGTAATAAGGAGTGCCAGAGAAAAAGCAATAATAACAACAAAAGTTGCAATAAAAACATGCAATGATAACAGCAAAAAATATGAGCACCGGTAAAAAATGGTTGCTGAAGAAATTAGGTTTATAATACTCAGAAATTCATGCACAGATGTTATCAAGGACACATGGCACAGTGGATAAAGTCTTTAGTTAAATCCAGTGACAATACCCAAAGAATGTGAGTTCAATACCTGGTTATGGCAGTGGAGAACTTTCACAGGGAAATTAACAGGCGATAACTGACATACGTGGAACTAGAACAGTCAGAGCGAAATAAAGGTTTAAGTTCGATATTCCAACCACCTGAAGCCGAAACGTTGTAATAAATATGGCGAGAAAGATGAGGACAATCGTCCGAATAATGTAAATATATATATTTTGAACAATAAAAAAAATTAAAAAATTAAAATCTTCAGACACACTGGGTTGTAGATTAATATTCTTTCGTTTTTTTTATTATTATTCCATTTAGATTCCTCGACTAGTTTCGGCCGAAATGGCCATCATCGGGAGGAGAAATATTATATATATATATATATATATATATATATATATATATATATATATATATATATATATGTGTGTGTGTGTGTGTGTGTGTGTGTGTATGTGTGTGTGCATGCCACCATTTTGAACATCTCTTGTAATTTTAGAGTCTAAATGTAACTTAATCTCATGGTGTCTGAATAATTCAATATTACAATATCTATATATTCCTTTCCTGAATAATTCAATATTACAATATCTATAATTGTTCCTTTCCTGAAGTGTGTGTACTATTTTCTGTGTACTCTGTATAGTGTAGCGGAAACAACAAAGACATAAATATGTGTATTAACTTAAAAAGTAAGGCATGATTAGCAATGAAATTTTTACCGAATAAAGATTAGGGTGTAATTGCATAAATATTATACAAAGTTAAAAAAATTACATAATAGTTTGTTTTTTTAAAAATAAAGATTAAATGGAACAAAGGAAATAAGCTACTGGACAAAAGTTAAGGAACGATCTTGTTAATATTTGATTGTGAACAAAATATCAACAAAATTTAATATCTTGTAATACATCGCCTTATTTTCAATGACTTCTCTGCATCGTCGACCACATGATCTAATTAATTTCTTGCAAAAATCAGCAGTAATTCCCTCCCATTCGTCTTTCAATAACTCCCATAGGTGATCCTAGTTTTTCGGGTTTCTTTTCTGAGCCCTTTCTCCAATTATCTTTCCAAACATTTTCTATTGGATTCAGTTCGGGGCTCTGGGCTGGCCACTTCATTAGGGCGATTCCTTCTTCTTCTTCAAAGAAAGCCATAACCTTCTGAGCCTTATGGCAAGGTGCATTGTCCTGCATGAAAATAGGAGATTCATAAAGATTATGGTGCAATCTTGGTACCACATGCTGCTGAAGAAGCCTTTTGTAAATCTCAGCATTAATATTGCCATGTACGCGGATGATAGGGCCAACTCCTGCAGATGAAAGCGTCCCCACACCATCACACTGCCACCACCAAACTTAACGGTTTTCTTGACACATTGAGATGACAGTCTTTCACCTGTTCTATAGCGTACGTAAGTTTTGCCCTCAGAACCAAATATAGTAAACTTGGACTCCTCACTGAAATGAACTGTATCCCATTGTGCGTCAGTCCAAACAGCATGTTCTCTCGCATACTCCAGGCGTGCCCTTTGGTTTCGCTTTGAAATAAGAGTCTTCGAAGCTGGAATACGGGCATGCAATCCTGCATTTTTTAACCTGCGAGCAACCGTTTTCCTTGAGATCTTATTATTTGTATCTTCATTAAATTTACGGGCAATTGATGTAGCAGATTCAAAACTGTTTTTTTTTCTTTAATCTTCTCTTTGCGATGTTTTTGGAGGTTTGCCGGTTTTGGATTTGCATCTAACGTTTTATCAGTTTTATACCTGCTAATTACACGATGAACGACACTTTTAGACCTATGAACAATATCAGAAATTTCTTGATAGCGATAATAAGTTATTTTTCTTCAAAAGAGCGTTTTGCATGAAGAAATTGCCATATTGCTTAAAAATAAAGTCCTAATGATAAATGAACATTTACTTATTGTTGAAAAGCTCCATCGATTTTTTTAACAATGTAAATTAAAAGTTTATGCAAATTATTAACATCGTTCCTTAACTTTTGTCCAGTAGCTTATTTCCTTTGTTGCATTTAATCTTTATTTAAAAAAAAAATTATTATGTAAATTTTTGTAACTTTGTATAATATTTATGCATTACACCCTAATCTTTATTCAGTAAAAATTTCATTGCTAATCATGCCTTACTTTTTAAGTAATACACATATTTATGTCTTTGTTGTTTCCGTTCCTTATATAATGGCCGCTACTGTATATATACTTCTTCAAGCGTTATTTTAAAGAAAACCTTTATTCGGGCAGATATCTTGTTTATTCTAAACAGTGTCTTTTTCATCTACAGGCCTAAGCACTCGATCAAAAACTGCATAAAATTGCATAAACTCCGGCAGGATTCGAACCTGCATCCTCCTTTCTTTATTAAGTTTTCTAGCTTGTACAGTCCAGTAGACGAAATAATCCCTGTTTAAAATAAGTATTTAAGTATTAAAAATATGTCGCATTAAAAAATAAATGCAATAATACTTTAGAAATATACACACGAGCGAACGCAAGCACACACACACACACACACACACACACACACACACACACACACACACACATATATATATATATATATATATATATATTGTTTATTTAGGCATCAATCCATCATTTATACATGTTTCATGAAAGATGACAGACAAGGTACTGTGATTAAGCTCTTTATTTAATTTTTCTTGTGTTAGAAGAAGCGTTTTCTTTTCTGGACATAAAGTATGCAGAAACTGCCCAAATGTTCTGCAATTCTGATTGTTTTCAGCCATACTTTTAGCCATTATCAACGATGATTTGATTTTTGATTTTTGATTTGGTGTATACATTGTGTCTGTTTGCAGAGTTATAAGGATGTTTTATTTTCCGAGCACGCCACAGTGTGGCCGTGTTCGTAGTTAATATTATTGAGTGTCGGCTTTTTCTTTATTCTTTTTAAGGCTTCCATTATTTTTAATCTTCTTTTTACATGTGGATGAGTTTATTATGGTTGTATTTTTCTACTAGTATATTTCGGATGGAGTTTGGTAAGTTTGTGGGTGTGTTTCAACGTCTTTTAATGATGCTGGGCTCGGATAGGTGTAGTAATGTAAGGCGTCTGGATAGGCATATAGTATCCTTGATAAGGGCTAAATAATATAGTCGAAAGCGCTAAGAATTACACAACATTTTGGACAGTTTCTGCACACTCTGTATCCAGAAAAGAAAAAACTTGTTCTAACACAAGAAAAAATAAATAAAAAGCCTAATTACAGTACCTTGCCAATCGTTTTTAATGAAACGTGCCTAAATACACAATATATATATATATATGTATGTGTGTGTGTGTGCCTTTGAGTGAATACTTGTGTGTATTCTATTGTTGTGAGAGAACTGAATACTGATAAACATGTATAAATATATATATAAAACACACGCACACACACACACATATATATATATATATATATATATATATATATATATATATATATATATAGGTTGGTGCAGAAATAATGACGTAATAATGTCGTTTCTGACGTTAAAAAATACGTCAAAAAACGACATTATTACGTCATTATTTTTGCACCAAACTTATATATATATATATATATATAGAGAGAGAGAGAGAGAGAGAGATAGATAGATAGATAGATAGATAGATAGATAGATAGATAGATAGATAGATAGATATGATCACTACCCGAATCATATATAGATATAGATATATAGATATATATATGATCACTACCCGAAATAACACACACACACACACACACATATATATATATATATATATATATATATATATATATATATGTGTGTGTGTGTGTGTGTGTGTATGTATATGCGTACATATGTAGATACACATACATATATGCATGAAACATACATACATGCATGTATACATAATAGAGTGAAAGAGAGACAGATTCTATGTAAAATGTTGTTAAGAGAGAGGAATAAGCAAGCATCTATACGTGGTTATAGCAATAATTGTGACACCTAGTTATTATGATTTATTATTAAGAGTTATTATATTATTATTGATCTGAAATTTTCTCTGTATAATGATCGATCTATATAATTAATATACGGCATTGAATCAAGCGAATTACGGTTACGTTGACATTTAAATATTCTGCTGCTTACCTATGAATTTGCCTACGATTATAGTCATGCACATGCAAACATATATATATATATATATATATATATATATATATATATATATAATTTAGTGCAAAAATAATGTCGTTTTCTCACATAGTAACATATGTGAGAACACGACATTATTTTTGCACCAACCTAACATATATATATATATATATATATATATATATATATATATATATATATATATATATATATATATGCGCATATTCATACGGAAGCAATCATCTACAGAGTTATCTACCTAATTCCTGTACATTCAAAAAAATCAAGTGAATAAGTAAAAAGAGGTGAGGTTGTCGTGGTGGGGGAAGCCGTGCACGGAAAACCGACTTAGTTCCTGACAGCAAAACAGCCTTCAACGGAAGAAATTTACCCTCCACCCATATAAAACCAAAAAAAAATTCAAGGATACATGACGTCATTTTAATTGATTCTAATCACAACAGATAGAAAATGGTGTCATTTAATTACGATCGCTAATAAAAGAACATGAATTCCTTTGCGAAAGAACGCACAAGATTTAGTTGAAGCTTCTTTGAAAGAACAAAAGAAAACACAAACGAAGCAGAAAGGAAAACCGACACAGCGCTCATCAACTCTTTTCCATCGAGGTCAGCACATTTGACTTTCTCTTGAAAACCGAGAAAAAAATGCAAGCGAGAGAGAAAAGGAGAAAAACAACAACGAATAAGACATACAGAGCAGCCTGACTTTGCAAAAGAGATTTGCTATTAATGAATCAAGTTTTCTATGTCTGACTTATGGAAACGACTATATCTCCTCGGTAAGTAGTTACCGAGCAAATATTAGTTCTAAAATGCTTCCTCTCCCTGATTTTTTACTGGGCAGGGACGTATGTCGCAGCTTCCTTTCTACCTCAGCATATTTATTTTCTATCGGTTTGTTTCTCTCTCTCTCTCTTTCACTACTCTCTCTCTCTAACTACTCTCTCTCTCTTTCTCTCACTATCTATCTATCTATATATATATATATATGTGTGTGTGTGTATGTGTGTGTGTGTGTGTGTGCATATATGTATGTATGTATATATATATATATATTTCATGCAGTTGTAATTACGATATCATTAGTGAATTTAATGGTATCTTAATTATATTTGTATGAAATATTTTGCACTGTTTAATGAAAATAAACATTAAATTACTCTTTGTGAGTAAGTTTAAACATTTAATATTTAATATTTCAAATTTTATATTGTGTTAACAAATCTCGCTTCGATTATCCCAACGTATTACAATCTGTATGTATATATTATGAAATGGACTAAAACCGACAATTATTTAGATATATTTTCTGTTTATATATATATATATATATATATATATATATATATATATATATATAAAGTCTACTTCAACACTTTACTTCTAACGTCTCCACCTAAACTCTGAAATTTTATTTGATATTTTTCTCAAAATGCGTAGATACGTTCATCTCTCGTCCGAATCACACCCTCGATATTTTGGACAGAAGTAGAGGTTTATCCTTTCTTTCCTGTTTGGGATTGGGCTTCCGGTTCCTTCTAAAGGCTGCTGCAACTATATACTTCTAACGTCTCCGCTTAAACTAGGAAATTTCATTTGCTTTTTTTTCTTCAATAGAAGGAGATATGTTAATTTTCTTTCATTCTGAGTAGCTCCATGCATCTTAGTGGCATTATTTACTTGCTTGGGGTGAATTGATTAAAAATAGTTGTGGACCTTTTTCACAAACTAAATTACTCGCTGGCTTCGGGCCAGAGGGACTTTATTTTCCTGAAGTGTTGTAATAGACAATAATGATAATAAGGAAATAAATTTACTACCTAAAATTTCCTTTTAACTTTATTTTTATCTCTTTTCTTTACCTTTCTGACTAATTGTATTCTTAAGGCTGTCGGATATTAAAATTGAGGTACCCACCTCACTCTCTAAAGAATTGAACACTATACACAAATGGGTTAAATAATTTCAGTATCTTAGCTAAAGAGGAACTAATTAAAACTTACTAACTATTAAATGAAGATTAGATAGATAGATAGATGAAAAGCTTAGATAGATAGATAGATAGATAGATAGATAGATAGATAGATAGATAGATAGATAAGAACAGGGTGATTTCCTTATCAAAACACTTGTTTCAATAAATGATAGGTGCACTAAAAAAATATGCACATATTTTCAATAACCTCTTCGATGGTAAATATTACATAAAACTACGACTGTATTTCGTTAGATAGATAGATAGATAGATAGATAGATAGATAGATAGATAGATAGATATTAAACAGGTCGTGATAGATAGATAGATAGATAGATAGATAGATAGATAGATAGATAGATAGATAGATAAAGGGGGAATACATGAAAATGTACGTGAAGAAAGAATAAAATAATAATTTTATAACGAAAGCTGGAAGAAAAAATAACAAAAAATGTAGTTAACATCGCGTAAAATACTTTCGCAATTTTTTCAAAGTGAAGAAAATAGATGCCAAATGAAGCGGCTTTTGGGCTAATTACCTATGTTCAGCTTTCAAAAAGAGTTAACTGACAGTTTTTACAATTCCTTCCGCTACACAGAAAAATCAAATTTATGAGGATAGCTTTAAGTTTGTCTTTTCTTACAATTAGTACTATGTGGTATTTTTAGTATTATCTACTATTCTTCTTCTTCTTCTTCTTCTTCTTCTTCTTCTTCTTCTTCTTCTTCTTCTTGTCGTCGTCATCGTTGTCGTTGTCGTCGTCGCCACCTTTTTCTTCTTCTTCTTCTTCTTCTTCTTCTTATTATTATTATTATTATTATTATTATTATTATTATTCGTCGTCGTCGTCATCGTCGTCGTCGCCGCCAAATTCTTCTTCTTCTTATTATTATTATTATTATTATTATTATTATTATGCTTTTGTCTTCTTCTTCTTCTTCTATATAGCAGGACAATGGGGGATCATGACTCTCCCCATCATTTTGCCCTTTATAGCCCTTAGTAATTTTTAACTTTTTACTATCACTCACACTATTTACTCACCGAAGTTAGTCAGGTAGATAACTCACCATTTCTCACTCTCTCAATTTAATATGTCTGGTGAATATCAAATTCTTAAATCCCCCACCCCGTATCTCGCTTCCTCATTATGTTTCAAAGTAATTTCAGTTGTCTCCTGATTCTGAGTATAAGTGATGTTTTCGGTTCCATTTTCTTTAAGTCTTCATCGTTGCTTACGCTCTCTGACTATGCTATTCTCAGTATGCTTCTGTAGAGCAAAACATCTGTAGCATAAAGTCGCTTTTTTATTATTTCACCTCAAGCAAGGCGAGAATGACGCAAAGATGAAAGGAATTACAATGAGTGAAAGAGAAAAGTTTTAGCGAGGAGAAAAGACAATAAAAGAACAGTTTTCAAGAAGTCAGAAGATGCATTTCAATTTTTGAAGTTTGTATGTGATAAGAAAACAAGAAACCGGAAGAGGATTCTACAGACGAGAAATTCAAGTGAAGAAACTATTAGAATAAGATATATATATATATATATATATATATATATATATATATATATATAGAGAGAGAGAGAGAGAGGGGTCATATCTAGCTAATCCAACAGTTTCTTTATCTGTGATGAGATTGGCCGGTATTTACTGCCATATAAGAGAACTGATATTCTATAAGATTTCAGTACTCGTTTCTTTGTTTCTAACGAAATTTTCCTGTTTCTTAGAACATTGCTTAGTTTTTTAAATCTATCTTCTGTTATTCCAATGCACCTTTGGATTTTGGTGTCGAATTTTCCGTTCATTGTTAAGATCCTTCCGAGATATTTTACAAACTTTGTGGTTTAAGCATGTTCCTAATTAGCTTTTATTGTGGCATCGTTTTAATTTATTTCTGTGTTATTCCCTCAATGTTATCAGCTGACCGATGTATATGACTTTGGGGGTTTCATCTAGATTGTTATTTGCTGTATTTATTATTTTTCTTTTCAGAACGTTGCAGTTAAACATTAGTTTTATCTTTCTTCATTTTATTTTAACCTACATAAAGATTTTCCCTATTCCGGACATTTCGTATTTGTCATTTAGTAATTCACTCGGTGCTTTTGATATTATGATTGATTAATTGATTCGTTTTCGGCTTATCTACACGCGGCAGGTTATTTATAGGTAGAAAATATTTTTTAGATTGTAAGAATTTTTCTTTTAGATATAATGATTTAACGATGCAAGGCTTAATAATTAACCCTTGGCGGGGAGAAAAGATGGATTCATACCTTAAGTTTATTCATTCTTGTGTTTAGAATAGAATAAGTAACCCCGAATGACGTGTTTATGATAAAGTAACTAATTTATTACATTTGCTTATAAACAAATAAGTGATAAATTATAAATGATAAATTACTATGAAAGTATAAGACAGCCTTTAATTAAACAATCCTAATCCTTGTCATGTTACATAATACATCTTTTAGTAATCAACTTTCTTGAACTAGGCATGGAGGATCGACCAGAAACTCCTACCAGTTGAATACAGCAAAACAGAAAGATTCCTATCATTGACGCTTTCTTCGAAGTCTCTCAACAACGAGGCGGGGACTGCAATATAATGAATATATTTATTTCTTATATCTGGTCACATATTTCTCTAGAATGTCAGGGCGCACCCAGACTATTTTCAGGGCACACCAGTGCGCCCAGGCATACCATTTGAGAACCATTGACTTAGGTGAACTTTCATTTTTACTCAACTCTCAGTGACAGATCTGTAATTATTTTATCGCTTGCGTGATGACCCGCACTTCCATCGACCAATTCAGTTGCTCCTTCACTAGACCATGTTACGCTGACACCCACACACCAAAATTTACGAGAAGTTGTGTATATAAGCATCAGTGCATGCGCATATAAGTTCAATGAGTAGGTTTTACTAGGCAGAAACAAAGAAATAGGCTCTTCAGCCTCTTCCTCTTCTATAGACCTATATTTCTTAAGCTTCTATTTCTCTGATGGAAATGTAATGAGGCGTAAAAGAGATTTAAAAAAAAAAAAAGGGAGCCAACCTCCTGGCTGAAATAGGTGTGTCAGGCGCATCGGTGCCAAATGAAACTACATGAACACAATGAAACGGTCCAGATTTACAATGCTGATGTACTAGCGATGCAACCCCCACCCCATTCGAAAATGTACGCTGCACAATCATTCTACTCTTTTACTCATTTATTTCACCTTATGCTGTTTTTAATGTAGGCCGGTAAAATATCAGAGTCAAAAATTGAATACAGACTTATTGGAATATTGACGCAACACTATCTTCCTACCAACTCCTGCGAATATCGACATGTATTGATGTTGAATGCGTATTTTCAAGCAAAGCCTCTCCCTTTAAAATCAACGCATTATAGCTTAATATACGACCTAAAATATAACGATGAAATGAATTTCGACTGTATTTGATATAGACGCTATATTTTTTTTTAATTTTTAATTGAAAAATGCATATTTAATAACGTCTGAAGTAATAATAATGTCGAATTAAAAATAAATTCATTAATTTGTTTAGAAATTACAAATAACATGAGGATATATGGGTTTTTATAGTGTATAATCGTATTTGAAATAGAGGACACATTTTTATTTTTTATTTAAAAAATATTTTTAATAAAATTGAAATCATTATAAGTTTTTCTCCAGTTTTTCTATAATACTTATGAATGATTATTAGCCAACTTGCAAGAAAAGTGGTCTTAAGGATACCAGATTAATGGGGTGACCTCCAGTTTTTCAATAAAACGTGTGAATTATCATTGCTCAATAAGAAAAGAGGTTTTAAGGATACCAGATTAATGGAGTGACCTCCAGTTTTTTCTATAAAATTTGTGAATTACCATTAAAAAACAACAGACAATATCCAGGCAAAGAATATCTTTCAGAAGCAATAGATTTGCTGCAAGTAATGTTGAATTCGAAAGAGTAGGTGAATTAATAAAATAAGCAAATAAAAGACTGATGAAGGTCATGGGATATCGAAGAGTTCTTACTAACATACACATTAATAAATTATTGATTTATTCGTCTATATGACATAATGTTAATCAGATATACGTGTCTGCTACTTATATATTTTGGATATATTTATAATTACAATTTACGCTACATTTAATGTTTGTATAATAAAATCTGACACCCCTGCAAAAGTTATTATCTACATTCAAAATAATGCTTGTATAGTGTGTTCCAGACCGATTTTAAATGTGAATTAAGTTTAAGCGTCTAATGATTTTTTTTCTTTTTCTTTCAGATTTAGTAACAAGTCTTTGACAATTTCAACCATGGAAAGATTCACAACGTCTTAAAGTTATCGAATCCTATTACGAAAATAGACGTTCAAATTTATAAATATATGGCCCAATGTTTCAGTTAGCAAATAATGCACACCAAACAGTGACCTTTTGTGGGTGCAATGGCTTTTCAACAATCTTCTTTGTATTTTCATCAGCCCAAATGCGACAATTCTACTTATTAACGAATCCATCAGGATGAAAATAGGTTTCATCACTAACGAGGATTTTTTGCCAAAAATCTTCAACGGCTTGTCTTAGACCGTGTACGCAATTGACGAATGTACGGCGCTCCAAATGGTCAGAAGGTTTCAGTTCGTGTATCAATTGAATTTTGTAAGCGTGTAGAGAGATATATTTCGTGAAAATTCGAATAACGTTTTTATAAAGAGGCTCAATTTCTGCGCGTGATGACGAATAGAGGTATCTGGATTTTCGGCCTCATTCTCGTGCACTGCAGAAATGTTTTCAACTGAACTGTGTAAACAAGCACGTAATTGTGTTTGAATTTACAAACAATTTTTCCAATAGCACTCTTGAAACTTTAACACATTGTTTGATTGCTAATTTTTTCATGGTTGAAATTGCCAAAGACTTAAGTTGTTAAATCTGAAAGAAAAAGAAAGAAAAATCATTATACACAAATTTAATTCATATTTAAAATCGGTCCAAGTTGTTGGAACACCCTATATTATACACTGAAGCTGACATGATATATTAATCAAATGTGTATAAGTATACCCTGAAAATGATGTACAGGTTGCGATGGATAAATTTCGTTTAAATTACGCATAAAATGAAAATAAAACTATATATTTACCAAATACACGCAAAAATATCTTGAAATGCTAAAATGTAAACTTATTCAATAAAATCACCATTGGCTTCAATCACGGTCTCCAGACGATGTTGAACTCTCCTGCAACTGGATGGTCTCCCTGTTTAAGTTGGTGAATGCTACCATAATCCTTTCTTCGGTGTTATAAGGCGTTTTTTAGTCTCTCGTCCAACTGCGTCCCACACATAGTAATCAAGGGATCTGCAATCTAGGGAGTTAGGTGGCCAGATGTAAGGGGTGATGTAGTCGCAAAAATTGTCTGACAGCCATAACTGGGTTCTCCTGCTTATGTGGCATGGTGCAGAGTCCTGTTGCCAGACATAGGTCTTCAGCAGACTCTCTCTTGACCAAGGGCCGCAATACCTCCTCCAGACACGTGATGTAAGCCTCTGTGTTTAGTCTGAGGCCCCGTGGGAAGATAATGGACGCATAACATCACCATCACTAGTGATCACTCCAAACACCATGATGTTGATTGGATATATCATCCAACTCTTTCCGAATCCTCTCCACTGAAATGTTCGTATTAGAGCTTTCGGCGCGAATGTCAAGCAGTACAGCATGCGGTTTTATAATTTCTGGCGGAGTGAATTGCGTCATGGTGCTCTTTATCTCACAGATGCTGCTCAACGGATCCTATTATAATGTGCAGGCGACAAAATCAAAACGGAACAACGCGCATGCGCGACATTAGAAATGACCTGGCGACAATTTACCCATCGCATCGTGCGTAATATATACATCTAAGTGTGCATAGTTTGCTTACAAATCATAGACTTGTGTCCGTTTGTTTGTGGGATGAATAGTTTCTTAATTTTGTCTTCTATAACATCTTCAAATATTTTAAAATTTACACTATTACTCTTTGTCTAAATACAAAATCCTGAATTGTCCTGCATACCATTGTTCCCACATCCGGGTGTCTCAGCCTCCTGTTCTTTTGTTTCTTCAATTCAATAGCCTTTCTATCTGTCTCTTCGCTTCTCTCATTTTTTTTTTATTCTTATTTTTGGTTGTTGTTTTATATATATATATATATATATATATATATATATATATATATATATATATATAAATTTTGGGTGCTTTTCTCACTTCCTTTTTTTCTACCTGATTCCTTCAAACGTTTTCTTCCCTTTTGATTTCAATCTCGGGCTCCTAATTTCCTTCTTTTCTTTGAACCTACTTGCTCTCTTTATCCTGTTTCCGATACTTTCTCAGGTTTTCTAGTTTAAACGTCAAAAGAAAACAAAACCGTCAACCATCAAATAAAAGGCGGATAGACCTGCTTAAAGGGGGTCAAATGGAATCTTCGCTATGTTGTCTGTTGGGACAGGTTACCGGCTTCTTAATTATTTGACAAAAGAAAAAGGGGCAGATTTTGGTTTCAAATATGTAAAGGAATGAGAAAAATAAAATGACGAGTAGAAATAGTAAAGTGAGGGAAACAGAAAGCGAGAGAAAAGGAAGAGCAAGAGAAGTTGGAGGTGAATGTTTAAAGAAGGGAGAAGGAAAAAAAGGAATAAAAAGAGAGAGAGAGAAGCTGTTTTACGAGAAAGAAGAAGAAAAAAGAAATAAATCAACTGGAATAGACATGATAAACCGAAAAATAGATTAGAAGGATCAAGAAGCGAGGAGGAGAGGGAAGAGAAATTGAAAGAGAAAGAGTGAGGGAAATAAGGAATAAAAATTGAGGGTAAACAAGGAAAATGAAAAAAGCGAATTGGAAGTCCTGAATATTAAAGATTCACTTGAGAAGAAAATGGATTAAATTAGGTACACAAAAATATATGAGAGAAAAATGTGAGTCGTGTTGTTTAAAAGACAGAATGAAAGAAAAAACGAAAGAAAGAAAAAAATGGAAAGAAATACTATAGAAATGGAATTAAAGCATTTTAAATAGAAGATAATATAAAGAAGTTAAAGCAATAAGTAAAAATGCGGAATAATTTAATTGCAAATATTCATTTTTATTCCTGCTTGCACACATACACCCATGCGAAAATGTAGATAGATAGATAGATAGATAGATAGATAGATAGATAGATAGATAGATAGATAAGAACAGCGTGATTTCCTTTTCAAAACACTTGTTTCAATAAATGACAGGTGCACTAAAAAAAATATGCACATATTTTCAATAACCTATTCGATAGTAAATATTACATAAAAATACGACTGGATTTCGTTAGATAGATAGATAGATAGATAGATAGATACATACATACATACATACATACATACATAAATACATACATAATTAAAAGACTTAGATAGAAAGATAGATAGATAGATATATAGATAGATAGATAGATAGATACATACATACATACATACATACATACATAATTAAAAGACTTAGATAGATAGATAGATAGATAGATACATACATACATACATACATACATACATACATGCATACATACATACATAATTAAAAGACTTAGATAGATAGATAGATAGATAGATACATACATACATACATACATAATTAAAAGACTTAGATAGATAGATAGATAGATAGATAGATAGATAGATAGATAGATAGATAGATAGATAGATAGATAGATACTCATCAGAGAGATTCTTATATTGCAGACACAAGCGCAAGGCAACCTACATTAGCGGATAGTTTATTGACATTACCTTGTTAAACATTACTCTTCGCTAGACATCTCCATTCATACATATACGTGTGAGTGTCTGTGTGTTTGTGTTTGTGTGTGTGCGTAAACGCCTGTACAGGTAAGCATACATATCACTACGTGCGCGCACACACACACTCACACACTCACACATATGTATATCTGGGAGTGTGTTTGTTATAGAGGCGGAAACGTACCATCTCCATTAATTCCGGTGTTTTCTCCTCTGTATTCGAGACACGGCTGAAGGCGAACCAATTTCGTTGACTTGCATAATCCTTTTTTCAATCAACGAATGACCGCACATTTATATCCAATTAAAACTCGGACAGCAAATCGTCACTGATAAAAAAGAAAATAAATAAATAAAACTGAACATTTTAACGTTTCATTGCTTTCATTAGGACGCTCTATCGGTGATATAAATATTATCCGTTTTTCTTAAAAGTGTGTTAAGCCTAACAAAACGACTAAAAGGTGGAAAGAAACATATTAGGCTTGCCTAAGACAAAATTATAAGCACATTATTAGTTGAGAACGAAAGTCCTGTAGCATTTTTGTTATCATTTAAGGAAGGTTACTGAATAGAATAATCAAACGAAGGTTGGTAATGAATGATAATACTTAGGACAAGAACAACACATATAAGATTCGCTAGCTGCGCGTAGAAGTAGTCAATTGCTAGAAGTGAGTCAAGTGAATTCCACAATGAACCTCCAACTGAAGGATATCTACCAACCGCCCCACGCGGTCAGATGTGGCACAAGGCCGAATTTAATGTTGGGTATACGAGCCTGTAAGCTCGGCCAAAAATTTCCCGTAGACCCCGTAAAAAAACGGGGTCGGGTAGCTGTTTCCCGAGATGAGACTCTACCCTTTGACATAGTCTCGTCTGGGGATCCCCTCTGCCCGGAGGCAGAGAGTTTAGCAAGCACAGCTGGAGACGAATCTCCAAACTGCAAATATTTTTCTAATTAGCTTCAGATGTCTAGGAAGAGTTAAAGATTACAGATTGTGTGCCAAATCTCTGGCGATTTGATGTGACTTACAGCCACATAAAGTTCAAACCCCGGTTTTCGTATGATCACCGAAGTTAAGCAATGTCGAGCGTTGTCAGTTTCTAGATGGGTGACCACGTGGGAATACCAGCTTCTGTAACATTGGATGCGCGGGTGGTGTAATGGATATCGGATCGGAATTGGAGGTCGGAAGCCGTGTTCCAATTCCGCTCTGGTTCATTATATTTACTTGCGTGCTAATAACTAGGAAATGAATGCATCTCTTCTACCTCCAGCTATGGGTTAATAAGTATGGCATGTATTAGTAAATCATTATTTTCTCCCAAAACTTCTTACACTCTAAGATATTGTCGGGCTATTTTAACCTGCAAAAAGGTTGATAAGATGTAAAATATAAATCAATCAATCAATCATGACTTGATGTGGATCAAATTAAATAGTCTTTTTCAAAAGCTCTTCATTCATACTGGTTTGTCTTCTAAAGCGAGGCTTGTCGAATATTTCCCAAGTACTATTTTAAACCACAGCTGTCATATGCGAAAATTCACTGCATCATTATTCCAGGGTGGACTGAAATTTTCATAGCCTTACCATGAAGGAATAATGCGAGGGCTGTAAAATTTGGAATGCATTAATTATTATTAATAACTGCATTGTTTCTTTCAAGGTAAAATCACTTCTGACTGTTCAAAGAAAACTTCAAATTAACTAGTAGCTACTTCTCTTGAAAATGGAGAAAATTCGGCATTGTGGTTTTATCAAGTACCCGCAGAAAAAGGATTTAGCCCCCAAAGACATTTATGCTGACCTGGTTGCTACATTAAGAGACGATGCTTCAGTTTTATCAACAGTGCAAAAGTGGGCAGAAGAATTTAAGAGGGGAAGGATGGGTCTTGAAGATGAGCCAAAGTCTGGATGTCCTGCAACTGTCATTGCCGAGGAAAACATTGATCAGCGAAGAATCGTTAATGTTTTTAGCATACCCCATGAGAGAATGAAGAATATGCTGCACAATGAACTTGGCATGACGAAGGTTTCATGCTCGGTCGGTGTCACGTCTTCTGACATCAGACTGATCCCATCACAGGAAAATCTGACATTATTTGAGACAGGCACAGCTAGTTTCTTTAAACGTTTCTTAACCTAACATGAGTATTGGGTTCATCACTTCGAACGAGAGACAGAGACAATCCACACAGTGGAAACTCTCCTTCCTACCTGCTCCATAGAAAGCCACAGTCGTTTCCTTTTCAGGGAAGGCGATGGCCTCACTTTTTGTGGATGCAAAAGCGCATTTATTGATATTCTTCAAAAGGGTTGCACCATCAATGGAGAGTATTATGCCGACTTATGGAAGCAGCTACCAAAGGCTGATAAAAGGGTCTTGTTTCATTAAGACAATGCTCCAGCACGCTAGTCCTTGGTAACAATGGCTACTGTGTTTGACTATCGCTTTGAACTGTCTGATCACCCTCTCCATTCTCCTACTTTGGTCCCATCTGACTATCATCTGTTCCCCAACATGAAAAACGCCTTGACTAGGAAGCATTATCGCAGTGATGATGACGTCATATCTTCTTTTTTGATGAAAGAATGAACAGTCTTCTTCGAACAGTCGAATGTCAGTTTACTTGGAAACAATAAGAAGAGTTGAAATTAGTTCATTCAAGATTTCACAGCTCTAGCATCACTCCTTCATAGTCAGCCTATGAAGTTTTCAGCCTACCCTCGTACACTGCATAAATTCTCTTCAATGCCTTTGTTGCAGTTCTACCTTTTTGGAGTTCATACAATAGGCAATAGTTTTGTGACATACGGTGGCTGTTAATGATTAAGTATAACTCAAGACTTCAATGTTAAAATAAACCAGTATTACACCCGAAAATAAATACTTAACAAGAACAAAGAAATAAAAGTCAACCAAAGATAATTAACCATTTCAGTGAATATCTTGTTAGTAGCGCGGCTTGGCTTAACGTCTGGTAAATCATAATTCAAAACCCGAATCATCGACGCACAATAATTCACACTAATTCGACTGGATACTTCCACTCAATCAGTCAGTTATGTGCCATGCGTGATACACGCTTAGGCGATCATGTATCTTTTGATACATGACTGACGAGAGTTTTTTTCCCGCAGTAGGTTGTCATTTCTTTCTGCGGTAGACCAGTTGACATCCATGGCTAGAGAATCCGTTTTGTCCCACTATTTACCCATAGCTGGGAGAGAAGAAGACGATTCACACCTTTCCCAAGGGTATTAGCACGTAAGTGAATGTAACGGATTCGACTGGAATTCGAAGTCGGCTCTCCAATTCTTCGAATTCTTTGAATTCTTCGGTTTCTTGAGTTCCACTCAATAGACACCCAGTAATCACCCAATAATCACTTCAGTCAGTAGCCTGACATCGCTATTTATACATCTGGCGGAAAACATATATTCATAAGTCCAGAGTGTCACGCTCGAACCTCGGTGTCGGTAGTTACTCATTTTCTTCCTATATGACAAATAGTAAATATGATATTGCTTTGTAAAGTTATAATCCTCTATGAGATTAAACTCTAAAATGTACTACAAACTACTAAAAGAAATAATACACTAATTTTTGAGCGCAATTTTCTAGCATCCAATTTCGGTTCTGCTAAAATTGGTTGACACATAATTCATAGGGAGTGAAATACATAATTCATAGGGAGTGAAATACATAATTCATAGGGAGTAGTGAAATGCATATAAAGAGATAAAGAAGAGACCAGAAAATACAGATAAGTTATTCTACCAATGAATGCTAAGAATGACTCGCACATAACGTGGGAATCAAGCAAGTTTTACGGAATAAGTACATTCAGATAAAAATTGTGGGACAATAATCCAAAGACACATAGTGATAACGAAAGATGTCTTACAGATACTAAACAACGTCTGTAAAACAGGAAAATATTTTTAGAATCATAGAAAACATTCCTAAACTACTATGAAATCTTTAATGTTCTATATGTCAGGAAAACCTCCTCACAGATGTACAGAAGACTGATAGAGATTAGTTTCTTCTGATGAGTGCTGAAAATAAAATGTACAAAAGTCGGGGTAATCACTGATTAAACTACTTCGGGATTTGGGGCGAATATTGATTGATTGATTTGTTTTTTTTTATCTACCTTTTTCAGGTTATTTAAAGCCGGGAATTAATTTTAGATCCTAAGAATTTTTGGAGATAATCATGATTTACAGATACAAATCCTACTAATTAATCCATAGATGGGGATAGGTAAATTCATATCTTTTCCAAGGGTATTTGCGCGTAAGGGAATATAACGATTTCGATTGCAATTGGAACTCGGCTTTCCGATTTCCTATTCCGAGACGTTATACGCTACACCAGCCGCACATCCACATAGCATTCCCAAGTGGTTACCCATCTAGGTAACGACCTGGCTCGACGTCGTTAACTTTGATGATCGTACGAGAACCGTTTTTTCAACGTGAGACGCCTGTAAGTCTTGAGCGAATAAATAACAGAACAGAGATTAAAAAAAAAAGATAAAAGATCGAAAATTAGTTAACGTAAAACAAAGATGGGAAATTACGGAGAGCCATGACCATTCATGTTCTGAAGGGAAATGGCGAAGAAGAGAAGTATATTCCTCTCTCAAGCACCTCGCTAATGGCACAGGTATATTTTCTTAAACCCAGCAGAAAGTCTTTGATTTCAAAAAGGAAATGTTTTAACGAGATATTGTTGGGGACCATTGTTTACATTATAATAGACATCTGCTCCTAACCTAAAGGTTAGAGCTCTGTTTCACATCGATTAAATTTTGTTTTAACTGTTTATACATGCATATATATATATATATATATATATATATCTATATATATATAATTAGTATATATATATATATATATATATATAATTAGTAAATATATATATAATTAGTATATATATATATATATATATATATATATATATATATATATATATATAGAGGTACCTCCAAAGAAGAGTGCTACCTAAGGTTTAAAATGCGCTTCTCAAAATGAAAAGACTTTCTTGAAGCTTTTATCTTAGTTTTAAATCTAAGAAGAGAAGTAGATTCCTCTCCCACCCACCTCGCTAGTGGCACAGGTATATTTTTTCTTAAACCCAGCAGAAAGTCTTTGATTTCAAAATGGAAATTTTAGGATGGAATTATATATACCTGTATGAAAAGCGCGTCCTAATATTCCTATCGTTTTTTTTTTGTTTTTTTTTTTCGTAGTTTTATGCTGTAAGACGATAACCTTAGTATCAATCAGAAGCCATCATTTGGAACGCTTTTTTGTAATACAAGCCCGTTCCGTTTCTACTGGATCTCTTCAGCAATATTATCTCGTTATATCTATGTTGCTCTAATTAGCAATGCCACATGTTAATCTGCGTAAACACCAGATAACTAACACTACTGTTAGAGTAGCAGCTATTTTATAATCAACCCAATATCATGTCCCAACCATATCAGGGTTGTACTGTTATCATAGTGATATTCTCTTAGTAACGCCTGCTTTAATTCCTGGCTATTTCTTAATTAAATTAATTTATAACAGCCTTTTAAATTAAATCCAATAATCCCATAAAATTGTATATCGCCCGTTTGCCAAGTACAGGGTGGTCTGAAACTCTTGTTACCCCTACTTATTATAATTTTCTATTTGACACGAAAATGATGCTGTTCAAACAGACCTTCTCGATGTGTAAAAGCGTCAATGAAAGTCAATAAACTGAATCCAGTATATGTGCTTCGTATTACTGTATTACCTGTTCTTCTATTGTTCTAATTACTTTTTAGTAGGGAAGTGATAATACTTTCGGACCACTTTGTAAATTCTTCAAATAATTTCTCGAGACAACGTCTTTACTCCCCAGAGCTCAAGTCTTCTCCCTGTGAAATCGAACAAGTATAATTTGGTAACATCATGCAAACAGCGAGGGGCAATTCTTGACCTTTTTATTTGTAGAGTTAAAATTCATTGCTTTATCCTAGGGGGTTTCTACGAATAGCACGTAAACTAACTGGGCTTGAATTTGAACTTCGACTATTACATATGCTGTGCAGTTAACCGTTGTCTTCATTGATCCCCAAGTGTCTTAAGGGATCGTTACCGTGTTGAAAAATACACGTTTGATCAGACTGACCCTCCACACTCATTCTTTTGTGCAAGATGCAAGGTATTTGTTCAGTTTCCAAAGTGCCAACATCTTTACAAATCATTCCAACATGTAAGTATAACAGCAGATTAAGTATAAAATGGCGGAGTAGATGTAATTATATTTGCCTCGCCATTTTTAAACCGCTCCACACATGCATTTAAGGCTAAAATAGCTCCGTTCGACTCCTACCAACAGACCTGTCAAAATCCGACGCATTCACATTCTCAGTCACTTTTATACTATTTTTACTCAATGGAAGACCCAAGAGCCACTCAGGGTAGAGGGTTAGTGAATGAGATTGTTGTAAGTGCTATAGGGCAGGAGCTAAGGCGTGCGTGTTATGAGGATATGTAGGATGGATAACGGTTAAACTCGAAGTCAGGAAAGCATCCACTAAGGAGTCTGTTCCGCAAAGTGACAGTTCTCAGGAGGAAGCTGCTTGTGTGTAATTTCCTCCTTATTGAAGGGAATGTGGATAAACTGACAAGACATAGCTGGTCCTGTGTGAAGGTTTTGAGCTCGTCTCAACATTTGCCAAGGGAATAGCTATAGAATAGCAAGAGGGCTAGCGAGGTATCATCTGTGGGAAAATGTCGTAGCGTGGAAAATAATTCATCAACCACAAAGCCGAATAAGCGCTTTTGAACTCTGTCACAGCTGTACATATTCGATTTTGACTCGTCGAATCAGAGAATATGGCTCCAATCCTAAAGGTTGTTTATCCAAAGCAAGATCTATTTTTCATTTGACAGAAGTTCTATATGGATTCTATACTACTGCAATATTTCTTCTCTAATTTATTTAGTCATCGCCTTGCTATGCGAAGTAAATATTAGTTGGTCTCTCGTCAGTACAAATCACATTCACAACTTTGGAAAAATCTTTTTTAAACCGTTTGAACATCTATATATATAAAGTTGTAGCTTCTGTCTGTCTGTTTATTATCGAACTCCTCCTAGGATTTTGGAGATAGACCCCCATAACCATATATATTCTGAAAATAAATTACCCAGAGTATATGGATATATACATATTTCACTTTGGCAGGGCAGGGTGAACTGCCCCACTGAATTTTTTCCGTTTATAATAAATTAACTTTAAATTTGAACAAGGGAATGACTCCTATGGTACTTGGATAAGTATATTTAATTTTGATTAACGGGAGTCCCCAGGGACACAAGCCCCCACTGAATTTTTTTCCCTTTGATTTAAATTAAATTTAAATTTAAGGAGGTGACTCTTATCCAAAATATAAGAGCAAGTGAAAAGATGGAGGTCACATTGGCAAGATCAAAATGAGACAATATGGACGTAAGTTGAGCGAGAAATCGACAATCAGTGGGTAGTGCCTCACAATAAACATTTGTTGCAAAAATTCAACTAACATATCAATGTTGAACTCTGCTCATCGATCCATTCAATCAAGTATTGTATCAAATACATATCAAAGGGGTCAGCTCTAGCGATTTTTGCACAAACTCCTCACTGAAAATTTTCCTCTTTAATTTAAATTAAATTCGAACAAGTCTCCTATCCAAAATACAGAAGGAGAAAGCCAGAAGATGGAGATCATACCAGCAAGATCATTGAGTAATATTGAAATGTATCATTATTTTCCACAAATTATGAGAATGATTTAAAATCAATCATCATTTTCTTACAAAAAATATGTGACACGCAGCAAGGCGCGAGGAATTTGGTCAGTTCAGATATAATTTTCATTAGGTCAATTTATTCACTGGCCATTTTTTGGTCCAATACCAACTCTTTACATTCCTCATGGTATCAAGAAGCTTTGCAAACATTCTGTAGAGAGTACAACCTTTCATGATCAGCTCATTGATGATTGACTACATTCAGCTACTTTGCACTTGTTTCCACCATAAACTAAATAACTTCTGTCAGAATTTATGAGAAGTGAAGGTAATATTATTTACACTATTTACATTCAGACTATTGTCCTCATCTTTGTTGTTGTTATCATCTGATTGCCTTCCGTCTGAATTTCTGGGATGAGGTTTTATTATTTACATTATTTACATTTAGACTATTGTCCTCATCTTTTTTGTTGTTATCATCTGATTGCCTTCTGTCTGAATTTCTGAAATTAGGTTTTATTATTTACATTATTTACATTTAGACTATTGTCCTCATCTTTTTTGTTGTTATCATCTGATTGCCTTCTGTCTGAATTTCTGAAATTAGGTTTTATTATTTACATTGTTTACATTTAAACTGTTGTCCTCATCTTTGTTGTTGTTATCACCTGATTGCCTTCTGTCTGAATTTCTGGAATGACGTTTTATTATTTACATTATTTACATTTAGACTATTGTCCTCATCTTTTTTGTTGTTATCATCTGATTGGCTTCTGTCTGAATATCTGGAATGAGGCTTTATTATTTACATTATTTACATTTAGACTGTTGTCCTCATCTTTGTTGTTGTTATCACCTGATTGCCTTCAGTCAGAATTTCTGGGATAAGGTTTTATTATTTACATTATTTACATTTAGACTATTGTCCTCATCATTGTTGTTGTTATCACCTGATTGCCTTTTGTCTGAATTTCTGGGATGAGGTTTTATTATTTACATTATTTACATTTAGACTATTGTCCTCATCTTTGTTGTTGTTATCATATGATTGCCTTTTGTCTGAATTTCTGGAATGAGGCTTTATTATTTACATTATTTACATTTAGACTATTGTCCTCATCATTGTTGTTGTTATCACCTGATTGCCTTCTGTCTGTATTTCTGGAATGAGGTTTTATTATTTACATTATTTACATTTAGACTATTGTCCTCATCTTTGTTGTTGTTATCATCTGATTGCCTTCTGTCTGAATTTCTGAAATTAGGTTTTATTATTTACATTATTTACATTTAGACTATTGTCCTCATCTTTTTTGTTGTTATCATCTGATTGCCTTCTGTCTGAATTTCTGAAATTAGGTTTTATTATTTACATTGTTTACATTTAAACTGTTGTCCTCATCTTTGTTGTTGTTATCACCTGATTCCCTTCTGTCTGAATTTCCGGAATGAGGTTTTATTATTTACATTATTTACATTTAGACTATTGTCCTCATCTTTGTTGTTGTTATCACCTGATTGCCTTCTGTCTGAATTTCTGGGATGAGGTTTTATTATTTACATTATTTACATTTAGACTATTGTCCTCATCTTTGTTGTTGTTATCATCTGATTGCCTTCTGTCTGAATTTGTGGAATGTGGTTTTATTATTTACATTATTTACATTTAGACTATTGTCCTCATCTTTGTTGTTGTTATCATCTAATTGCCTTCTGTCTGAATTTCTGGGATGTGGAGTTCTCATTATTTACACTTTTTATATTCGGATATTGTCCTCATTTTTGTTGTTATCACAACGCTTCGGCCGTTGTGCACTCCGACCTACTTCAGGTGTATATTGATCTGGGTAACCTACGGTAAATTCTGAACTGAACCCTGTATTTAATCTACGTGAGGAGGATGTATTGTTCTCATTCCACTGTCCTTGTCTAGGGATATTCAAATAACATGTCCGCTCTTCGGGAGATGTGTTTAAATATACTTTAATGCTTAAAAACAATTTATTCAAAGAGTGAGACAGTATTATTATTATTTAGGTAAGAAGCATTATAACATAACACAAATACCTTATATTGTGGAAAAAGGAATTTTTGACAATATACACATTTTTTATGCATTTATGATTATTTTTTAACTTTTTTCAAAAATGACATTATTGTACATGTAGTTATGGATAATATTTTACATTAATTACTAATTTTTTTTAAATTAATAACTACTTGTGTTCATTTGTTGACATTAATAGCTATCTGCTGATGTGTTAAAATATTTAAATAATAAAAATTTAAATTTTATCTCTCTGATAGTCTGTTAGTCTAGTTCTTATTTTAGTACTGCTCATTTATTGCTCTACTGAGTCTAAATACACACTGTCCGACCCAAGGACTTAACTCAAAATTACAATGTCGACACATTCACGAACCAATCCACTAGGCTGTTGTCTCGTATAACAACACCAAAGATGAGGACACTAGTCAGAATATAAATAGTGTAAATTCTAATAGTAATGCCAACACCTGTCAAACAGGAATTCCCACACTTGTAGATATGATAAAGTTGGAAAGATATGTTTGCCCTTTGTATGACAGGTTGGCGGAAAATTATGCCTATGCAATGCGGTATGCTTCACTGCGCCATATTGAAAGATGGAATATCTTGGCCCGTTGTACATCCAGCTCCATCTAAACAACATGCATCCAAAATCTCGTAATATTTTCGAATAAGAAAAGTGTCAAATTTCCGACAATGGATATAGTTTTTGGTCCCTACTTTATATAAATATCGCATTATTTCTTTTTATTATATCCATAAGTAAGCGAAAAGTGTATCTACTTTGTACAACAAATATTTTTTGAAATATGATATGCATTCTTCGAAATGCACTTAATTTAGTAGTCAATATTAATCATATATATAAATATACATGTGGTAACAACAAAAATGAGGACAATATCATGAAAATTGTAAAATTCAGCTGATAAATACATATCAGCTGAATTTTACAATTTTAATGATATATATATATATATATATATATATATATATATATATATGTGTGTGTGTGTGTGTGTGTGTGTTCAGGCAGCATGTCTTCATTCAAACATTGATTGACTAATCTCGGTATATTTTTATGATAATCCTTTCTCGTTCTGTGATTATCTTCTTGGTGTTAAGTTGAAATTCATCAAGGAAGTCGCCGTAGGTTTGTCAACCTAAGTACTTTCGATCTCTTCTGAGATCATCTTTAGGGATAAATTGCGAAGACAAAACAAATGTTGCTGTAATCGTTGTGATGGTGATTTTTATAAACACGCGTGAACAGACTCTGTTGTAATTATTTTAAAATTAACCGTTGTGGTGATGATATTTTCGTAAACGAGCATCCCCGATGTCATGGAGGTAAGCAGAGATGGTAAAAATGAAACATGGCGTTAAATATATATATATATATATATATATATATATATATATATATATATAATTTTTTTTTTTATTTGGACTAAAACCTTAAGGCATTGGACGATTTGTTCCATCAAATTATGTAAGTGTAAAACTGCCCGTCAGAAGTGTAAGTTTTAAATTCATTTTTTGTTTCACCTTTTGAAAGTGAAATCTGAAGATCCAGAAAAAAATAAAATTCTCTGGTGAAATTAATTATTACAAATGGAGCCCTAAATTGATCTGTTTTTCTTTAAATTATATATATATATATATATATATATATATATATATATATATATATATATATATATATATATATATAATTATTTATTTTTAAAGAAAAAAAAAATTTATAACATAAATATGTTATATAATCACTACAAAAATAGCCATTTTGTTTCAACACCTTCGGTGTCTTATCAAGTGATGACGTTGAATGTAAAATAAATGGTTTTAAAAGTTTCAAATTAATTAATATTCTACGCAAGGGGAAAACGTTGTTACAAAGGCTAGGTGGACCAATCAGAACACAATTACAGGAAAATTCAAAAAGCTCGATAACGAAGTCATGTTATAATATCTATTCAGATGTTTAGTATTAAAAAATAATTTATTCCAACGAATAATTACTAAATTATATGATAAAATTTAATATTAAAATTTAAAACTGCTAATTACAAAATCAAAATTTAACATTTATTCGCTATCAAGTTTACAACTATAAAATTACTGAGGAGAAAAGAAGAAATATATGTTATTCAATTTATTTTTTCATTGAAGTTACTTTAGCTATATTTAATATCCGGTCTTTTTACAATGTATACATTTTAATCCTCATGATGTGTAAATGGGGTCCCAAACTCACGCGTAAAACAAACGCAGTCAGATTCTAATACATAAGCACCAAGACATATACACACACAAAAAAGGGGACAAGACAGAGAACATCTCCACCGTCTGTCAAAAAAAAAAAAAAAGGGGGGGAGGGAAATGGGAGAAGGGAAACCAACACACACGTACATACATACATAATTAAAAGTGGATGCACTTTCCATACACATAGATACATATAAATACATGCACACACATCCACAGACATTGACCCAGACAGTTGCATACCCCAACCGATAAATATTTAAGACAGAAAATGTCATTGCATGAATGTTAACAACCTATTGAAATCTAATTTAAGCGAGTAAATATACAAAGATAAAAATGATCAAAATTAATATTATTTAATATATTAAAATATAGTGTATGTAAAAAAAAAAAAAAAAAAAAAACCGGACATTAAATTCAACACCCATCGGTAGCTACGATGTCCACCTCATATACATATAAGTATATACACACACACACACATACACACACATATATACGCATACAAACATATATATATATACACATATATACATATACACACATATATACATATATATACATATACACATACATATACACATACATATACATATATACATACACATACACACATACTCACACATATACATAAATATACATACATACATACACACCGAAACATCTACACATACATACATAAACATATACATACGTATACATTTCCATGGTATCAAGTACAAATACACATACATACACATATAGTGATTTTATAACATATTTATGTTATAAATTTTTTTTTTTCTTTAAAAATAAATAATTATATCTGCTCTACTTTGTATTGAGCACTCTTTTAAGAATAGTAATTGTTGGTTATTGGAATTCATTCCATATACACCAATCATATACTTGGGTATATATATATATATATATATATATATATATATATATATATATATATATATATATATATATATATATATATATATATTACTCTAATTGTTATTTTATGAGTATACATGTATAAGTTTCTATCTCTGTTTTTGATTTTAGTAACCAAAGAAATTAATAACAACTAGCCTAAATTGAGAAATTTCATTTTCTTCTTTTTTATGTGTCATGTCCTTTCAGGATGTAGGCGATCATGGCTCTCCACTTCCCTCTATCCCTTGCAGCTCTCAACAAGCTCCTTCCCTCTGCTTCCTCCCACAGACCACGTTCTGTCATCCACTTGCTTAAGCCTGCTAGGTATGTTACAAGTTGATTTCCCTTGTCTCTCTTTCCCTCTATTCGACCATTGAGTATCATAGTCTCCAGGCCCTCCTTCCTTATTATGTGTCCCAGAAACTTCAGCTGCCTCTTTCTGATATTAAGTATAAAGCTCCTCCTTGTTTGCAACTTCTCTAATATCTCATCGTTGCTCACAAGCTCAGTCCATGATATCCTTAGCATCCTTCTATAGAACCACATCTCTGTCGCTTCGAGTCTCTTCTTCATCTTTGAGGAAATCGTCAAACATTCGCTACAGAAGGACAGTTCAGTATTCTTTTCTTTGTTACCAAAGATATCCTCCTGTCTCGCAGTACCCAACTTTTGGAATGTGTCTTGGCCATCCTGATACGCCTACAGATCTCAATGTCGCACTTGGGTTTTCCAATTCTCTCAGGATTGCCTCGCTGTATAAGTTAAACAGGTCGGGTGAGAAGATGCATTCTTGTCTTACGCCCCTTTCTATTTTTGCGTATTCACTGAACTCGTTCCCTATGAGCATGCTGTTTGCTGTCAGTATAGGTTCTTGATTATTCTGATATCTTTCCCGAATATATCGAGGTTGCTGAACAGTTCCATCAGATCCTTGTGGCATACTTTGTCGAAGGCCTTTGCGTAGTCTATCAAACATAGGTACAAGTCCTTCTGCATCTGTATAGCCGTTTCTGATAACATTCTGAGCATGAATATCGCGTTCCTTGTTCCAGTGTCTTTAACGAACCTGCACTGTTCTTGTCCCGACTCTGGGCTGATTCGGCTGCACGCTCATTCATTAGAATACGGATGATGAGTTTTGTCACGTGGCTCATTAGGCTTAATGTTCGGTGGAATTATCATTCGTTTGCACCTGTTTTCTTAGGTATAGCTACGAAGATAGATCTGCTGAGGTCTTAAAAGATTCTGTCCCCGATAGGAATCGAACCTGCATTTTTTTTCTTTACCTCAGTGAAACCACTTAAGTAGGACTTCTTAATTTAGGCTATAAAACTGAGAAAAATTATTTAAAAAATAAAACACACACACACATATATATATGTGTGTGTGTGTGTGTGTGTGTGTGTGTGTGTGTGTGTGTGCACCTCCAAAGAAGAGTGCTACCTAAGGTTTAAAATGCACTTCTCAAAATGAAAAGACTTTCTTGAAGCTTTTATCTTAGTTTTAATCTTAGGTTAGCTTTTATCTTAGGTTTAATTCCTCTCTCACCCACCTCGCTAGTGGCACAGGTATATTTTTTCTTAAACACAGCAGAAAGTCTTTGATTTCAAAAAGGAAATTTTAGGATGGTATTATATATACCTGTATGAAAAGCGCCTCTTAATATTCCTATCTTTTTTTTTCTTTTCCTGTGGCTTTATGCTGTAAGACGATAAACTTCAATCAGAACCCATCATTTGGAATATATATATATATATATATATATATATATATATATATATATATATATATATATATATATATATATATATATAAGAGGATATTTAGGTAACAGTTTTTCGTTTATACAAGTTTGGTTAAAGATAAACGAAAATACTTTTTTATTTGCACATTTCTGATTTTTTCATTTAAATATGTACCGAAAACCAAAAACTGCTACGTAATTTCATTCATATATATATATATATATATATATATATATATATATATATATATATATATATATATATACACGTAGTTGGATATATTCTGCTAGTGCAATGTTAGGTTTCAAAATTATATATAAGTAAAGTACATTCAGTGCATGGTATTATCAGTAGAAAGCCGACTAACGTTTGTTCAAATTGTGCACAATTTATAATGATTAAATATAAATAAAATTCTCTAAAATCGCTGTTTCGAACTCTGCAACTTCTAGATAGCCCAATACTATAAGCTATCAGCAGCAACAGTCATTGATAGCCCACTGCAGGTTAAATCTTTTTTTTTTCCTAAAACTTTCCGTGTCTATCGTAATATTTCTATTCTCTGCCATGTATTTACGGCAAATATCTCTATTTCATCTTTCCATCATCAGTCTATTTTTTCTATCTTGTTTGCAATACGATTAAACACCAATCAAGCACATTTTTGTCTCGTTTGTTATCTTTTCTTCTTACTATGTGTCCTTTCTATATCGTTTTAAAACTTTAATCAATTCATTCTTATGTCTTATCTTTCTCTCATCACTTATCCATGTCGAACTCCTTCTCTGTCTTAGAGTATTACCTTTCATTGCACTTCTCACTTGTGCGTTTAGTTTTATGTGATTGTTTTAATTTCCAATGTTTTGCACTCATAATTGCCAATATATATTTATTACGAGGGTCGTTCAAAAAGACTATTTTAAAATGTAGTCTCCCTTGACATCAGTGCACTTGGTCTAAAAATATTTAAGCTTGCAATCCCATTACGAAAGAAGGTGATGCCCTGGTCCTCCAAAAAGTTCTCCACAGGATTTTTTAAGCAGATCACCCCAAGCAAGGCGGAAGTGTCACTAGTACGCAAGGGGTTTACAGAGAGTGAGAGTAAGAGTAAAGAGGAGTGTTTGGGAAAAGGATAAAGAGAAGGACAGGGATCAAGGTCAAGGTATCAGAAGATGTCGATTGATATTACATTTGAATATTTGAAGATTATAGCTATCGGGGAAGCAAGTGATAAGAAAAGAGTTCCACTGATGGGAGGTGCGAGATAAGAAGCTGTTGGAATAGAAGAGATGGCGGCATTTAGCCGTTTTGACAGTGAAAGGTTAGGACTGAACCTTGTAGATCTCATCATTGTTTTCAAAATAGTGACCACGCAGGTGGGACTTGAATTTGGGAAACTGGAAGAAGTCAGATGGAGCTATGGCTGGTGAGTAAGGGGGATGGAGTATCAATTAACAGTTGCTGATTTATTTACTGCAAACTGAACAGTGTGAACGGGCGCGTTATCCCGGAGTAAGAGCATACCTGCCCTCAGCTTCCGTCTGCGTTTCCACTTGATTGCTTCCATCGGTTGATCCATCAGTGGTTAAGATATTTTGGATGGCTTAACCGAGGATAATCTTCTGTGCTGTCCCTGTCCCGCTTGAATTCCACAGCTCACTTTTTCACAGTTGCGAAGTTGCAGTGGAGTCTTTAACAAATGTCTGTATGGATTTCCTTGGGTGATATACGTTTCTTTAGCAGATACGTTATGACTGCTTGGGCCTCTGTTTTGTCCATTTTTAGAATTGTCACACACCTCTCACCTTTTTATGGGCCTCACCTGCACAGAAATGAAAACAGAAACCTGAATTAATTGTAGTATTTTGCCACAACAAAAATGTTTAATTACGGCTCTTCTTTCTGGGTGAGACTTAGAACTTTTTGAACGATCCTCGTATATAACTTAACGATTTAAGTATATTGACAGGATTATTTTTTTTATATCTCCAATTTTGTTAAATGCATTACGACCTAAATTTATACTTAGTTTTATTCTGTTCGTGTGCTTATTTTAGTGAATACCATCCCACATCTTAACTGCAAATGACACAACAATTTACACCTGCCTTAGCAGTGAATTCGACAAAGCAAACATGGCTACTAATGTTGATCAGTGGTTAACTGGGGCAAGAAATAGCTTGTAAAGTTCAACGACTCAAAAAAAAAACTGCTTTCATTTAATCACCACAGAGAAACTTTTCTGTCTGCCACCAGGTTGGTTGCTGCTGGACTCCAGGAGAGCAACACTACGCCGTCTTTAAATTTTTGAAGACTGTAGGTTGTGTGGACGCAAGAAACTGGAAGAGAGTTTCAAAGGTGAGAAAAGAAACTTAGAATATGACTTACGGTTACATCTTGCTAGTTCAACGGTAAAACGGTGGAACCTAGATGCTAATCTAGTGGTACTTGATGCAGTCAAGGCACCAAGGAAGAAATTTCATCAAAACAATGGCCATGAAAACATTTATAGAAAAGACAGAGGGAAGCCACGTCACTGCGGGAGGCAAGATGTCAGCTCAGGATCGATTCCATTACAGACCTTTCTTTGGATTATGATTAAAAGCTTGAAATATATAGTAAGTGCACCTTTCCAGGTAGGGAAGCAATATTCAATGCATTGGGAAAACGTAGATTTATAAATTGCCACGATAGATTCTGACGAGAAAAATTGTCTGTCTCACATTTTTAGATTATTTACTCATCATTGGCAGTCTGTGACATGCTGAGCGATATTCAAATTGTGCGTTTATATATATATATATATATATATATATATATATATATATATATATATATATATATATATATATATAGATAATATTAGTGGTAAATATACATATATATGCAAAATCCACAGGTGCATATATACACATGTATATTTAGAATAAAAAATTCCGAGAGGATAAAATCCAGGTAGAACTCAATGTCCAGGACAGAGTAAGGATATAATAAAAAGGCTTAAACACTAATATTCCATGGTCATAATTTATTCCATTGGAATCGTAAATACGATCCAATTCATCAGACCTACAAATTCAAAAAGAATTTTGAATTTGTAGGTCTGATGAATTGGATCGTATTTACGATTCCAATGGAATAAATTATGACCATGGAATATTAGTGTTTAAGCCTTTTTATTATATATATATATATATATATATATATATATATATGCGGGGCACGGTGTAGTTATGGTTAATGACTTGTATTGAGGAATCGGCGAGCTGAGTTCGAATTCCAGTCGGATCCGTTACATTCACTTGCGTAACGTAACTTTCTCTCTCTCTCTCACGCACTCTCTCTCTCTCTCTCTCTCTCTCTCTCTCTCTCTCTCTCTCTCTCTCTCTCCAACTATGGGTAAATAGCAGGACTGTCTATATAGCCCTGCATAGCATCTAGTCTAGAAGGACATCTTTGAATTAAAAACCTGCGGGACCTTCCCCACTATAATCAAATCTCATCTGCTGGTGTCGGGCTGTTGGTTCATAGGAACTGATCTGCTTGACCCGGTAGAGTCGAGTATATATATATATATATATATATATATATATATATATATATATATATATATATATATATATATATATGTGTGTGTGTGTGTGTGTGTGTGTGTGTGTGTATGTGGACCCAATTGATCAGTTTAGAAAGCAATCACGAGAATACCATCACAGATTATCTGATTATGGCGGCGATGGATTGTGTACAATCAACCACACTTTTCCAAAGAACTGATACGAATTTATGCTTCATAGTGTACCAGGAAATCTCCAAATAGCCCTCCACATGCTTGAATTCAGAGTTTTCCTTCCCCTAAGTGTAGCTGCCACCCAAAGGCAAAAGATCCCATTTGCACAGCTAATTTGTTCCATGGTTGGCGCAAAATAGATTCGTGCCTTTTACCAAGCGAAAAATGAATAAAACAGAATCGACAGGAATTTGAACTCCGCTCGTCGATCTCACCTTTCACAATGATAAGTGTCGCACTAATTTAAGTAAAGTTCATTCACAACTGCAGCACTCGATGAAATGTAAGTTTTGAAACTAACCTCGCTTCATTTATTTAATGCTAGATTTAATTAATTTCGCCGATATGCCGAAAAGCAATAACTAAAATCTTATTAATGAATTTTCTGTTAATCAACATCCAAGGGAAATTAATTTTTCTAATTAAGACACATTTAATTGTGTCGATATAATTATCCATGCCTTACTTATAATTAGATTCATCGGTAGATAAAACGTAAAAACTTCGAAAATTACAAATAATGTTTTTAATGTACACACACAGGTATTAGGTTGGTGCAAAAATAATATCGTTTCCTCACATATATTACTATGTGAGAAAACGACATTATTTTTGCACCAACCTAATAGAATTTATAGATAAGTGTACCTAGCTATATAGACGCTTTGTCGTTACGAATTTGACTCGTCTTTGAACGAGTGCAAGAAGAGAAAAAAGAGGTTGTTTCTTGAAAAGGCAACATGTCATTTTCTGTTTTACTCAAATATACTTACGAATTTCTGTGGCACATTTTCCGCCCTCCGTGAAAACACTTACCGAATGGTTGAATTTTCCTACTTGCTTAATTTTGCCGTCAAGTTTACTTAAAAGAATACTTTAAAATGAATATCAAATTCTTTGTTAAAACATATAATCGCTCGATTTGTTTTACTAGCAAAAGTTTCTTCCTGAGTTTGCATTTTTATATTTTGTGTTCCGCTAAATGTGCCGAAGACAAAATATACTCTCGAGTTAGAATTTGATAACAGTAATGCTATAAGCAGATAACATATAAGCAGGATTCTATGAGCTTCCTTCATATCTGAAAAAATGATTTAACACCCAGATAAGAACTATTTGCATTATATATATTAACAGATAATTTAGTGAATCATCTTGTCTCGAAAACCCACAAGCAATGCAAAGCAGACGTCATTTTCGAAATTGTAAAAGCCAATAGTTTTTAACAGATTTCCTCAAATTTTTTAAGTATAATTAAAAACAGAGCATATATATATATATATATATATATATATATATATATATATATATATATATATATATATATAGCATAATGAGAAGCCACGTATACTTTCTTAATATGTATATATAGAAAAAGTTGCAAATTAAAAAAATAATAATGTTTTTTATGAAAGTATTTATTTATTTATATATATATATGATATTTCAGATTGACCTCAATACTTAAATATTTGAAGAAATGTGAGGGGTGTACTCACTTTTGTGATACACTGTATATATATATATATATATATATATATATATATATATATATATATATGCTTGTTGACTTTTCCTGTCGGTATTAATTAGTATTGGTATTAGTAGTAACGTTGATTGAGAGTGAAACAGACCAAGAAAGTGGTGTGCATATATACGAAGTAGCAATGTACCAATCATAATGTCAAATATGTGTCACCTCGACGTGGTGTAATGATTAACAAACTGAATGAATAGTGATTTTGATCCTCACTGGATGCCCAATACTTTGGGCCTTGTGCCACATATGAGCTACGCTTAGAAAATCGTCATAACACCGAATTTGCAAGTGTATACCAGGCATAAGAATTGCAATCATATATAAGCGATATGATGAGAGATTTCGATGAAATTCAGTGGATAACTTTGCAGTTGGGCTTAGTTAGACATAACTTTAGGTCGGGTAATCTGGTCCGCTGAAATTGTCTCCGATTGAGGATGTTCCCAAGTAGCAATATGTGACTCACAACGCTAGGGGTGCCTCATCCTTCAAACATAAAAAACAACCCTCTCAACACCCGATCCCTATGCACCTACCCGAAGAACGTTCTTTGCAGTGTTTTTCATGGCCGAGCGTTAAAGCACACTTGATCAAACGGTGGTTTCTCCTATGAAAGGTGACGCGGCTTTGTTCCATGCCGGGAAAGGCATTTTCTTGACTAAAATTTCTTGAATGTGCAGCTTGATAGACGTAATACACAATGTTCGGTATGTCAATATTTTAATGTATCAGTTATTGTTACGTTTATTATAATTACAACTTTAAAATATTTTCATTGTTAGTTTTTATAGACTATATTTCATTTAATTTCTACATCAAGTATAAGTATATTACGATTTTTTTTAAATTTTATATTTAAATATTTTTTATTTATTTTTTTTTTAAATATAAACTTTGTACATACAGGTGAAACTATATATTACTAAGGACATGGGTCATTCAATGGTCCACATCCTCTAGCTTTTCGTCATAATTTCATTTTTCTGTAGGTGTTTTATAGGATTCATTTGAGTGTCGGTATTTCTCTTGAAGGGGTGTTTAGGTTAGAATACGTTTTATTTAACTATAATTTTAAAAGATGTTTAGGTTAGAATTCGTATTAATTACAATTTTAAATACAACTTTAATATAATTTTTTTTTAAATTGTAATATAAAATGGGGGTGGGGGGGTACTGAGAATGAAAGAAACGTTGTTGAAGAGAAAAGACAATAGAAAAACAGGTTATTATTTCTCTCAGTTCTCCTCGTTGCCTATCAAGATATTTTCCTGTGTTCAACCGGATGATAAATTCTCGTTTTTGCAAAGAAACAAGCATAAATCATATTTTCCAAACGACAATGCATCATGACAGCTCGATGCTAGCGTGCCATTTTTATCCGAAAGCGCCAACCTGACAACCTTATTTTCCTTCGACAGTTCTTTTTCTTCTTTCCACCAACCACAGGTAGAACAACATATACGAGTTAGTATGAAAATTCTATCGTGAAAGGTGTTCGCATTAACTTCTACACGAATGTCGAGCTGACTCGCGAATTTGGATAAGGTAGCCGATTTTGAGCTGTGTTCTCCCAGTAGCACTTTGATTTCAGTTTTACTTTCCACAAGTGGATCCGTGCGAAACACTAATATGGTTTGCTCGAGGCAATTTTGGCGAGGAGACAGTAAGGTCAAAAGTGGGAGCCGAAAGCAAGAAATGAATTTAATGACGTGTCGCATCCAATATAACAACGAATTTATATACATCAGTCAACAAATATATGCCATTTTGGATACGTCAATATGTAAGTTCTATACCACTGTGGTTATTTTATCTCGTTTCATATAGACGTTTATTCTCATTATGCAATGTTACTCTACTAGTAATATTGGTGTGATATAACCTAGTAATATCTGTCTCATGATCGGGGTAACAGCAACTAAACCGGTTTCCTCATCAAGTTCTTCTAATGAGATTGTTTCACACCCGTAGGAATAAAATAAAACCTATCATAGGTCGGGTGAATCTTTATATTGGACCAGAGGTCATCTAGCATTTAGGACATATTTAAATTTTCGAACTCGCTTCATTTTAGTTTCTTCAATTAGTAATTCGCATCTTGGACATTTTTTTTTTTTTTTGCTGACAACCATACATTCTGTCCTCTTAGAATTTATTTTTACTACTTTCTTCTAGTTTCCTTTTGCTACCTTATGTAAGAGTACCTCTTATTTAATTTCTGTGTCTGCTAATAGTGTAGACCGGTTTCCATAGCTATCCATTCAGCTTCTATCGTAATGAAACGGTGTCGGTTGTTTGAGAGCTTCCTGGACCGAAAGCAACAGCCAAGGTTTCCTCCGACTAGAATCAACGATCACGTGTCCGTGGTCAAAACGAGCCTTCAGCCTGAAGGCCGGCCGCTGTGATTTAACCTGGAGAGGTATGTGTTCCGCGAAGTCTACTTGTCCAAGACCTCTCTTTAGCTTTCAACAGAGATATATGAAGGGAACTGGTCAGCTGCACAGCTGCGTGGCCACCCTACAGTCCCACCCAGTAATGGAACTAATAATGATGATGATGACGATGATAATTTATTGGCAGAATAACAATGAAATATGAATCCAGGCTCTGATATCTTGTCATTTAAGTACTTGACTAATATTTTATTTACACCAAACAGAAAAGGTCTAAGTGAGGAATATATGTATTTGTATAGGCGATAACAACTATTTATTAAGTGCATCAAAATAGCAAGTATCCTATGCTAAACTGTGTTATAAGTTCTCATTACCCATATGTGATGAAAAGGCGTTTAAATCTATCGGCATTTCATGAAGCATTTGAAATGTATATAAAAAATTCTGTCACTTCCGTCCGTCCGTCCGTCCGTCCGTCCGTCCGTCCGTCCGTCCGTCCGTCCGTCCGTCCGTCCGTCCGTCCGTCCGTCCGTCCGTCCGTCACAAATTGTTTTATTATTTCACATACAAAATACTCCCACTATTATAAAAACAATTTAATGATTAAAAATAACAAATACTTATTTAATAAAAATGCAATATTGTTTTTTGCGTGTCTTTAAGTTTTTATATATTTCATATTCATATTATAGATTCCAGTTTCCAGTTCGCCTAGCATTTTCTCAAGAGTAAGAAATCATAAGAATTTATTCGTCGCTGTTAAAAAGGAATTAGGAAAAAAAAAAAGAAATTTTGTTTACCACGAAATTAAAGAAATTATTAAATCGCTAAGTAGGGATTTTGTCAAAGTATTTTTACAGACAATTCAGTTTATTTAAATTTCATCGATTGGTTTGAGAAATTGAACGAAACGTAGAGTGGGTAAATCCTGACAAAAATTTTTAGCGATAAATTCAACAATAATAAATATTGTGAGGATTTCAATATGCGTCAGTGAGTTAAAAAAAAAATTCTAGGATAATAAATTATTACAAAATATATCATCTTTCCTTATTTATTTGAGGCAAAATCTACTTAGATTCCTGAGCATCTCATCAGGTAGGTAAAGTATGGATGATCAAAAATGCTAATATTACCAACATTAAAATTGTTTCATATAACAGGAGATAATCAAGGTTTCTAAATAATAAACGCTACTATTTTTAGTTTATTATTGTAAAGACATCCTTCGATTAATGTGCATTCGACTAATGTATTTTCGATAAATGTGCTAAAGTTTTTTTATATACCAAATTTCGATTAGTACATACATCATACTCGATTAATGCGGTAAAATATTCTTCAATTTAATCATAGTAATTGATAAATGCTTTTGTATAGTTACCGATGCACACAACAGCCGCACTAATTGAGGGATTCCTGTATATGGGACTCACAAATTCATGAGAACATTTCACAAACCTATGCACCACAAGAAGTGATCAGTTATATTTCTTTACAAAAACTATGCATAATCTGGTACACTTGTAGGTGCTAACTATTGGTTTCTATGATTTACACCTGTAGGTGTTAACTATTTATTGTCTATGATTTACATCTGTAGGTATTAACTATTGGTGTCTATGATTTACACCTGTAGGTACTAACTATTGGTGTCTATGATTTACACCTGTAGGTGCTAACTATTGGTGTCTATGGTTTACACCTGTAGGTGTTAACTATTGGTGTCTATGATTTACACCTGTAGGTGCTAACTATTGGTGTCTATGGTTTACACCTGTAGGTACTAACTATTGATGTCTATGGTTTACACCTGTAGGTACTAACTATTGGTGTCTATGATTTACACCGGTAGGTGCTAACTATTGGTGTCTATGATCTACACCTTTAGGTGCTAACTATTGGTATCTATAGTTTACACCTGTAGGTGATAACTATTGGTGTCTATGATTTACACCTGTAGATGCTAAATATTGGTGTCTATAATTTACACCTGTATGTGTTAACTATTGATGTCTATGATTTACACCTGTAGATGCTAACTATTGGTGTCTATGATTTACACCTGTAGGTGCTAACTATTGGTGTCTATGATTTACACCTGTAGGTGCTAACTATTGGTGTCTATGATTTACACCTGTAGATGCTAAATATTGGTGTCTATGATTTACACCTGTAGGTGATAATTATTGGTGTCTATGATTTACACCTGCAGATGCTAATATTGGTGTCTATGATTTACACCTGTAGGTGTTAACTATTGGTGTCTATGGTTTACACCTGTAGGCGCTAACTATTGGTGTCTATGATTTACACCTGTAGGTGATAACTATTGGTGTCTATGATTTACACCTGTAGATGCTAAATATTGGTGTCTATAATTTACACCTGTATGTGTTAACTATTGATGTCTATGATTTACACCTGTAGATGCTAACTATTGGTGTCTATGATTTACACCTGTAGGTGCTAACTATTGGTGTCTATGATTTACACCTGTAGGTGCTAACTATTGGTGTCTATGATTTACACCTGTAGATGCTAAATATTGGTGTCTATGATTTACACCTGTAGGTGATAATTATTGGTGTCTATGATTTACACCTGCAGATGCTAATATTGGTGTCTATGATTTACACCTGTAGGTGTTAACTATTGGTGTCTATGGTTTACACCTGTAGGCGCTAACTATTGGTGTCTATGATTTACACCTGTAGGTGCTAACTATTGGTGTCTATGATTTACACATGTAGATGCTAAATATTGGTGTCTATAATTTACACCTGTAGGTGCTAACTATTGGTGTCTATGATTTACACCTGTAGGTGCTAACTATTGGTGTCTATGATTTACACCTGTAGGTGCTAACTATTGGTGTCTATGGTTTACACCTGTAGATGCTAAATATTAGTGTCTATGGTTTACACATGTAGGTGCTAACTATTGGTGTCTATGGTTTACACATGTAGGTGCTAACTATTGGTGTCTATGATTTACACCTGTAGGTGCTAACTATTGGTGTCTATGGTTTACACCTGTAGATGCTAAATATTGGTGTCTATGATTTACACCTGTAGGTGCTAACTATTGGTGTCTATGGTTTACACCTGTAGGTGTTAACTATTGGTGTCTATGGTTTACACCTGTAGGTGCTAACTATTGGTGTCTATGGTTTACACCTGTAGGTGCTAACTATTGGTGTCTATGGTTTACACCTGTAGGTGCTAACTATTAGTGCCTATGGTTTACACATGTAGGTGCTAACTATTGGTGTCTATGGTTTACACCTGTAGATGCTAACTATTGGTGTCTATGATTTACACCTGTAGGTGCTAACTATTGGTGTCTATGGTTTACACCTGTAGGTGCTAACTATTGGTGTCTATGGTTTACACCTGTAGGTGCTAACTATTGGTGTCTATGGTTTACACCTGTAGGTACTAACTATTGATGTCTATGGTTTACACCTGTATGTGCTAACTATTGGTGTCTATGATTTACACGTGTATGTGCTAACTATTGGTGTCTATGATTTACACATGTAGATGCTAAATATTGGTGTCTATGATTTACACCTGTAGGTGCTAACTATTGGTGTCTATGATTTACACCTGTAGGTGCTAACTATTGGTGTCTATGGTTTACACCTGTAGGTGCTAACTATTGGTGTCTATGGTTTACACATGTAGGTGCTAACTATTGGTGTCTATGGTTTACACCTGCAGGTGCTAACTATTGGTGTCTATGATTTACACCTGTAGGTGCTAACTATTGGTATCTATGATTTACACCTGTAGGTGCTAACTATTGGTGTCTATGGTTTACACCTGTAGGTGCTAACTATTGGTGACTATGGTTTACACCTGTAGGTGTTAACTATTGGTGTCTATGGTTTACACCTATAGGTGCTAACTATTGGTGTCTATGGTTTACACCTGTATGTGCTAACTATTGGTGTCTATGGTTTACACCTGTTGGTGCTAACTATTGGTGTCTATAGTTTACAACTGTAGGTGCTAACTATTGGTGTCTATGATTTACACCTGTAGGTGCTAACTATTGGTGTCTATGATTTACACCTGTATGTGCTAACTATTGGTGTCTATGATTTACAGCTGTTGGTGCTAACTATTCTTGTCTATGATTTACACCTGTAGATGCTAAATATTGGTGTCTATGATTTACACCTGTAGGTGTTAACTATTGGTGTCTATGATTTACACCTGTAGATACTAAATATTGGTGTCTATGATTTACACCTGTAGGTGTTAACTATTGGTGTCTATGATTTACACATGTAGATGCTAAATATTGGTGTCTATGATTTACACCTGTAGGTGTTAACTATTGGCATCTATGATTTACACCTGTAGATGCTAAATATTGGTGTCTATGATTTACAGCTGTTGGTGCTAACTATTCTTGTCTATGATTTACACCTGTAGATGCTAAATATTGGTGTCTATGATTTACACCTGTAGGTGTTAACTATTGGTGTCTATGATTTACACCTGTAGATGCTAAATATTGGTGTCTATGATTTACACCTGTAGGTGTTAACTATTGGTGTCTATGATTTACACCTGTAGATGCTAAATATTGGTGTCTATGATTTACACCTGTAGGTGTTAACTATTGGTGTCTATTAAATAAATTTAGATTATTTATTAATTGGAACTCGAACAAAAGACGAAGTCTGTCAGCCATCGAGTCATGGAAGGTGCCTATCTTGTATCCAGGTCTTGTATTTCAGCATCTTAGTCTTCAGGAAATTTGCATTGAAACTATGAAAAGATACGAATGTGCTTTTTTCGTCCAGTAGTTGGTTGAAGTGGTCCTAACTACGTTTAGAAACATTTCCCATGTGATTATATGTCAAGATTTGGCAAAAATGAGCCAGTATAGTAGATAGGATTGGAGAGTCTGTCACATATTCCTCTAGAGAAACGGTCTGTATATAGAGATAAGTAACCCCGGATGGAATAAAATTGAAATTTCTTAGGTAATGAACGAGTGGACGGGTTTTGCTTAAAAAATCGAGTCTGAAGTGTGGAATTGACTTGCGACTGAAACTTTTTATCACTGATTTTATGTTTTTGTTTGATGGTTGTTTTCAAATTTTCTTTATCTTATTTAAGTCTTTTTTTTTATTTAGCTATTGGTTCATCAACAGTACTTAATGGGTCTTGTCGATGAAAAGTCTTAAAAATCTCTCCTCTACGTATTTGAACTAAAAAAAAAAAAGGAAACATACAAATATGTTCTGGAATTTAGAATGGCGACATTCATGACACATTTCTCAATAATAAAAATTCGGAATATTAAACTAATAAATTCTAAACATTAAATAACTCGGTTTCTGGATCAGTTATAACAAATTTGCTATACGAGTTAAGGAAGTTCAACACGGGGTAAGTTGCGCTAAAGGTCATTTTTCCAGCACCGCAAGAAAAAAAAAACGATACAAAAAAAATATATTAACCTGAGCACACGAGTCTCGTTCTCATATGGTTTATCATGCGTAGCGTTCAACTCGTTCTGAAAGGTTTGTCATCTTTATCTAACCGTTTTCTCAGATCAATAATTCAATATGGTTTCAAACCAATAAACACTTTAAATTTTAAAAAAGGGTTCTTCACTAGACCCCCATAGACTGCTACTACAAAATCACAAACAGCTATTCCAAATAATAAAACCCACATCATTTGAAGACTTTCAACAGCAACAAGAACAAACACGCTTATGACATATAGCTACGAGAGAAAATAATATAATCAAAATGTTAGCTTTCCCCACTATCTAAAACAAAAAAAAATCCGTCCTGGGTAAGACGATAAACTACATCTGACAGCAAGGCCTTTGATCAAGAGGATTTGAAGAGTATGGAACCATCTCTTAATTGCTGGTGTTCCCAAGTCCACCTTGATCTGGGGTGGTAGCACAACTCAGGGTCCCAAATAGTTAACCCCCCCCTAAGGGTTAAAACACTATGAGTGTATAAAAATAGGTTTTAATACCAGTTATACATTTTTGGGGAAAATTATTTCCAGCAATACATTTTTTTAAAATAAATATTACCAGCAATATATTTCTGAAACAGAAAAATAATACCAGCAATACATTTTTGGAAAAAATATCACCAACAAAACAATTTAAGAAAAAATATTACCAGCAATAAAAATCTTGTCGACATTAAATAACCCATTGAGGTTGGTATGCCGTAAAACCAATCAAACCAAACCAAACAAAAAAAAAAAATGGAAAAAAATGCTATACATATTAGAAAGTGCTATAACAGTCAGTGGACTTAAGATGTCTAATTTCCTGAAAAAACTCTTTTTAAAAAATGTATAAATTTCAACCGATAGTCACACTGTCCGATCGATGAATGCCGAATGTTTTCTTTTTTTTTCGTATGGAAACATCTAATTGCAACAAATTTAATCTCAGCACGTATTGCAACCTATTCATTCTCACAATAAATCCGTATATTGTAAGATATGCCCACCATTGAGTCTCGAAAACACTGTCACGATAAACATATTTTAACTTTACAGGAACAAGCAAAATTATTGTCTGTCTATATTTCTGTATGCAGTATTGTAATTATTTACCCTATTTACATTGTTCGGATTGTTGTCCTCATCTTTGTTGCCATATTCACGACGTTTCGATCGTTGTACGCTCCGGCCTTCTTCAGATGAACGGAATCTATCCCGATGGATGAAATAAAGGGTTCATTTCGAAATTCCAATCACCTGAAGAAGGTCGGCACGTGCAACGGTCGAAATGTCGTGAATATGGTAACAAACATGAGGACAACAGTCCAAACAATGTAAATACTGTAAAAAAAAATTTAATTGTAACCGTTGCTTCAATGTCACGTGCCAAAACATGAATCCTGCGTGCGTCGTACATTTGGGGGCGGGGAGGAACGTGCTCTTTTTTGAACGTTCAGAAATGACATGACTAAAAATAAAAAGTGCAGGACAAATTATGAACAGCACGGAAAAAAAACCCTCAAAATGTGCAAGTCTGAACTTCCAGGCAAAGAAAACAGGAAATAGAATCAACATATTTGTCTCAGGTCGCATGTGGTTGTTCTGTTATTCTACAAAATCTCTCATTTGAAACTCGATCAAAAAGTTTCTTTTGCTTTTAGCAGCCAGGAAAGCACTAGTGAAACCCTCCTTTCTTCCCACAGGTACCAATTATTTAAAGACTTTCGATGCTTGCATTTATTTTCGACTGGGCTAAGTTGTTGATAGTGAATCTCGCGACAAAGTTTAGTTTGTTTTATGACGCAGACATTGCCCTTGATCCACACTAAAACAGGTGTGTCACGTCATCATAACATATTTAAACCAGGCTCAAGTTGAGCATCTATTTTTTGCTTTTTGCTATTTTGTCAATGGCTTTAAATAGCTTTAAAAAAGTATTCAACCGTCTGAGTTTATCGGTCAGGAGAATTAGTTGAGCACAAAGAGTGACCCTACTGACCTCAAGGCATAACAAAAATGACTAATTATTTAGCTTAAGTGACATTATATATATATATATATATATATATATATATATATATATATATATATTATTGACTTTAAACTGAATGGAGCACTATGGCTGCTTGGCGTTTCTTGCCTTTGCAAAATCAATACGCTAGATTTGGCTGACTCATGCTGTCGAGTGGAGATAGCTCAGTGGTAAAAACTCTGACTGATGCCAAATCGATTGGTTGTCTCGACGCATTGAGGAGCTGCGAAACACTACTGTCTGCGAATGATATATATATATATATATATATATACGCACATTAAAGTTTGAAACCGAATAAGCATGAACTTGACAGAAAAGTGAAAAAAATTAAAAAGAGCTCTTAAATTCATTGAAAAAGTATTGGAATCAAACTTATATTTTGACAAACTTTAGCAAGGCGGATATTTTGACGAGAGCAAAGTTTGATCATAAAATGTTTTTCTTTTTTGTCATAATAAAATTTCTAATAAAAATCATGTACCGGCCTGAATAATCGAGAAATGTTATTGAAGGACATACGCACTCTCACAGTATTCAAACCTGCGCCATCTATATGCTCAAGACTCCCGACTCATCTTTGAAGAACTTAGCCAATCAGACACGGCTGAATTGTCCCTTTAAGTGAAATTCTTCTCGTCAAACAGATAACATAACTTGATATGAACCGTTTCTAAAAAACGTATATGTTTAACCTACATTTTTAGAAGCTGTTCATATTATGGGTGGATTATGATTATAATTTTTTTCTCTTTTATACTCACTAGGGTCTTATTTACATCAATTTATTGTTTTGGTAATAGATTTATTTTGGCCGTGACTCCTTATTAAAAACCCACTCCCATGTACTTTTTCAGTTTCGCCGTTTATTATTATGTTTTGTATTGTTGTTTATTTTTTTTGTTTTTTGTTGTTTTTTTTTTTCAACTAATCTCTCTGAAGAAGTGTTGGACGAAGAAGGATCCACCTTCTTCGTCCAAGTTGGCGTCCTCTATAGCTTGTCTAGACCTTTCGGCTATCCCGGTTAATATTTATGAGCGTTCTTACATTTTGAAAAACCAATAACATTTTTGCTTTTGTATATAAATAATTGTTACAAAATAAAATCCTTGTATTTGCCTTGATAAAGTCCCTCAGAAGACGAAATGCGTCAGCTAAGATAAGTTTTTCTTTAGTCTTTATTCATGTTGCCCTTTCACACATATATCCTATCAGAGTTTTCACTACTGAAAACCAATTTTTGGTAATGCTATTTTACTAGTTGTAGCCATGAAAAATTTAACGTTTTTATATTTGAACTTCCTGATGAATGCTAATTCTTAGGATAATTTACTAAATAATCTTCTATGGACACGTGGCCGAGTTGTTAGAATGTTCGCATTCTGAACATAAGACACGGGTTCGAATCTCACCATGGTCGATTTGTCGATTTTATGTTATCGGACTGGAAACCATACCAAGCCCTGTGAGTGAAATTGGGTAAACAGAACCCATGCGTGCGGTCGATAGTTGTGCTAGCACGAAGTCATCACGAGGGATTGAGCGTGCTGGCCTTGTTCAAATTGTTGATCACGCTAGATAACACGCTGTTTCTCCCAGAAACTGTAACTAAGTTCTGCTCAGAATAGTTGCAGTATAAACCACAGGTGGGCCCTGTGGGTGGTGAGCAAACACATATGTACCTGAGCGAGCATCTGCAGTAGGGATTAGCTAGCCGCCCTAACAGGCGGGCATCCTCGATTACGAGTGGTCAGGTATATATATACATACAATATTCTTGAGTTCTGTGAATTTAAAATACCCGCGAATATTCCCCTACAGCATCCTGAAATTATTAACTTAACCAAAATATTACAAAAACATTAACCAAATATTCCAATAACAATAATAATACAGTTTTAAAGAAGTGACATGGCAGAAATGAAGAGATTTGAAATTAACTATTTTCTTTTCATTTAACGGAAGCAGACACTAAACGCAAGAGAGCTATCGCCGCCCCTCTCTATCTCTCTCTCCGTTTCTTTCTTTCGTTCATTTTCCTACTGAATTTGAAGTCGCGACTCTTATATATCTTTTCTGTATTTCCTCTCGATCAAATCCGTTTAGTCTATTATTTGTGAGATGTTGACAGGGCGTGATGAAAGAACAAACAAAATTACAATATATTAATTGACTTACATAAACACTTAATTGGTAATCTAGGATATTTTTACATACATAAATTCAGCTTCAGCGTACAATATTGTGATAATAAATGGCAAACAATTACTTTTTGGCAATTTATACGCGATGAAGATTTGTTTATTAGACGAAGGTTTTATTTGTCACCACCCCAACAAATAGAGAACATTAAATAGGAATAAATGTCCAAGAAATATTTTAGTAACTAAAATTGAATTATTTCGTCAATTTAATGTAGACACGACTGCGATGCAAATGTTTTGAAATGAAGAAAGGAAAAAATAACTTTTTGTTCCATAAAATATCTTTTTGGTACACTTGGTAAAAAATTCTGCTCGGCAACTTCTATGACATTCTTTGATCCGATAATTAGCATTCATCATCAAATCTATTATAGTGTGAGTATAACACACAGAGAAGTACGTATATACATCGTTATGTGGGAATGGCTTGATAATTTTAACGCAACTGCAAACAAAACTGCTCTCAATTAATTGCCTGAGAGAAGAATTTCTGACTTCCATCAGCATGCTTCGTACTAGACTCCTGGAGAGTGACTCCTTGTGCCTTCTCCGACAAATATTTTCTACTGATATGAATTGGAATTGCTGCTAGGAAGTTTGATTCTCTGTGTCGTGCTAGACAATTTTTTTTCTTGCCAGAATCTGTCTTACAATTATACCATTCGTCTATTCTCAGAATATTGCTGCCATATATAGTCTTGTGATCCTGCTATACATTTGGAGATCTTTGATAAAGTCCAAAGAAGAACCTGCAATGTTATTAGTCCTGATCTGTCATCTCAGCTTCAATATATAGTCGTCCACAGACAGTTGTAGGTGCATGACCATCACAGCGATTACATCTCTCCCCCACGTACCATAAATATTCCATTGCGCTCACGCCGAGCAAACGTGATGTCCATACTATTCACCGGAATAGTATGGACTATGCTACGGAAGTTTATTTTGGACTACTTGGACCTGTTGATGTGGTTCATTAATACTGATGGGAGAATCCATTATTTTGGGGGTACATGGAGTAGGGTAAAAGGTCACGAAAGAGGGCAACGTAGAGGTCACTGTTAATGAAGTGCTTAGGTCGACTCAACCCAAGCGAAGTGAACAAACCCACAACGTTACGAAACTCCCACCAGACTGAATTGTGCTTTATTGACCAAAAAAGTCTATTTCCTAGTAAAATCTACATTGCATCTGAACCCTACCATCAGACCGAATCACCTGGTACCATGACTCATGGAACGATGTTATATATCGCCAGTCCTCCAGAGCCTTATTTGTCATGCGGTGACGCGTCCAGATACCGGGATCTTCTGCTCATGCAATCACTGAACTATCTCGTTGAATCCGTCTCTAGTACCTCTTGCATCGAGTTTGGGTTCGATTTGCTTACCACAGACAATTATATCCAGACGTCACTTGTCACGATCTTTAAGTTATTAGGTTGGTGCAAAAATAATGACGTTTTTTGACGTTAAAAAATACGTCTAAAAACGTCATTATTTTTGCACCAACCTAATAAATTTACCGTCTCAAACTTTATTAGTACTTAATTAATCTTAGTCAATTAATTGTATATGTAAAGGTTTGTTGATGAATTTAATTTTACTATGGGGATGGGGAAATTGGTTATTTGATAAAAGGGGTGCATTAATATGTTCTACCAATAATTCACTTGACCTGAAGCGGTTAAGGGTGTAGGGTACAGGGAAGCATACACGAATAATTTTTTTTTTTCACAAACTAGAAATACTTGAAAAAAACCTGCCTGGGTGGAATGTTCTCCTGATATTAGGATTACGGAGGAAATGAGGATGATTTGACTCCATGGAAGTAGCATGCAGTGTATCCTAGCTGTAAAGGTCTGAACTAGTAGAACTAAAGAATAGATCTCATTTGGACATGGAAATAGAGTAGTGATTTGCATTTCACACTGAGTCTGTATTAAAAATGTTGCAAAGTGGAGAATAAGTCTTTCTTCACAAGATCATGTCAATGATTCTGGACTCAGTCAGTTAGGATTGTGCAGCTCCAGCCTAGATATGGCAGGAATACTTTTTTTTCATCCAATCTGACATAAAAAAAAAAAACATTGCAAAAAGAGACTGCTACTTCGTGAAGCAATAGAATGACCTGTCTATTCTCGTTAAAGGGTCCCGTGGGACCCCACCGAATATTTGATGCGGGTCTCCACCCCCATTCTATTAGCTGTCAATTTTGATAAGGTAGTATTTATATATTAGGTTGGTGCAAAAATAATGACGTAATAATGTCGTTTTTTGACGTTAAAAAATACGTCAAAAAACGACATTATTACGTCATTATTTTTGCACCCACCTAATAAAATACAATTTTTTGTAAGCTATTTATATATACTAACGGATCATATTTTATATAGGTGAACAAGTCAACTAAAAAAATTGAAAATAAACAATGTATCTAAACACAAACTAGAGACATGTCATAATATATCATACCATCTCAGATAAATCAATAATGTTTTGCGGCAATTTTTAACATTAACTTGAGATTTCTCTTGTTAAAAGTTGAATTTTAACACATTCAACATTATGGATAAAAAAAATAGTGAATTTTATATAATATTTTTTCGAGAGTTAATTTGAGCAGAACAAATTCACAGATTTGAACAAAAAAGCTCCCAGAATTACATTAAAATCCGCTAAATTTTTTCATCTTATAATAGTCAGTTTTTGCTTAGTTTAAATTGTAACGTATATAAATGTAGGTAGAAAAGAAAGCGAGTGTCAGAAAGCTCTTCCCGGCCCCCGAATTAGGTTTGGGCCCCTTCGGTTTGGGGGTTCGGGTGTAGTACGCACCATCTCTGATCTTTAGTAATAGATTGTACATATGTGTTCCACTTGGGGCCAAATAGACGTTTGAGGCATAAAGTTTCAATTGAGATTGTAACGGTTCATCATGACAAATAAAAGATCAAAGCCTAATCGGTGATCAGGAAATCAATATTTAGTTATTAGTCTGTAGCTCATACGAATAAATAACGACAGGTAAAGACAAACTGGTACCTACTGTAGAGCGAATTTTAGGCCATCATTCGTAAAATTGATCCTCATTAGATACCCTATAGGAACGGTGGAGTAATGGATAGCAGCTCGGATTGAGGGATCGGTGAGACGAATTCCAGTCGAATCCATTATATTCACTTATATGCAAATACATCTCCCCCTATCTATGGGTACATAGCAGGATAGACCGGCTTTTATAGCCTTTGATGGCAACTGGTCTACCGCAGAAACAAATGGCAACCTACGGCGGGAAAAATATGCCTCGACTGTCATGTATCTTTCGATACATGATCGCCTAAGTGTGTATCATAACTGATAGCTATGATCCTTTGTTTTCTAAGTAAATTATCTGCCTGCGAAAATGGTGTCACGAATCTTGAACTCCGACCTCACTGGGTGTTTCCACTTGATTGACCTTTTACCGAAGACTGTATGTTTTGGAAATATCTGATTTCGGCACCTACCGTAGAGCTATAATTAGTAAGCTAGTCTTTTAGATGTTATGAAATAAATGCTCACTATGTCACATAAAAGACGATCTATCTATTGTTACTTTTCTTTCATTTAAATAGTAAAGACTCGTGAAACTTGGCAAATTCTCAAGCATTGACAAAAAATATATTTCCCGTATATTAATGGGTTTTTATAAGGAGCTTTACATATCAGTATTTTATCGATCAGCTCATCACATCTGATCGTGATTATGGAAAAGCCCGTACGTGGTGGAATCCCTGAAAAGAAAAAAATGAACATTGGGAAATTCGATCAAACCCGTTAGACGATTAATTGACCCTGTAATCGATTATTGGTGAGTAATAATAGTTCTGTCAAATTAAGCCTGATTGATCGATACACTCGATAAATCGATTTTCTCTCTGATGACATTCATTCTGTTTTGGATTTGCTTTTCTCTTCTTTTTTTTTCTCATTCCATCTTTCTACAACCTTTTCTTTCTCCCTCCCCCACTCTCTCCTACTCTCCTATTCTCTTTCTACTTCTCTCTCCCTTTCTCTCTAACCATCCTTTATCTTCTTTATTTCCTTTCTTTCATTTACCTGTCACTCTCTGTCCCTTTAGCCTTTTTCCCTTCGTTTGTCCACCCATCTGTCGTTTTTCTTCTTTCTCTCTCTCTCTCTCTCTTTTTTCTTCCTTCCGTCATTCTCTCTTTCTCTTCTTTCCTCATTTCTTCTACCTTTTTCCATCCCTTTCCTTTTCTTGCTCTCCCTTCCTTCCCCTATTTTCTTTCACTTTCGTTCTTCTTTTCTCTCTCTCTCTCTCTCTCTCTCTCTCTCTCTCTCTCTCAATCTTATTTTTTAGCCCTTACAGATTATCAAATGCCAGTCACGCCTTTGAATATGATTGATCTCTTGGTTCGCGGATCAGCGAAGCTCGATATGCATTTATCCGTGTCAGAGTTCGAGCTTCTGATGTCACCGACTCGCAGTCTTTGATCTATGACAGTTACCCACCCTGAACCTTGTTTTCCAAACTCATCAGCAGATCATGTTGGGTCAGAACAGTTTGACACAGCTACCGATTTTAGCCCCGTTGCCCGCAAAAAAAAAAAAAAAAAAAAAAAAACTGAGTAGAACAATCTCCTCTCTAAAAATTATTTGTCTCATAAAGACCTGTTGGTTGAATTGATGTTTTGAAGCTTAGCAAGGATTGGCTCCAGAAAACAAAACAAAACTATAACTCAGAATCATTCACGTTTTTCTTTTGTCCATCTTGTCTCGTTTTTTTTTTGGTGGGGGGATCTCCCTACTTGTATTATTTAATCAACCATTCATTTTATCATATATGTGTTTACACTCAATGTCAAAAAAATGTTGGCCTTGTTTTAGGAATTTTGAAATTGCATTAGTTATATTTAGTAAATGAATAATCTTGGGTATTTATTTATACAATTTTACTTCTTAGAAAGAATTCTTTTTTCTTTTCAAAAATTAAAAGTAAAATCTGAAATTTTATTTACTATTTATTTATATTTACCTCAGTGAGATTAGGTATTTTGAACAGGATTAGAGGTTTATCACTTGTTTTCTGCTTAATATTGGATTTCCAGTTTTTTCTAAAGCCTTCCTCAACTTGTGCTTCTAATGGCTCCGCCATAACCCTGAATTTTTATATATGCCCATATTTGACGGCATATAAGACGCACTTTTTTTTTTAATTAAAAATATCTTTTAAAATTTCACTGTGTTTTATATGCTGCATTTAGTTTTAACATTCGATATAGCAGGCCGAAATTAGCTACAAGGCAATCCCTATTAGCTTAGACTTTAGAGTAACTTTCATATACCTATTGTCAAAATGTTTAAAAGGCTATTATGCAGATTAAAAGTGTTATCATTGATAATATCCATTATATTAATTTCATCATGTTTAATATTAGTACTTTGTTTCCCTATAATTTTTATTTTGGTGCTTTGTTTTTTTTTATATTATTACTCTGTTTTCACTATAATTTTATGCAATAAATTCAAATGATATATTTGTAAAATATATTTGTTTCATTAAAGCTTTACAATCAGAATTTTTGTATCCTAATTATTCCACAAAGTTGTTTACAAGATGCAGGTTGTGCAGCTCATATAAAGGAAAAGGTTTGACTGTATTTTAATGATATCTGTACTGATAAAATAATTGTTTTACGACTAACAACAGCTGAAAATGAAATGCAACATTTACCACATGCCTCATGTTGAAAACGAGCTATTTAAAAGTGGGATATATATATATATATATATATATATATATATATATATATATATATAAAGTTAACATTGAAGTCAACATTCAAAGGCTACAGAATGTTTCATGCTGAACATAATCGTCAGGCCTGATGATTACTTTTAGCATGAAACAGCTTGTCACTTCTGTGTGTTGGCTTCAATGTTCACTTTTATATTTACATTCACTCTATCCCTGATATTGAGCACCTTATCCCATGAATATAGCATACCTTAAAACTATATGTTTTCATATATATATATATATATATATATATATATATATATATATACCCGACTGAGAGAAAGAAAGGAACTGTTCGTAGCATTTACTTTCAAAAATGTGCTCAATTCAAAGTAGAGCAAATTATTATTATCTTTTTATTATTATAAGAGATTATAATGAAAACTTTTTGAAATCTCTACCCAAAAGCTTTCATGCTTCAATACTATGATTTACTTCTTCATGCGATGGTAAGTAACTGGTGATTAAATGATTTTTAAGGAAATTTAAAAACAAAGTGTTACCTCTTTTCCGGAAGTTAAGTGTGGGCGCCTATGGTCAGAATTAAAAATGCATTGCGGGTATATCTTGATTAAGCAATTAAATATCAAATCTACGCTAAATAGAAAAGTAAGATCAGAGGGGAGGAGGTGGATGAGTTATTTTTTCAGGTCAGGATAAACTGGCCAGTTGTACCCTGAAGATCCGTTTAGCTGAAATCTAGGTAGGTTTGCCTGGCTCCTTAGGATTATTTTCGTTTTTGCTCTACTTAGTGAATTGAGCACTTTATGTTTAGTCTTTTACTTGTCACTGGATCTAACCAACTGTGACATGTGTCCTTAAGATCCAGTGACAGGACCCAAAGAGTGTGAGTTCAATACCCGGTTAAAGCAGTGAAGAACTTGGAGAGGGGAATTAACAGGAGATAACTGATAACTAACATACATTAGACATGGCACGTGGAACTAGAACAGTCTACTCCAGTGAGTGAAATAAAGGGTTCAGTTCGACATTCCAACCACCTGAAGAAGGCTGGAGCGTACAACGGCCGAAATGTTCTGATAAATATGGCGACAAAGATGTGGACAATAGTCCGAATAATGTAAATAGTGTACATAATACCTCATCTCAGAAATATAGACAGTTAATAATTTTTAATACCGGATTTTACCGTCGGCCTTCATTGGTTCATACCAAAACCTGGAAATAAAAAAAAATCACCATAATTATTTAATAAATTTGATTTCATCGAATGCATTGCTCCATTTTCGATTATTTCGTTGAAATCATGGGATTTGATGTTGAGTGGGGGTCCCAAGAAATTGCCTGCTTGATGATGTTGACAAAGCTAATGAGAATCGTTTAAGGCCGGCCACGTTTGAAGAAATCAAAGCCTATTACTGAGAATTCAATAATTTTGCCACTGGAAAGATTCGCCAAAATCTTTAGCCTCCCTCGTTCTTCAGCAATATTGGAAAGCTTAATTTGATACTTGTGTTTCGTTAACTTATTTCGTTACTGAAACTTGCCTTCACCGAAAAGCGAATAGAAAGGCGCGATCTTTCATTATTGAATTGAATTTATTTTCTTCACTTGTTAAAAAGGTTTTATTAGCAGCTACCGTCTGTTGCTTCGTGTTGCTTTTGATCAAATTAATGAGAAACGCTTCTCTTTGTCTCACTTGATGAATAACATAGCAGAGCATTCAATAAGGAATAAAGACTAAGAAAACATTCAAGATAGAAAAATAGACGTGCTCGGGCTAACCTAATAACTTTTACCTGCGATTGCTAAAAATTACACTAATGTTCATTTTTTTTTTAATTAAGCAAATACAAAGAACGACACATTTTTCTAAATTTAGGAGATTTTTTTTATTGTAATTTCAAAAGTGAAATTTTCACATGGAATGGAAAATATCTTGATTTATAACTTAACATCTGATTAGATTTCTTCGCTTTCCCCCTCCCTTATTTTCATCGCAAATTTCTCGGTCGAAAGTGGGTCTCTAAAGAATGAGCTTCCGACAAGTTTTTGGTTAGACAAGCTGGAAATCTATAGCCACCGTTAAGAGAGAGAGAGAGGACAAATCAAAAATGAATAATGATAATACTCCATGTCAGAATTCAAAACACTAATTGTACCTGGACTCCTAAGAGAGAACAAAGAAATTAAATCAAGATGAAAAATTTCCGGTTTTCTTTTTATTTCTCTCATTAGATTGTTTTTAGTATTTGTTTCTATTTATTATAAAGCCTCGCCAGAAGGCAGGGAATAGATATGTACAAAATAATAGATAGATAGATAGATAGATAGATAGATAGATAGATAGATAGATAGGAAACAATTCAAAACTTACGTGTATAATATGTAAGCATATATATATATATATATATATATATATATATATATATATATATATATATATATATATATTTGGTTGGATAGATGTGTGTTTGTGACCTTGGGTTTCACGCTTTAGCGATCGTCAGACAAACTGATTAATTTTTTTAAAATTTGGGGTTTATGTAGATTGCGTGTATTGGTGTTATTGTGGAAGTGGTGGGGGAAACTTCGTCGTTTTGTCATCGTACTAACGCAAACATCGATGTATGCAGACACATATACATACTTGGTCGTCCATCGGGACTCATACATATATAAACATATGTGGGCAGTTTCGGATATGACATATGTATGTATACGGCTGGTGTTGTGTCTATACATACGCATTTGTATGTTGAAATTCAAAGATTGGGAGTGTAGCGAAAATTTCTCGTGAATGTATACATGTCATATTTTTATTTTTCCGCTGAATAATATTTCCTCGCATGTATGTATATGCGTTTTGTGGGGTCTGTGTAAAATTATGATAGGTAAAAAGTATTATTATTTATATTTATTTTTAAATTTTTGCCAAAAAAAAGTGGGGGTATTTGTTATATTTAAAGCTGGTTATTTGTTTTTTTTGTGATGACTGTGTATATGCAACAGGTAGAAATTTCGGTTTGTAATCCTTACTGGTTATTTTATATGATGATGTTTAATATTTAATATGCTGGGCGAGAGGGTAGTTTAATTTAATAATTACAGCGGGTCTATATGATAATAGTAGATGTGATGTGATAGTAATGTTGTAAGGGATTGGAGACAATGATAATATAAGTAGCTAATAGTTATTGTAAATTATTGAGCGCTTTCTAATAAGTACCGCGCATATAATATATAAAAAATTATACATATATATATTTATTTATATTTATATACACACACTTTTCACACACACACACATATATATATACATATATATATATATATATATATATATATATATATATATATATATATATATATATATATATATATAAAGAAAGAAAGAAAGAACAGTAAGATATATAATCCGGTGTTCTTATTGGTATTTTTATTTTTACAAAATAGTGCTCAATGTAAATTTACAGGGCATTAATATTATAAATGAACTGATTTAAAATGTTTTTTCGCTACACAGTATTAACTATGTTTTAAAAATGGAAGCTGAAAGCTTCGAATTTAATTTTGTTATAAAATTAAAAACATTAGTTCCATTTCATCCTCAAGTGAATTTTGGAGTATATGTATACCGGGTCTAACACCAAAATTGTCCAAATTGTGTAACAGCCTAATTATCCTTACCCAAAAATATTTAGTATCTAAAACACCACTAAACTAATTGAGTTCCTTTTTTCCAGATTTTCAGATAAGACGTTTAGCCATCTTGACACTGTTTTTTGGAAGAATCACTGAAAAGCCCTTTGATTAGTTCAGCTAAAAATAGAGCAGGTTAAAATCGTTTTGTGTCAGACCCACTGTCTTCCCAACTGAGCAATGGTGCTAGGAAAAAATCATTCAGGCCTTCAGTAATCGTACCAACATTCATACTCTGGGTTCCATCTTCAAAGTCCATTCAAGAACCATCAAGAAAACAGTGAATAAGTTTAAAAAATAGTCCGCAAATCCTTCGTTTTTAATTTATTAAGTTTAAAGTTTACGGTAGATGTTGTTAAATGTACGATCCAAGATACAATCCCAAAATACTACTTTTCCAAAACAAGGTCAAATGTTAATATAAATATATGTCCAAAAGGTCATCGTTGTACTTCAACACAGCAACTCATAGCAAATATTCAAAATGTCGTCTGCTTGCACCCGTCGGATTATTCACTGGCGGACCGTTTCAAATATTCCCACACGGTATCGAATGGTATCTCAGGCCCCCATGACACGTTGATGAAGCATTTCTGCATTATTAATGCCTGCTGCATAAACCAATTGTTTTAGATGATCCATGTAGATAAAAATCGAAAGGATTGAGGTCAGGGGATCGTGCAGGCCACGGTATAGGTCCCCCCCTTACATATCCACATTTCATGCATTTCTATGCTATATTTATGGGTTAAAGTTGTCAATATCATGGATAGGGCGTATGTAAATATAAAGTGTATAAGCAGAAAAGAGACTTTAGTCGCCGAGTGTTCACTTCAATGTTTAGTTATATATATATATATATATATATATATATATATATATATATATATATATATATATATATATATATATATATAAAGAGAGAGAAAGAGAGATAGAGTTTGTTTAAATAGTCTCAATACAAAACCCTTGCTAAAAGCTGACCAGACATTAGAATATTTTTGTGATAAAAGCGAATTTATTGCTAAAAGTATAACGCACTTAATCTTATCGTATGCACAGCGCATAGATATTAAAAGACTCAAATAGATAGATAGATAGATAGATAGATAGATAGATATGAACGAACCTGCTTATCCAATTCTATATAAATAAAAAAAGGAAAATAAATTGGTTAGAATTTGACGATAGATAGATTTTATCTATCGTCAAATTCTAACCAATTTATTTTCCTTTTTTCTTAGATACTTTGAATATATATACATATATATATATATATATATATATATATATATATATATATATATATATATATATATATATATATATATATATATATACACACTCATAGATACGTAATAGATTGTATGTGCACATATGTCGCTCCCTTTTTCTTGTCTTATCGTTTAAAAGGCTTTATGTTTACGTAATAAAACATGCAAGAATCGGTCTATATAATGAAATGACTTTCATCTATTCCTACACATACATGCACACGCACACACGCGCGCAAACACACACACCTATTTAACATTTAATCTAAAGTTTAAGTGTCGATATAAGTATGTATATCTTTATAGAACAACATCCACCCACCTGCCATTGAGAATACGGAATTCCTTGAAATCCATGATTTTCTTTTTCTGTCGGGCCTCATATAAACTCTGTGATATAATGAGCATACGTTTCATTCTGGTATAGTCGAGAGACAATTCTATCGAAGAAGTCTTCAGGACCGCCGTCCATCCTAACTCCTATACGTCTATGGAACTCAGGTCATTGCCTTACAAGTAACATTTTAGCGGTGGGCGAGGGGGCACAATATGAGATATTAGAATAGCGAAAGATGCTTTTCAAAAGCTAAGTAAAGTATTAAGAAACAAGGAAATTTCTGTAGAATAAAAAAAAGAGTACTGAACTGTCACGTAATATTGATCCTCCAGCAAACATGGACCTTCGTGCCCACAACAAGATTGAGTGGCAAAAGGATTTTTTTCCCGTGACACCTCTATTATTTTAACCACCTTCACTCTTTGGCAATATTTATTGTTTTTAAAGACGATGATTAGATTCACAATAAATCTTAAACATATGATGAAAGTGAATTCATACATGTTTTTTGTTCCTGAGAATTTACAACAAAAATAACACTATTTTATTATTAGATTGTTTATTTACAGGAATAATTTTATAAAGGGTGTTCCAATAACTTGGACCGATTTTAAATGTTGAATTAAGTTTAAGCGTCTAATGATTTTTTTCTTTTTCTTTCAGATTTAACAACTTAAGTCTTAGAACAATTTCAACCATGGAAAGAACAATCAAACAACGTGTTAAAGTTATCGAAGATTATTACGAAAATGGACGTTCAAACCGAAATGCATTTCTTGCATTTCGCTATTTTTTTGGTCAACATAATCAACCAACCGAGAGTGCAATTGGAAAAGATGTAACGTTGTTGTGGAGTGGTTCAATTCCTGCACGCGATGACGAATAGAAATGTCTAGATTTTCGGCCATAGTCTCGTGCACTGCAGCAATGTTTTCAGCTGAATGGCGTAAACGAGCACGCAATGGTGTTTTCACATCTGCCACCGACCCAGTTTCCTCTTATATGACAGTGAATGCTGGATAATCTTCTTACAGATGAAAAAGAAACGTGAATCAATAGAGACATGACCCTACAGAAGGATGCTGGGAATACCATTGTCTGAACATGTTAGCAACGAGTAAGTTTTAAAGAAAATGGAAACAAAATTTTACACTTATACTTAACAATGGAAAGAAACAGTTGAAATTTCTAGAAAGCATATTGATGGAAGAGTGCTTGGAAAATTCGACACTCACATGACAGTCTGAATGCAAGAGGGAAAGAGGAAAACAACGCATAACCTACCTAGTGAGCTTGTGTAAATGGATGGCAGAACAAGGTTTAGGAGAGATAACAAAAAGAAAATTATTAAGAGATACAAATGAAAGGAAATTGTGGAGAGCCATGATCACCTGCGCCCTGAGGGTACATGGCGTACAGAAGAAGAATCAAATTTAGAAAATTTTGAACAACGTGCGTGAAGCGAATGTCGGACGAACTTCGCCTTTCTAGACACTATATCTTGTGAATCAGTAAGGGACTTCTTCGAATGAGATGGTGGAAACTATATGCCAGTATATATTTTATCATCAAATTCCACAAGTCTGTTGTATAATACGCGAGGAAGAAAAAGTAAACAGTGTTTTTATAGGCCTAAGAGAAATTGCGGGTTTATTTAAAACAGAATATTTGTAAACGAGAATGTGTATATGAGATCTTGTGTATGTGTGTCTGTGCGTGTTTGCATGTGCGTTTGAGACAGGGTGAATATATACAAATGTAAGTGTATATGTGACTTTTATGAAGGGTTCTTCTTCTATGTACGGTATCCCTTCAGGACGTAGGCGACCATTGTTCTCCACAATTTCCTATCCTTTGTAACTTTTAGAAAAGTTTGTACTTTTTTTTATATCTCTCCCAATCCATCCATTTACACAAGTTCGTTAGGTAGGTTACTCTCTGCTTTTCTCTGCCCCTCCTAATATCAACATGTCTTGTGAGTGTCAAATTCTCCAAGCGCTCTTTTCTCATTATCCGTCCTACAAATGTCAACTGTCTCTCTTGTCCTGTTTTTTTTCCTTTTCTCAAAAGCCGCCTCATTGCTCAAAGTTTCAGTCCAAGATATTCTCAGCATCCTTCTGTAGAACTACATTTCTGTTGCCTAATGTTTCGTCTTCTTCTGAATTCACTGACACAGAGGTGGACTATTTTTCGCTGATATTACATAACAGTTTAGTCATAATCTTTTCTTTGTTTCTAACGAAATTCTCCTGTTTCCTAATACTTTACCTATTTTTTGGAAGGCATCTTTACAATATTTCAACCCATGCTAGGTCATCCAAATGTCGAATTTTGGAGAGACCTCCCGCGTAGGAGAAAATGGTTGCATGTGTAAGGGAGAGACAGAGAGAGAGAGATACGTTATATGTATGAGGCAGAGTGCCTATGTGCATCAAAGGGCGTGTTCACAAGAAGAAAAGGACATGATTAATTGATTGATTCGTTTTCTAGGGCTTTGCCAACCCTTTACATGTTATTTAAAGCCAGAAAATATTTTTAGGTTGTAAGAATTTTTTTTTTTTTTTAGATGATAAGGATTTTGTAACACAAGTCTTACTAACTCATAGCTGGGGGAGGAAATGGTTTCATACCTTTCCCAAGGTTATTTGCACGTAAGGGAATATAACAAACCCAACTGGAATTGGAATTCAGCTCTCTGATTAACAATTCCGAGCCATTATCCATTATACAACGCGCACATCCCAGCCTACACCAACTGGTATTTCCAAGAAGTTACCCATCTCGGCAATGACCAAGTTCAACATTTTTTTTTTAATTCAGTGATTGTACGGGAATCGGTTTTTTAACGGGATATTCCCGTAAGCCGTGAAAGGGGCAGCCAATGTGAGCAGATGTAACAGAGAGAAATGCTATGAGATTGAATATGTGTGAAAATGAATGTGTAAAACAAAGTGCCCCTGTGTACAAGTATAGGCGGGTGTTATTTCATAGTTATACTTTTATGTACTGTGTGCTATCAAGCCGTGGGCGATCATGGGTATCCACGAAATCTTATCCATTGTAACTGTAAGCAATATTTGGTTCCTTACAGTTCCTATATGTTTTAGTCAGTGAACGAAAAATAGTCCATTAATTGAGAATGTGTGTGTTTACGAGAAATAGTATGCCAGAGGCAGTGTGTATTATAAGGTAGAACGACAGATATAGGGATAAGCTTGTGCGTGTGTGTTTATGAGTGTGTGTAAGAAAATAGATGTGAAGGATAACTTGGTTGCTGAAAAAATTGGGCCTGAATAAGAAATATTATTTAAAATAAAAAAAAGCTGGTGATTTGTCATGTGATTAGATTTCCAAAAGGTGATTGAGACCGAAAACTTTTCAGCACCTGCTTGTATGCAGCTTTTGTGCCAGTCAATGAAAGGAAAATGTATTTGTGTATACGTGTACGTATATGTACGTTTGCCTGATAAAAAGTGATCGTGTAAGAGAAAGTTTGCGTGTGTAGATGTGCTTGTATTTGTAGACGAGATAATTGAGAGTGTGAGTGCGCATTATTTAAACAACAAAAGAAATCTGTGTATGTGTCTCTGTATTTGAGTGTGTGTGAAAAAAGAACAAAGAAAATACACTGTGCGGAAGTGAAACAAAGAAAAAACGTTTGCGTCTGGATTAAGAGAGAAAATGCGCGAATATTGATGTCTATGCATGTGTATGGATAAGAAGGAATGCTGGTGCGTGAGTGCGGGTGTAAAAGAGAGATACTGCTTGTACAGAAGAATATATATATATATATATATATATATATATATATATATATATATATATATATATATATATTTGAAATGAGAAGATTTTCGATGAACATATTAATTTCTATAATAGGGCACTAAAGGATAGAAAAAAAATTAATTTATATAAAAAATGAAAATGGAAAGCATAGAAAAAAAAGAGGTGGAGAGGTAATTTGGTGTGTGCCTCATACAACCAAATGGTAAAGAACAAATTAGGACAAAAATTCTTTGCATTAATAGTCAAGGACTTTCTTAGAGAAAGTAAACTAAGTACTATTTTCAATAAAAATACACTAAAATTAAGTTAGAGCTGTACTGAAAACTTAGAAAAAATTATTAAGAGACATAATGCTAATATCTTAAATAAATACTTACACCAAAACCAAAAAATGGTAGAGAATAGAAAAATAAAAATAGAAACAGATGAAGATAAACAAAAATTATGTAACTGTAGAAACCTCCATGGCTGCCCTCTATGGGATAAGTGTCGGACGGAATCATTAGTATACCAATGCAATACCTCATCTATTAAGAATCCTGAAAACATAAAAATTTATATAGGTTGCACAAGCCATGAGTTCAAAAAAACGGTACAATCAAGATCAAAGTTCATTTAGGATAAATAAAAAATAAAAATCAGACATCTCTTTCAAATTACTTCTGGCACTTAAAAGAATCCAGTAAAACACCTACAATTAAAATGGAAATTGATGGGAAAAGCTAGAACATGTGGGTCATTAAATGACCCATGTCCTTTGTGCATGCATGAGAAACTATATATTACTAAGTTTATAAAATTTACTGAATCAGAGAAATGAAATAGATTTTTTTTGCGTCATTGTCAAAAATTTTCCTTAAATAATATTTTTAATTTTATTTTTAAATAAAATTAAAAAATGCGAGCTGGTAATATACATATTTATATTTGATATGAAAAAATAATTTTATATAATTTAAGTAATTCTATTACATTTACTAGTTTTAAAAAGAAATATAGTCCATTAGTAATTAAGAGTGAAAATATTTTAAAATAGTAGTTAAATAAAACGTATTCTAACCTAAACATCCAAAAAAAAAATCTTTAAATATACAAGTAAGAAATAATGCCGAAAGACTTTTTGCCGTTAAAAAAAAAACAAAAAAAACAGACGACATGCATATAATGTATGTCAGAATTCGTTGAAAAATACACCCCATACCCTCCCTAAACTTTTTCGAACCTAACTCATAATAGATACAGTTAATAAATAATAGTTAATAAAAATGAACACGCTACCGCCCCTTGTCTGAATGATTGGATTTCTTTGTATCCTTGGAAACAAGGAATTATGAATTTATGTATGTGTTTAAAACGAAGTAAATTTAAAAATAAGTTATTCCAATATTCGCTTGAAGATGAACTGGAACTAATGCTTATAATTTAATTACAAAATTAAATTTGAAGTTTTAAGCTTCCATTTTTGAGACATGGTTATTACTGTGTAGCGAAAAAACCATATTTTAAATCAGTTAATTTATAATATATATATATATATATATATATATAATGTTAAATTTCGCAAGGTCCGATGAGAGAAACTCGCTTCAACGCACCCAAACGCAAGCCAACAGGCTTATCACGATTGATCTTGGCCCCTGTCACCGCCTCGTACCCACTGATTTGTTTGCTGACTTCATCACTCTCCCCTCTGCCCGACACAAGAACCGAAACGTCATCGGCATAGACAGAATACCTGACCGAGGTGTTAGCACCAGGTAGGGAAATTGCGCATAGGACCGGATTTGTCTTTAACTTGCGAAGGACAGATTCCAACGCAAGAACTTAAAGCAAAAGCTCAATGATTAAGCGTACCATATGAAGGTTGTCCTGAATAATTGTGCTCTTCACAGCACAAGTCTGTTCGGAGTCTTAGAGAAGAGAGACTGCAAACTGTTCCCTAAGACCTTAACCAAAATCTTTAACTCTGTATTTAACATAGTTAAAGAGCAAAAGTTACCTAACCCATCCCTACCGTTCTTGTCCTTGCGTAAAACTTGATCACACCCTTGGTTAAGCGTTGATATATAGACCCCTGATTCATCCAGAAAATCAGCGCCAGCAAAAGAACAAAAACGAGTCACTGCCCCAAGTACACTTCGTAGAGAAGACCATCTAATCACATAAATTTAACTGTGAAAGCTAAAAAAAAAAGTTAAAACAAATAATACAGAATATATCCATTTCCATATTTTACTCAGACTAAAGGCACGGAACAGGCGTCAGGGAAGATATTTCTCTTAAAGGGAAGAAGTTTTGTAAAATTAAACCCAAATATTAACCTTATGACATTAATTTCCCTGATTAAAACATTGAAATAGACAAATTTTGTATTAGTTTTTCGACTGTTTTTTTTTTTTTTTAGCATTCACAGTTGTTAAATTTCTATATCTTACACGAACTCAGTCCACACCGGGTTTGATATGACAGATGGCCTATATCATCATCAGCAGAAATATGTTATTCCCCATATGAGGTGAGTTTGGATTTTATTGTTCATTAATTATTTGCTCTGTAAAACACATTGAGCTCTTTTTATGGATCAGTTTTAATAATATACATTACTAGGATCCAACGGATTTGTTACCTTTACTATATATATATATATATATATATATATATATATATATATATATATATATATATATAAGTGAACATAGAATTCAACACTTGGAGGCCACAGTCTGTTTCATGCTATATGCAATCGTCAGGCCACTCGTGGTCTGACGATTGCATATAGCCTCTAAGTGTTGACTTCTATGTTCACTTTTATATTTATATTTACACACGCTCTATCTCTGATATTGAGCACTTTATCCCATAAATATAGCACATCTTAAGACTATATTTCTTCATATATATATATATATATATATATATATATATATATATCGGTGCATGATAAGCTATAGTGTGTATTTTCATATGAATGATAAATTAACAAAACTATACAATACAGAGTCGACATGAATGTCTATGGTTTTGATTTCTATCCTTAGTTGCGAAATTTAACATTATTTTTCTTCCATGTTCCCTGTCCCTTCAGAACGAGGAAATGGTGGCTCTCTACAACTTCCATTGCTTTGTTTTTTATAGCACTTAGTAAGTTTTATATTATTTTTTTTTGGGGGGGGAGTGCTATATCTCCCAATGTCTCTTCTGAAACCATTTGCACAAAGCTCGTTAGGTACTTTCTTCGCCTATTTATTAGGAAAAAAGATAGTCAAAAAATAATCCGCGCGGAAAGACTGGGTATCCTTATGCTGGGTGTAGACCTTTACTGACATTTTCTCCCCTCTAGCTTTAATACCTCAGCGCATATATACCATCGAAGCCAAGTGACCAGCTCCTATTCAGCTATATTTTTTTTTTGTTTTTTACTGTAGATTCTCCCTCACCAAACAACGGAGAAGCAGCCAGTTCTTCCTTACTAGGTTTGTTAGGAAAGATTTTGAAAAATCATTATCCATTGTAGAGGGATGATTCAACAGCTCTTCAAAATGTTCACGTTAACTTTTCAATATGCTATCGGGATCAGAAATAAGAGCATTACTAAACATATGTGTACGATTATATATATATATATATATATATATATATATATATATATATATATATATATATATATATATATATGAAGAAATATAGCCTTAACGTGTGCTATATTTATGGGATAAAGTGCTCAATATCAGAGATAGAGCGTGTGTAAATATAAAAGTGAACATTGAAGTCAACACTTAGAGGTGACAGACTGTTTCATGCTAGACGCAATCGTCAGGCCACAAGTGTTGTTTTTATTATCGGCTATTTAAATAGCCTCTAAATGTTGACTTCCATATTCACTTTTATATTTATATATATATATATATTTGTCTGACGATCGCTAAAGCGTGAAACCCAGGGTCACAAGCTCACATCTGTCCAACCATATATGTTAGCTCTATCTCTGATATTGAACGCTTTCTAATAAGTACCGCGCATATAATATACAAATAATTATACATATATATATATATATATATATATATATATATATTTATTTATTTATATACACACACTTTTCACATATATATATATATATATATATATATATATATATATATATATATATATATATATGTGTGTGTGTGTGTGTCTGTGTGTCTGTGTGTGTGTCTGTGTGTGTCTGTGTGTGTGTTGCAATCTATTAATTAAATTAAATGTGCATAGAATGTCTGTTGAGCCCTTTGGCCCCTTTCTGCTTGTGTCGAGTAAGTCATTTGATGTCGGGTGAAAACTTCGTAAAGAACTTGCCGACATTGTGTGTAATGCTCCGAGTACTTTCCATCGTCATTGGTCGTTTTGAAGGAAAGGAGGAGGATAAAATTCGAATTGTAAGGTCGTTTTATCCCAATGTTACTATGTCAAATCTATTTCACAGTACCAGCCTGTGAACCGATGTTCATCTGAATCTTTGGAACGTTAATATAAACGCTACACTTTCCTTCGCTTGACTTTCTACCTTCTTTCCTTAATCGAACTTACATCTTTACTCATTATTTAAATTTGACAATGTCTATTGACTATAGATGAACACTGCTTACATCAGATCCCGTTCATTTATCGTCTGTTCTTTAATATGAAAGAAATTACCAACACGCTTTCGAATTTTTGTAAAGGATTAAGAAGGATCTGAACATATATGAGTGATAAACCTTCTGAAATGACAATCTGCTAGAAATACGTCGAATTATGAATCATTTTAAATAGTGTTTAATACACTGATTTATTTCTAAGAAATATCAATAATTTTCATAAATAATTTCGCTTAAATTTATTTGTCACCTTTTATGACATTACAAGTGAAAACATGCAAATTTATATATATATATATATATATATATATATATATATATATATATATATATATGTTAAGTGGGCATTGAATTCAGCACGAAGGTCGTTTCATGCTTAAACGCAAACGTCAAGCCTAACGATTGCTTTTATGCATGTACACTTTTAAATTTACATACGCTCTATCCCTGAAATTGAGGACTTTAACCAATAAATGCAGCATATATATATATATATATATATATATATATATATATATATATATATATATATATATAGCTTCAACTTTGGTCTATTCCTGCGAGAAGAAAACATATCCGCGATATAGAACTTTTGTACACACACACACACACACAGGCACACACACACATATATATATATATATATATATATATATATATATATATATATATATATATATATAATTTGCAATATTTGTAAGGAAAGAGTGTTGAATCTCGGTGAAAGTGCCTTTGAAGATGCAAGTACTTTTGTAATAGAAATGAATACTGTAAAACCGTTTTCCGCTTTAAGCGACCCTCCGACAAGGACCCACATTGTTTAATAGATAGATAGATAGATAGATAGATAGATAGATAGATAGATAGATAGATAGATAGATAGATAGATATTAAACAGGTCGTGATAGATAGATAGATAGATAGATAGATAGATAGATAGATAGATAGATAGATAGATAGATGTAATCATAAAAGCAATGCACTTTCTCTGATTTTGAAATAACTTTTTCTTCACGATGATCCTCTCGCGTCATCCCGTATACCCAACATGGCACGGCAGATGTAAATTTCTTAGCCTCGGGCACGTTGCTCTAATCACGAGTCAAACCTGCAGGAATTTTCGACTGAAGATATTTCTTCTATTTTTGTATCGATAATTTTGCAATGGCCGGTAGAAAATCGATAGTTTCATCTACATAATGTCGAGTTTCTTGTTTCTGAGGTTCTGCTCAGACAGGATGTTTTAAAAATGCGTCCGCAAAACAAAATTGCGCTTTTTTATTTGTTTTTTTTATTATTATTATTATTATTATTACTTACTTATTAATTATTGTTTCTATTTATTGGTTATTTTTTAACGTTTTACAGAAATCTGCGTTGCTTAAGAGGTTAATTAAAAATAATCTTCTTTTGTTTTGCAGTTTTCACCAAGCAAAAAGAAAGGGGGGTAAGAATTTTGCAACAAATGACTCCCTCTTTAAATCTTTCACCTCAATCTCAACAGGTATGAGCACACGCACACATACATGCACGTGTACGCATACTTACACAAGAGCTCACATTTTCTATGTGCCGTATCCATTCAAGAATTTGGGTATTCGTGGCTCTTCACAGCGTCCTGACTTTTAGCTGTCAGTAAGTTTGGCTCTTCCCCACCCTCCAATCCATGTTCTGCCAACCATTTACACAGGCTCGCTAGATTGATTATGCACTGTATTCCTCTGTTCCACTTGCCTTCAATATGTTTTGTGAGTGTCAAATTCTCCAAGCCCTCTTTCCTGATTGTGTGCGCTATAAATTTCTCTTTCTGATTTTAAGTCTAGGTATCCGTTTTGTTTCCATTATCTGTCAAAATCCACCGTTTCTCCCGCGTTCGGCCCATGGCATTCTTAGCATCCTTCTGTAGAACCACATTTCTTTTGCTTCAAATCTCTTCTTCATCTGCGAGGTGATTATCCAGCCTTCACTGCAATATAGGTGGACCGATATCACGTAACAGTTCAGCGCATTTTTTTTTTGTTTGTTTCTAACGACTTTTTCCTGTTTCTTAATACGTTGCTTAGCTTTTGGAAGGAATCTTTCGCGATTTCAATGCGCTTACGGATTTCGATTGATCTGTTTTCTACGACTTATCAAACTTTTTCAGGTTATTTAAAACCAGAATTATTACTAGATTGTAAGAATTTGTGTGAATAGAATATGTATTCTTTGGTTTAGATTGGTTTGATTTATTTTGTTTTACGGCATATCAACCTCAATGGGTTATTTAATGCCGACAAATTTTTTATTGCTGCCAATATTTTGTTTTGTCAAAAATCTGTTTCTGATAATATTTTTGTTTGGTTTGTTTTGTTTTGTGGCATATTAACCATAATCGGTTATTTAATGCTGACAAGATTTTTACTTCTGGTAATATTTTTTTTTTCAAATATTTATTACTGATACTAATTTTTTTACGTATTTCTGGATTTAAGATCTATTTTTACACTTTCATAGTATTTTGAGTCAGGTTGTGGGGTCAACTATTTGCCCATAGCTGGGACACTAACAGATGCTCCCACCCTGGGTCAGGGTGGACCTAGGAACATCAGCAATTAAGAGGTGGCTCCATGCTCCTCAAAACCTCCTGATCAGAGGCCTTGCTGTTGGACGTAGTTTATCGTCTTACGCAGGACACTGATGCAGTTTATCATCATACCCAGAAGTCTTTTGGGTGGTGGGGAGGAATAATAAAGACAGTGATACATGCCTTAATAATTAAGCCATAGCTGAGAAAAGAGATTTGCGTGTAAGTGAATATAACATACCAGACTGGAACTCGGATTTCCAATTAACAATTCTGACGCGTTAACCATTGCACCACCCGCACATCCGCGCTTACAGCACCTGCCATTCCTAACCGGCTAACTATCTAGGTACTGGCTAGGTTCGTATTACTTAAATTCGGAGATCGTACGCGACCCTCGTCCTGGGTAAGACGATAAACTACATTCGACAGCAATTATCAGGAGGTTTTGAGGTGCGTGGAACTACCACATAATTGATGACCCACTGGGGTAGCACCTGTTAGGGTCCCAGATATGGGCAAATAGTTAACCCCCAAACTCGGATCAAAACGTATAAATATAGGTTTTAATACCAGCAAAACATTCTTGTAAAAATTATTACTAGCAATGAATTTTTGATAAAAAAAAATTATTACGAGCAAGACACTTTTGGAAAAAATATTAACAAAAATACTTTTTTGGAAAAAAATATTATCAGCAATAAGAATCTTGTTGACATTAAATAAGCCATTAAGATTGATATACCGTAGAATAAACCAAACCAAGCCAAGCGTACGGGACCGGGTGTTTTAACATGATACGGCCGCAAGCACATTCGGATTTCAGTGTTGCATTTTCCGTTCTATGTTATAATAATTCCTAGATGTTTAATTTTTCGTTATTGCTTCATTTTGATGTCTTCAATTCGTAATTCGCATCTTGAGCTGTTCCTTTTGCTGGGAGACATATTGTGTCTTAAGTGCACCAAGAAACTAGTCACGTGACTACAAAGTTGCCTACACAACCTGCAAGCTTGCCAGGCTTTTTGCTCAGCTTATAAAACCTACGATATGCAAGTAGGGTAGGTATAAGTTCGTTCTTTATTGCGTTTGGCGCCTCCTTTTAGTTTTATTTCGTTTGATGGATTACAAAACGATCACAAAGAATTACATTTAGTGTCAAATCGGCGTCCGTTTGACAAGAAAACATCTTTGAGCATGCAGAACGAGTTAAATTACAAATGGTTGGTCAGTGGATTGTTTGCAGTGAGCAAAAGAAAATGTCACAACATCAAACCATGTCATCCAAGACAAGCCTCTCGATAGGAGATAAGGATTTTAGTCTCGCGGGAAATTTCTTTATCCCGACATCATAACACTTTATCAAAAACTGATGAGCAAAAATAAAGGGAATAATAAGCTAAAAAAACACGCATCAAAAACTGACAGTGAAAATACTTCATCTTAGAACTCAAACAAGACCATTTTGTTTTATTTTACTGTTCCATTTTGATATTTTTTTTTCATTTTGCCAGTATCCTTTAATTATATTAAACTACTTTTCTCATTGACACTATCTACATTGTTCGGACTGCTGATAGCAACACACAGAGTGACTATAAGTTTGAAATCCTTAGACCATGTTGTCCACACTATGTCCATGTCTCTCTCTCTCTCCTTCTACACACACACACACACACACACACACACACACACATATATATATATATATATATATATATATATATATATATATATATATATATATTCTCACTCACACAAGACAGATGTCTTGCAGAGGTGTTGAGGTCTCACACTTATACACACACTCATACAAATATATACACATACACACATCACACACACTCTCAAAGAATTCAAAGATATCATCATACACTTAATACACACATTCCATTCCCAGTAACCAACAACACTCAAAATGGTCAAAGTAGGAATTCTTAGTCAGGAATCTCCCATCTTCTATCTTAAAAACAACTTGAAAAAGTCCATTTGACCAACAAAGGACTGACAAAAATTAACGATAAAAAACAAATAAAAACTACAGATAAAGTTCACTTTCTCCAGAAACAGTCATTCACTCCTGTAGTTCACTGCTACTAATAATCAGGGATTTTATTCTCCTGATGATGGTCATGTCGAAGCTATTCGAGGAATCTAATTGAAATAATAAAACAAAATATATTAATATACAACCAAGTGTGTGTGAAAATTTTAATTTTTCAATATTTTTTTATTATTCAAAACATATATATATATATATTATACAGGGTGTCCATAAAGTTCGCGTACACTTTAAGAAATTTATAACTTTATTTATATTTGCGATAGAAATAATCTGTAAAAAATATTATGAAGTTTAATGTACCTAGTTTTAAGTATAGCTAAAATAACTAATGTAATTTCAGGCATTACTGTAAATCAGTAGGCAAATGTTTTCCGTGAACTGGGACATCGTATTACCCTTTGTATTGCTAATGATGGAGGATATGCGGAAACTTAAATAAAATTTCAATAAAGCCTTAAAAAATATCGATTGACTTCTTTTAAACTTTAGTTATTAATTTTTAAAGTGCACAGGAACTTTATGGACACCCTGTTATATATATATATATATATATATATATATATATATATATATATATATATATATATATATATATATATATTAAATCCGTTGGTATACAACTCAAGTGGATTCTAGTAATATAAAATATTGAAACTGATCAACAAAGAGAGCTCAATGTATTTGTTATTATAGGGCCAATAAATTGTATTACACAATAAAATCTAAAATTATCTCATATAGGGAATAGGCTTATTTCAGTCGACGAAAACTTAGCGGCATATAAACCTCTGTGGATTATTTAATGTTGAAATCTAAATATTTTGTACATAATTATATACTTTCAGGGTAAAAGTTATGTTTTTTTTTTTACATACAGAGGTTGTAGATCATAAAATATATTGCTGATAATTTCATTACAAATGTGTATTGTTGGTAATTCTTTATTTATAAATATTCTTTATTTATTTTTGCTACTACTACTACTACTACTACTAGTACTAGTACTACTAGGGTGAAAATGAGAACAACATCAATCTTCCGATCAGAGGCCTTACTGCCGGATGTAGCTTATTGTCCTACCTAGGATGAGTCATTAATAAATAAAAAAAAAAAAAAGCATCTATCACACTTACCAAGCAGGCCTTCTGCTGATTTTATTCCCGAATGGAACATGAATCGGTTCGGTTAGTCATAAGGAACCTTATATCTCAATAAATCTCAGAAAAATCTGATGTGCCGGAAGATTTACATTGGTAATATCTTAGTGGAAAGTGTCGAAATAAAAAAAAAAGGCAATAAATTTTCCAATTAGTCATTTACAACTCATTGCTCGGTCACTGGATTGGATAAATAGGCTAATTGATCTAGATGGTTATAGACTCTTTACTTACAGCAATTTCACTCAGAGATATTCCGTCGGTAACCACTAAGTTCATAATTGCTGCAATTGATTTCGATACAAGGAAAAATAAACACGAGAAAATGAATGAAACATTCCAGAGAATTAAGAGGGGGGCAATGAACAATATGAATGATTTAAAAAAGAAGTGATTACATAACAACAGCCTTTAACAAAATATCACCCAATAAAAGGCCCGATAGTCACTCAAGGTAGAGTGTTACTCTTAATACAGTTATGATGAGTAATAAACTGATTAATATGAAAAATATGAGTTGGTGTTATGGAGTGACTATTAAGAGGGTATAAAAGATAGAAATCGATTCACCCTTGACTTGAAAAGGTTTAAATTGATTGATTCTCGTGTCTTGTATTGGGTGATATATTAACAGTAACACTCTAACTTGAGTGACTATCGAGCCTTTATTGGGTGATATTTTAGTAAAAGGTTGTCGGTATGTAATAATTTGTTTTCTTCTTTTTTAAATCATTTATTCGTATTCAGATTGTTTATTACCCCCTCCCCTTCATTCGTTTTCTCGTGTTTACTCAGTTATTTAAGTCGGAAGCGCATGCACATGCGCTAAAGCCAAACATTTATCAGTCCCCGAAACCAACGATATTTTATCGTCTCTCCCTCTTTGGGGAATTGAGGGAGGTGCTTCTGCGAGCTTGAAATCTCCGGGACAATGCATTCCTCATGTATTTACCGTGTTCTGTCGGAAGACAGAAACAAAATTGAGTGATAAAACGTTGCTCGTCCGCCTGAATGTAAAATGTATTTACTTGCCGACTCCCGCCAGCAGGATATGACACAAGGTCAGTTTAATGCGGGGGAGAGCGTGCGTGTGCAGCCGGGCCAGGTCCAAAAATAGCCCAGCCCCCACAGCCGTCGATTGAGCTGTTGTCGGTATTGATACCGAGCCCCCTTCTTTAGTGCAATGAGGGGAGGGGACACTGCAGCGGGCAGCTGTTTTCCGGAACCGCGCACTTCTCAATATTTTTAGTTACGCTCTGCCTGAAGACAAAGATACAGCTGAGTTGCGCTCTGTCCGAAGATAGAAACGTATTTGATAAATAAAAGGTACAGATACTACACTTTGATTCAAACCCAAAGGCTGGACAATGTATTCCAAGTTAAGCTGATCTTCATTGTATAAAACTCACGAGGTTGGAAAACCATCTTATCTGCGCCGGGCGCCAGCGTGTTTTGAGCTTATGTATACTGGCACGTGGAATGTCTATATTGCCTAACGAATCGCTTCTACTAAGTAAAAAAAAAAAATATATATATATATATATCAGCGTGAACGGAGAACCTTAATTAGTTCTTCAGAGCTGTCTGATTTGTTTCCTAGACTAATTTCATTTTTCTTTCAGTCTTTTCCAGCTCATTTGTTTTATGTCAGCGTTAACTCTCCTACTTAAATATACACAAACACGGACGAGTCATGCACACCAATAATCCTTCAAAGCTAGCACACACGCATATAACTACCGTTGAAAATGTGTGAATATTTCTTCTTTTCCTATGTGCTGTGTCCGTTCAGAATGCAGGTGATAACGGCTCTCCACAACCTTCTATCAATCGTGACTCTAAGCAATATTTTTCCTCTCACCATGCCTTCCGGTGAGTCTTCAGACAGTGTAATGGTTATAGAGTCAGTAAGAGAAATAGTGGAGTTCGCCACGTTCACTTTCACAGAAATACGATTGGAAGAGGTATAAATCTATTTCATTTCCCCTCACCAGCTATGGGTTAACCAACAGTACTGACTGGTTTCTGTTGTCTTAAGGTGGCAACTAGTCTAGGAGGAGGCTAATTCTGAATTAAAAACAAGGATGAAGTGGGAGAGGCTTCGTCAGGTTATCTTGTCCAAGGTAAGCTATTGTTGCTATGGCTACAGTACATGTGGTAAATTAATTGGTTACGGGACGCATAAAGTCATACAACACCCTCCAGACCATACTGAACTTATATTCTGTAGAGTAAATGCTCGTATAAAACTAAATACATTATATATATATATATATATATATATATATATATATATATATATATATATATATATATATATATACATATATATATATATATATATATATATATATATTAGGTTGTGCAAAAATAATGACGTAATAATGTCGTTTTTTGACTTATTTCTTAACGTCAAAAAACGACATTATTACGTCATTATTTTTGCACCAACCTAATAAAAAGGCAGGGTGTGTGTGTGTGTGTGTGTGTGTGTGTGTGTGTGTGTGTGTGTGTGTGTGTGTGTAACGAATGCACGGCCGCAATTTTCGACGGAATTTACATGCAAATGCTCCAAGTTAGTGGGAAGGCCAAGACCGACTTTGCATTTCCCAACTCCCATCGTTAGTGGAAATAATCGATCTTTTCATGCTTCTACAGCACTTTTCATGTAGTTTACGGACATTTTCTACTGGCCAGAGTGAGTGCCTACACCTGGCTGCCACGAATAGGCAGGAAGATTCTATTGGCCAGCGTGAGAGCCAACAGCTGACTGACACGAATGTTAACTATCATGCTAGCATATAAAAAAATCGATAGCTGCATTCGTTACAAGTGTGAAAAATTTAAATCTAAATGGCACTTTACTCGAATTGTCTCATTCGTTTGCTTAAACTCAACGTTGATTCTGATTCCGCAGAACTGGGTTAGCTGTGAAAAAGTAATTGTTGTTAACATTCTTTTTTCATTCGGTTTTTCCAGTTACGAGTCCTTTTTTAAAACTGATCGTTTTGTGTTCATTTTGTTTAGTTCTTTTTTCGTAACAGATTTAATGCTTAGTATAGAGCTTAGAAAAAATTCGCAGTGTGCAAGAAGTAAGGCATGTAGCAACATCAGCACGGCAAAGGGCACTCCTTTAAAGGCAAGGAAGGGCAAAAATATTTTAAGTCAAGTGATAGCGATTGCTGTATGAGTCGTACGATTTTTGAATCAAGCACGGGCAACGCCGGGCCCTTCTGCTAGTATATATATATATATATATTCTAATCGGCCATTCTTGAGTTCCTGCACGAGTCACCAACGTAAAAATCCCCCCGCTTTTTCACGGCTTTAGCCCTCTTTTATCATACCATCATCACGGCCGACTGATCAATTTGCATTCTTCGCTTTTGTCGTCAATTACCCAGACAAATGACATCCTCCAATCCGACCAATCAGCAATGCGACTTGCCATTGTTCGAACCATGCTAAGATGTATAAAAGCCACAGTTACAGAATATACACTTTTGGAATAATCTAACGCGGGGCGAGCAGATTCATGCCATTTTCAGGGAGCAAAATGCCGCTGCTACGTGTCGTGTATTGGAACTTATTTTCCTTTGCACCAGATGCAAGCCAATCGAACTAGCTTGCTTCCACATATTCGTAAAATACTAGCTCTCTTCTTTATAAGAACAGTGATAGCAAATTGGCATAGAAAGTGTCGCGAAAGCAAAAATTATTAATAATTTCTCTTATGGATCGGATAGACAATTTCAGACACAATGTAAATAAAACAACGGGTTGGCCGAGGCGATGGATTGCGAATACCTTGGGGTTTCCCCACGTGATTTCATATCTCTCTTCGTCAAGGCGAATTATTTTCATTGCTAAAGATACTGGTAAAATGGTCAGTTCTTTGTATCGCCCCAGAAAGTAGCCGATTTCCCCTGCAATGTTTTATCTATACAGAAGAAGGATTAGACCAAAAATGGAATATACTGCTGCCATATTTAGGCTGGGGTTGCCCAATCTTTACTTTCCAGCCTTGCCCAAATTTAAAAGCCTGTGATCCAACGTTACAAAATCATTTGTTATGATTATTAAAATAAAACACAAACATGTGATCGACAAGCTTTGTATGACACAAGACCACAAATGTGAGGCACTCAATAAAAGTTGAACTCACTACAGTAGCAATGGTATGTGAGAAACGCTAAGTATATTCTAAGCATTAAGTTTGGCATAAGGTTATATATGTAAGGAATCCAAGGACTCTCGAATTCACTATTGTAGTCGATGAGATTACTTACTAACAAATTCCTCTGCGTAAGGGGAAAAGTTAATAAGATTAGTTTCGTTTGGTCCAAGGCTACGAGTGTCAATCGAATTATCAATAACAGTAATCTATCTATGGCTGTTCATACCATTCTATTTTGTTTTTTTAATCTCTCGCACTCTGAATATATCTGTCTCACTGTTTTATCAATCAGTTTCATTGCTAGTTTATAATTAAAGATGATCTTCGCCCTCTATAACCTTCAAACTTTCTGTCCTGGATAAACAAGTTCTCTCACAGCTTTCACGTAAGATTTCATTTTCAAGTCTTTTTTCACTGCTCTTTGAACTGTCATAGCCGAAACTCCTCTCTCACGTGCTAAAATCTGGAAGAAAGAAAGTCAATTAGTTTAGTGGTGTTTTTTGGGAAGGTTAATTATGGACAACTTTGCTGTTACACCCGGTATATATATATATATATATATATATATATATATATATTGTTATGGTCCAGTTCCTTGTACCACGGTAATAGTCCAAGGTAGAACCAATAAAGAATAACTCGAACACAGGTATGGAATAACATAGATATATTACAAGCAGCAATATATACAGAGATGTAGAAGTGTTAGTATGAACAATCAGGTTTAGTAGAGAAAACAATGTAGTCTCGACCAGTATCACTATTCCAATGTCTTGCAGTAATTGTCTGCACGCGACTCTGTTTCGGACTGCCTCTGACTCCACTCTTGATTCGACTTGAACTACTGACTGACTGACTCCTTGCCTACTTCTGAGGCGCAGGATTAAGTATGGAATAGTCCATTATTATTATTATGATCCCATAACATATATATATATATATATATATATATATATGTGTGTGTGTGTGTGTGTGTGTGTGTGTGTGTGTGCTCAGTTATGAATTATTTCCTGTCTATCTGTCTGTCTTTCTGTCTGTCTTTTTTAATCGGTATCAGCCCAGGTAAAGCAGTAAAGCCACTAAAACACAAGGGGTTAGAGAGTACGTAAGAATTAGCAACAGAAACATTAATAATGAGCGGAAGAACAAAAGAGTAATCAGGGGGGGATAGTAAATAGCGATTGAAATTGCATTTACATTTTTGCAGATTAAAGTTGGCTGGAAAGCATAGAGCCGGAAGGGTGTTCCACAAGCGAGAAGTGTAAGAAAAGATACTATTAGCATAGAATGTATGGTTACATCTAGCCAGCTCATTTGTAAATTGATGATACTCACCACCAGTCTAGCACTGCCCCTTAAATTTAAGAAGTCTAGGTACCATAGCGAAGAGCTCATCCGAAAAAATACAATGAAAGTATTTACAGAAAAGATACGGAGGCAACCTCATGACGGAGGGAAAGTAACTGAAGCCGAGCCGCCAGATCAGGACCAATAATATTGCTGATTCTTCTTTAGCTTTTATGACGGACCTCAAGTTATATAGCTGGGACATCGGACCATATGTGGCGGGAATATTCTAAGCATGTACGAATGGTATTCTTATAGATATGTAAACTTCTATCTATCTATCTATCTATCTATCCCACTCTTATACTATCTCACTTTGTTTTTATCTATCTATCTATCTATCTATCTATCTATCTATCTATCTATCTATCTATCACATTCTATTCATATCTATCTATCTATCTATCTATCTATCTATCAATCTATCTATCTATCTATCTATCTATCACATTCTATTCATATCTATCTATCTATCTATCTATCCTTTTCATTCTTTTCATCTATCTATCTATCTATCTATCTATCACATTCTATCCATATCTATCTATCTATCTATCTATCTATCTATCTATCACATTCTATTCATATCTATCTATCTATCTATCTATCTATCTATCTATCCTTTTCATTCTTTTCATCTATCTATCTATCTATCTATCTATCACATTCTATTCATATCTATCTATCTATCTATCTATCTATCTATCTATCACATTCTATTCATATCTATCTATCTATCTATCTATCTCTTTTTTATCTATTTCACTTTTACATATCTTCGTCTGTTCGTATCTATCTAATTCTTTTATGTCAACTCTGTTTCACTGTTTATGTATATCAATCTTAAGGCATATTTATCTATATGTCCCATCCTGATCATATATATATATATATATATATATATATATATATATCAATACCTCTATATCGCTAACTATTTAAGTGTTCCCACTTACCTATATCAGCGTGTTCAAATCTATCTCAATCTGTCCATGTCTGTCTCACACTATATTTATCTTAATCTATTCATATCTCTCTATTTGTTTATCACATTGTCTCATATTTATCTATCACTCAATCAATTTGTTTATTTATCCGTTTTTTTTTTTTTTTCCTTTTACAGAACAATAGAGAAATGGCGTATGACAAGCTCATTTTCTGATTGAACAATTATCTGAAAAGTACACTGCATCTGGTTTCTGTAAAATTGTTTGAGTTTTCCATTCAAATAGATAGATCGCCATTTAATTGAAATCCTCTTTTGGGGAAGATGGTTATTGATACTGGCGCCATTTTGTTTCGGTAGTAGCCATTTGCAGTTGCTTAAAAAGAAAGCTGTTTTATTGAACAAAGGATTATCATGCTAGCACCAATCTCTATCTAACACCAACAAATGCTCATAAAACATCTGACAACGAGAAAGAAGGAAGACCTAACTTTCCATTTAATTGGCAGGCCAATAAAAAAAAAAGCCAGTTACACCAAAATCCAAACTCAGAACAATAATATTGATTTTATATGTGTTAATATTTACTTATTTTGTTGCCTTTAGGTTATTTACTTTTATTGTTTTAACTTATGACACTTTTTCGTTTATTTTTTCTCTGAAAAATCTCATTTGTATTCATCGTTTTGTTATTCTACATTGAGCGGGAGATTAAATGGTAAGAAACTGAGACTCATCGGCCGTTTTTCCTCAAAAAGAAAAAAGCATAAAAAAGGAAGCGGAATACAAAAGGGTTGAAAGGAAACGATGCGACAAACGGGAAAGTTAAAGGAACTGGGGTAAAGAAAATAGATGAAGTGTAGGGAAATTCTCAAGTAGTATGTGGACAGAAAGAAAAAAAAGAGAGATATAGATGGCTGATCGAAAGCTGACATAGATAGATAGATAGATAGATAGATAGATAGATAGATAGATAGATAGATAGATAGATAGATAGATAGAGACAAAGATATGGTGGTCCGGGCTAAATAATTGCATAACAATTTATAAAAAAACGTACAACACAAAGCGAAATAGAAGGGAGGAAGGAGGAAGTGTAGTGAAAGTGTATCGGAGGGGTGGGGTTCTATGAACATCCTGATTCATTTACATTTTATATACCCACATCCAATGCAATTTCAATAGCATTTCTTTCCTTCTCCTCTTCTATTACGCTTCGCGTTGTGCGTTTATTTATTTATTTATTTTTAAATAATAAAGCGTTAGGAAATTATTTAGCCCAGATCGCCTGAAGATACCAACAGGTTGAAACTAAGGTAGCGTGAAGGGCTGATCTACTATTATTTTCAAATTTAAAACTCTGCATGTTAAATTTTTCCTTTTTCTTTTCTTTTCCTTATACGCGTCTTCATCACTTTTTAATATTACTGTTTCCTGGCCTAATTCAACCTTTTACATATATATATATATATATATATATATATATATATATATATATATGTATGTATGTATGTATGTATATGTATGTATGTATGTAATGAAGATAGATAGATAGATAGATAGATAGATAGATAGATAGATAGACAGATAGATCTCGCTTAAATGAAAAATTATGTATGTATATGTATGTATATGTATGTATGTAATGAAGATAGATAGATAGATAGATAGATAGATAGATGAAAAGCTTAGATAGATAGATAGATAGATAGATAGATAGATAGATAGATAGATAGATAGATAGATAGATAGATAGATCTCGCTTAAATGAAAAATTACAAAGAAAAAAGAATGGGAAATATCGAAGATAGATGAAAAGGCTGAGTGAAAATTGTCCTAGATAGATAGACAGGTAGATAGGTAGAGAGAAAGAGAGAAAGGGAAAGAGAGAGAGAGATCTCGGTTAAATGAAAAATTTTCAAAGGCAGAAAAGAACGGGAAATATGGAAAAGTGTGAGCGTTATAAGAAAATAGATTCAGGAAGAAATAAATAAAAACATGAAAAAATAGAGAGAGGAAAACATGAAAGAAAAAACAAATAAAAATGAACGTATGTAAGGAAATAAAAACGCAGAATATGGCTGTATACAAAAGAAAAAAGCAGGAAAAATACAAGTAATGTCTTGAAATAAAAAATATCTAAGATATAAATGTAGAAGAGAAAGAAAAATAACGATCGAGAGAAAAAAGTAAAAAATGATATGAAGTAATACGAGAAAAAAAGATAAAAGAAAGAACAAATTAATAAAAGAATATATATATCTAAATAAAAATGAGGAACGAGACTGTATAAAATTAGAAAGAAAGAAATATATTACTTGGAAAAATAGAAAAAAATGTAAGAAATATTCTAAGAAACATTAACGAACATATGAATAAAGCAAAGGAAAAAAAATGGCCAGGTAGAAGGAAGAATTAGATGCAGAAAATAAAATAAGTATGAGAGAAATAACAAATAAATTTAAAAGAAGATGTAAAGGAAATAGAATGAAGGAGATATAGAAAGAATCCATGAGAAGAACGAACAAAAATAAACAGTCTGTTGATTAAACAGGGGAAAGAAAGAAAGTAACAAGAAGAAAACGTAGTTGACAAGAGAGAAAAAATCAACAAATGGGTAGAGGAGAAAAAGGGAGAACATAAAAGGCTACAGTGGCTGAAAGAAAGAAGGAAAGAAAGAAAGAAAGAAAGAAAGAAAGAAAGAAAGAAAGAAAGAAAGAAAGAATGAGCAGAACGAACTAAATAAATATTTAGTGGATTAAACGAAAGAAAGAAAAACAGAAGAAAAATAGCAGTTGACACGAAAGAAAAGATAAAAGAAAAGGGAAAAGAAGAGTAGGAAAAGGGAGAACATAAAAGATAGAGAGGCAGAAAGAAAGAAAGAATCTATGAGAAGAACCAACGAAATAAGGAGACAATAAGAAGATTAAACGAAACAAAGAAAAAAGAAAGAAAAAAAAAGGAAGAAAAAAAGAAGAAAACGCAGTTGACAAGCGAGAAAATATCAAAGACAATGGGAAAAGGGGAGTAGGAAAAGAGATACATAAAAAGAGACAGTGGTTAAAAGAAAGAAGAAAGAAAAAAAGAAACAAACAAACAATAAAAGAATTCACGTGAAGAACGGAAGAAAATAAAGAAACAATCAGTGCATTAAAGGAAAGAAAGTGGAAGAAATCACTGCTGACATGAGAGAAAAGATCAAAGGAAAAGGTAAAATGCGAGAACATAAAAAGATACAAAGAAAGAAAGAAAGAAAGAAAATGAATGAAAAGAAAGAATTTAGGTGACATAAAATCACGCATTTCTCATCACAGGATTCCATGTGGAAAAAACTAAGTAAAAAAAAATGTAAAGATTAAAAAAAAAAGGTAAAAGGACAAAAAAGATTAGAAAAGGATTTTCAACTGCAACTTATGAATCATATTTTCTTCCTTGGCCATCATCTTATCTGCTTTATCACGTGTGAAGGCAACGAAATCTCAACTGAATTTGAAGGCGGCAACTTTCATCGACTTGGGATTGCACGGTTATTGGTCGTTTTACAGACATCTACGCCTTTCTTAAGGTATACATTGATCCAAGGAAATTAAAGAGGCATTTGTTCAAGCAAGAACATTCATTCAAGAAACTAAATAATTCAAGAATATCTAGTTTTTATCCGGAATTACTATTCACAGATTTGAAAGTCTACATACTTTTAGGCAATAAATTATCAGATCCGATATTTTCACCTGTGGAATATCCGACCAATCTTTAGTGGATGCATTAAATAAACCTTCCCTAGAAACATTCGGGACATTCTCTTTCTTTTATGATCTCATGTGTTCCAGACATGTTAAATAGAATTTATATCGAGTGATATGTTTCGTATTAAATTCTAACACAATACAAGGCCCAAGAGCCAATCAAGATAGAAGGTTACTAAATAAGGTTGTTTTATGAACGTAAGAGTGGAAATGCAGATGATGATGATGATATGTAGGATAGATAATTATTGGCCATATACTTGAAGACGTTAAGTTTGTAATGATCTTGGAAGAACATTCTTGGCAGTCTGTCCCACAAAGTAACAGTTTAGAGGAAGAAGCTGTCTGAATGGAATCTTCTCCTTAATAATGTGAAACGAAGGAAACGTAGACGATTCATTCCAACGTACGTGGCTGTGAAAGCCTGAACTGATGGACCTAAAGAACGTAGCTCGTCTGAACATTTGCCATGGAAATAGCGATAGGCCTGCAACGTTTTGCCAAAGGAATGAAAATGTAGAGCTGAAAATAATTCATCGCCTTCAAAAACACATAAATGTCTTTTAGCTTTGTCAAAGGCTGGAAAGAGAGCATTGCATAACTTAATATCTTTAGAGCTCTGTCAAAAGCTAGAACATAAGGAGTGAGTAGTTCTATATATTTGGAGTTCTGTCAATGGCTGAAAAGTGAGGATTAGATAGTTCCATATCTTTGGAACTCTGTCAAAGGCCAGAAAGAGAGAATTAAGTAATTCTATATCTTTTGAACTCTATCAAACTTGAAAAGTGAAGATTGGGTAGCTCCATATCGTTTGAGCTCTCAAGGCTGAAAAGTAAGCATTGAGTAGCTCCCTATTTTTTGTCAAGTCGGAAATGTGAGGATTGGGTAGCTCCATATCTTTTGAGCTCTCAAGGCTGAAAAGTGAGCATTAAGTCTCCCCATCTTTTAAACTCTCTCAAAGACTGAAAAGTAAAGATAGAGTAGTTCAATATCTTTTGAAGTTTGTCACTTCTGGAAAGTAAGGTTTGCATAGCTCCATATCTTTTGAACTCTGTCAATGGCTGAAAATTGAGGATTAGATAGTTCCATATCTTTGGAGCTCTGTCAAAGGCAGGAAAGGGATAATTGGGTAGTTCTATATCTTTTAGACTCTGTCAAACCGGAAAAGTGAAGTTTGGGTAGCTCCATATCCTTTGAGCTCTCAAGGCTGAAAAGTGAGCATTAACTCCCTATCTTTTGAACTCTGTCAAGGCTGAAATGTGAGGATTGGGTAGTTCCATATCTTTTGAAGTCTGTTAAAGGCTGAAAAGTGAGAATAGGATAGCTCCATATCTTTTGAATTCTATCAAGACTGAAAAGTGAAGATTGAACCGTTCGAAGCTAAGTATGGTACAATGCTTCATTTTTGTTCTAAACTGACTCTTGCAAAGACAGAGCATGTCAAGCGGAGTCGAGTACTTTCTTTTGTCACTTGAGAACTGGTGTGAACTTTAGTCTCACGAATCGACCTGTTAGAACTAATGTATGTAGTTCACATGAACAGGAGCGATAATCTTGCACCGTTTCGTCTGAAGGCACATGGCTGTAGAGTTGTAGACATTTCATCGCACACACGAGCATGTAAATGCTTTTGTTATTTAGGTTGAAATTATTGATGAAATCCAAAGAAGAATCAACAATATTATTGGTCCTGATCTGGCGTCTCGGCTTCAGTCCCTTTCCCGCCGATGTAAAGTTGTGTCATTTCTATAAATACTTTCATGGTAATTGTTCGAATGAGCTCTTCGCTGTGGTAACTAGACGTTTTGAATTGATGAGCAATACTAGACTGGCGACGATATTACATCAATTTACTGTTAAGATAGCTAGATATAGCTGTTAATTCTATGCTGGGTTTTTTCTCGTTTGTGGAACTCACTTCCGTTTCCATGATTTAAGCCAACTTAAATCTCTAAAAACATAAATGAAATATCAATCGCTATCTACTGTCCTCCTGGATACTCATTTCTATTCCCGCTCATTAGTAATGTTTTGTTCCTAATTCTTCCACATCCAGTAACCACTTGTGTCTTAGTAGCTTTACTGCCTTGCTCTGAGCGAAATCGATTTTTAAAAAAAGCAATAAAAGAGCGGATGCTGTGAAGAACGATGGTCGTTCAATTTCTAAAGAAAGAGATAGGGAATATTGAGGAATTTCTTTCAGTGGAATGATTTTCCCCTAAGCCATTCAGAAAATCAAGGCTAACCGTAATCGGGACCATAGCAATTGTAAACACCATGATTCTTTCATTAAGAGCATAGTATGTGCTTCGCCAGGGTGACATACGATTCTGAATTCAGTGTTGTCCTCCTACACTCTCTGTCACCCAAGACTGAGGATCGCAGTCTCCACTATTTAACCCATATCTGGGGCATTCGCAGATTCATTATCTTCCAATGGTGTTTGCGAGAAAGCAGATAAATCTAAAACCGACTGGGAATCGAACTCGTTTCTTTCTCGTCCAGATTTGCTATTACACCACCCGCTCATCCAGACCAACCGAACGAAATCTACTCTAAAATGCTTAACACATGAAGATAAAAAGACAAAAAAATATATAGATGTTTGGTTACTTGTATTTCAAACAATTTTTGGGGGTTTTCAAGATTTCTTAACCCTACTCGGGGAATCATTCAGATTATTATCTACATCTCCGATATTTTCACCTCAGCGTTTAGGTTGTCATTTTTTTTTATCTATCCAAAGCTTATGATATCTCCGATGGTACGCAGACTGAATTCTTGAAATGGCAGATTGACCAAAAATAAAAACTCTAGTACTGTTCAAAATTTCTACCAATACTTCAACCATTCACAATTTTAATTATCCAGTCTCTTTTGCTGAACGTTCGGCAGTTTAATAAATGGCTATCTTCTGTCCGTTTTCTCATAATTGCTCATATATTCCGTATTGCAAATTACCCTTTCTGATAATCAAGGTTTAAGTGAACGAGATATACACGTCCCTTTTCCTACTTGAGTGAAGTGAATAACGATGTGGTACACAGAACTGTTTATCTTCGGGTACTCTAGGACATTGATTCAAGATTCTTCAGAAAAAGGATAAATATGGCTCACTCAAAATTTGAAAATTTCCATGCATCTGAAATAGAAGGTATTGTACAATGCCTGCCTACTGATATCGTTTGGGCTTTTTGATTAAACTGACAATTTGTCAATAAATATATCTTTATAAAACACCAAATCGACATAGAATAATGATATATATTGAAGTTATATCTCTATAATTGTGAATGTATCTTTGCTTGAGTATCTTACTTTGTGATTCTTTTGTTTTTTGTCATTTTTCTGAATTCTCGTGTGACACTTAATGTATTTTAACCTCACTGGGTGTCACTGGAACGCAAAACGTTTTCTAGCCATTACACTACGATTGGTACCCATTTTCATATATGTTTTACTAACATCGTATAGGGTTTCTATTGAGAATCGAGCCAAATACACTATCGAACGAGCCTACTTACTATCTACCTACGCTAAATCCCTAGCGTTATTTACAAAGTCTACACGACCATACGTATAGGTTCTCCAGTGAGGATGGAATAATATACTATCTAATCCGTCTACCTATTATTCTTCTAAGCTTAATTTAATCTGTTACAAAGCCGCAAGTATAGGTCATCAAATAGGAATCGAAATCAGAGCACTGTTAAACGAGTCTACTTACTAAAGTTATTTACTAGTCTGGCAAAGGGCCACAAATATAGAGCGTCCAACGAGAACCGAACTCAATCCACGATCGAATGAGCCTACTTTCTATCTATCTTCCTAATGCTATTTACTAAGTCTAGCTTAGTCATGTACAAGGCCAATTTAAATTGATTCTTACTGAACACTACACTCCTGAAGCATTTTGCCTGAAACAATCCTCAAGGGCCTCCTGGTGAGCGATCTATTTATTTTAAAGCTTGCTGGAGAATTATACTAAGATAGACTGGCATTATCCACCATACTATTTTGACTTTGCGATTAACTAAAGGAAAGTTTAAAAAATCTCATATCATTGAATTTTTTGTTTCAATGCATTTAGTTGGCTCGTTTTATGAAGTTTATCTTGAAATCTATGAGCAGACACATTAATCTCAATTGGAAATTCACTTTGTTTTAACAATAAGGCAATCTTGGATAAATTTAATATCTACCTTATCATGTAAACTTAAAATATATTCATAGCATACCGGCGCAGACATTTTGCTATCGTTTGATAATTTGTATTATAATAATCCTATAACAGGATGTGTTTGTTACCGTTACGGCAACAATGATTCGTTTTGACAAGGACTTTGCTAACGCACAACAAATGAACAGGATTTTTTTGTTTTTTTTTGTTTTTTACAGACCTACTCAAAAGTTTAATTCATGTACACAACTAAATACTATGATTCCAATATATATATATATATATATATATATATATATATATATAAATAATATATCTAAATCATATATATATAGATAGATAGATAGATAGATATAGATATATATATATATGGTTTGAAGTTATCCCATATTTATGCGTTAAAGTGCGCAATAAAAGGACTTGAGCGTATATATATATATATATATATATATATATATATATATATATATATATATATATATAGAGAGAGAGAGAGAGAGAGAGAGAGAGAGGATTAAAAGAAGTAAAAGGTTTGTCACATAACTGATTGTTGTTACCATCAGCATCTCGACACCAGAGTGTCGGAAACAGACTCTCCGGTAATCCATGCGTCAGAGGGTATCGGCAACTGACTGTTTCATATATATAAATATATATATATATATATATATATATATATATATATAGAGAGAGAGAGAGAGAGACAGACAGACAGACAGAGAAATAGACAGACAGACAGACAGAGAGAGTATTTGTTACTATCATTTCTGAACTTTTAATATAGCGAATATTCGACGTAAATTGGGGTGTATAGTCCAGTAGTCGAGTATCTCTAGTGGTTTATTCATCTGTCTTCATGTGTAAAGCGTCTGTGAGAGGCATGTGATCCATTAAAGCAGTAAAATGCTATTCTTCAAGTAGATGACGGAAATATCTTAAAGCCAAATAAATTGCAAGTGATTCCCTCGAGAATGGACTGTAGTTTTGTTATGCTTTTTGTTCAATTTCACAGTGAAAAAATAAATTCTTCTGTCTATGCCGCTTTACTTTTGATGTAGAACTGATCCAATTGGATTTGAAGAAGCGCCTGTTGTTAATGTTAGTGTTAAATTATCATCTTCACAGATATAGGAGAGTTTAGCGAAATTTGTTACCCCCATTTTAGAGTCCGGAAGTGTAGTTAATGTTTCTCCTACTAGGATTACTTTTTGCATTCTTATTTTTGATTTCTGTAGCATATTTGTGAATAGAGGCAAGGTTTTGGCACAACCTGGAATAAATTTTCGGTAATAATTAATTAAACCAAGGTATCTCCGTAATTGCCGTAACGATGTTTGTTGGGGAAATTACTATATTCCTGCAACTTTCTCTGGAACAGGTGCAATGCCATATTGGCTCAAGAAAGTCAATTGAGGAACAACGAATTTATATTTGTTTACATTTATTTTGAAACCGAAATCTGCCAGTATCTCAAAAGCTTGTTGTAAATGATCATGATGTTCTTTGATATCCTGGCTAGCGATTAGAATATCATCGAATATATGCAAAAGAAACGTTAACCCACTCAACACTTCGTTTGTTAGTCGTAATCCAAAAGGCATCTTCGTGAACTTGTAAAGTTCGAAAGATGTGCTAATCGCCGTTTTCTTTATATTTTCTTCCGCTACTGGAATTTGGTAGTTGCTTTAACCAAATCCAGTTTCGTGAAGAATTTGGTTCCTTGTAAACTCATGGCGAAATCGTGTAGGTCTGGGATGGGATATCTATTTGGAACCGTTTTTGCGTTGAGATTCCGGAAATCCCCTCAAGGTCACCAAGCCACTGTGACTTCTTTGGAACCATGAGTAGTGGAGAAGAGTGTGGGCTACTCGGTAACCTTGATGGAGCATATGCTGAAATTCGTCTTTTGCTATTTTGTATTTATCAGGATGTAATCTGTACGATGATGCATGGGTTGAAGGTCCCGTAATTTTGATTTGTTCTTCAGCAAAATGGCTAAATTCGCCCGTGTGTTTTAAAGGAGTGGTAATATAAGTATATTTAACAACTCTTGTATTACACTATCAGTTGGTAAGGCAGAGCTAATTCCTGTTGAGGTATGCAGTGAAGTGATGCCTTTTGTGTCTAGCTTCGTGTTACTGTCAGTGAGGAAGCATGTTGCCATATCCACTGATATATGAAAATAGGATAAAAAATAACGCTCTGAGAATAGGAGTTTTTACTTGGGCTCGTATAAAAATGCACACAAATGGTCGCCGCAATCACAAATTAAGAGTTAATATTCCTACATAAGTTTGGATTTTACATCCATTTGCAGCCTGAAGTGTGTATGTGGACAACGTGTGTTTTTGTTTTGGTCAGATGGAATAACGATCATTTGTGGACTAGTATCGACGAAAAATAAGTATCAGGTATTGATGTCGGGGATATAAAATAGACGACATCCATATTCTATTCCAGCAGCTAATATCGTCTTTGCTTGCTGCTGGACTATCCGTTTCCCTGGTGGGCTGTTTGGCTTTTTTTTGAGTTGAATGCGCATGCACTTCCTTACGTGTTATGTAAACAGGTATCATATTTGAGTGGCCCTCGGGACTTCCTCTAAATTGTTCTACGCGGAGAGTAGGAATTGTTTTTAAAATCTGCACAAGAGTGATCGTTATTTTGCTATTGGTTTTTCATTAAGCTTTAAATTTGAATTCTTAAGTCTTTTTTTCTACTTGTGACAATCTATCCTGTCTGTCCGTTGTGGTAGCGTATGCTTTGTTCTCTTGGTTATTAATTTCGTGTATGTTATCAGCAATTTTCGATAATCTGTCCAATTTCAATTCGGCTGGAAGAGATGCTAAGATTGATGTTGAATGTGTATGAAGTGTGTCTGCTCAGTTTTTGTTAATACTATCAGACATTAGTATTTTCACCTTGTAGTGTTCACAGTTTTTTTAATTGTTGGAATGGCTTCCTGTCACCGAGAGTCAAATTATTAAACAGGTCATGGCAGCATTTTTGTTGGATTTGCCGATGCGGCGTATCATGGCTTTTTTCAATGTAGCATAAGGTTTTATTTTCTGCCAGTAAATCAACAACTTCATTTGTAACACCTGGAGGGAGTTTCCTCACTACATATGCATATCACGAATTATATAATGGGATCATTTTAGCGCTAAAAATCGCATGTAGTTACGAAAAACCAGGTTTGTACGTTCGTTGGGTTGTATGTTGGGATGTTTACCGTCAATGAGGTTTCTGCTATTCTCGCTCAGTATTGAAATGTCTTGGTAATGTGGTGATGTTTAAAAATGAATGTTGTCTCTTGTAATACTGTTGAAGAAATGTTCTTTAAACGTCGTTTGTCACCACAGTTGGGATCCATCTACCCAGGAATAACAAACAATGAACAACAGCACATCTTTTAAATGAAACATATAAAAGGTTATTTTGTGGAAGAAAATCTGAAGCAGAACGTCAGTTAAAATAGCATTTATATATTCTTTTCAGAAATACATAACAATAAAATGTTCCATTTTCTTTGCAGTGAAGTTTAGCGCGTTTCGAAATACGTTAACAGACTTACTTTATGACGGTCAATCTATTATGTTTGTGAGTTCGTAGACAAAAGGTGGTTGTTGTTTTCCCCTTCTATTGTGTGCGTAGACAAGGGCTTACTCGGCGGCTGCTGGCTGTCGTCTCTTCCATTGAGTGCGTGTGTGTAGGTGTGTGTGGTTGTACGCACGTGTAGGTCAAACTAGCCTCCGAAATTCTTTTGAATCCGGAGAAGCGGTAAGCTTCTATTCTCATATCCGTAAGGGGGACCCGAAATCTAATTTCTTATAAAGGTGTGAACTTTTCATTAGTTAGAAAATAATTTCACACGGGCCCGCGAAAATATTTTTTCTTGAATTTACGGGAGTGATGAAGGGCATTATTGTTGTTATTTTCTAAATAGCCCCAAAATAACACGTGTTATGTATAGAACTATGTCCGGGAGTATTTTAACAGTATTTGCCCTTCAACAAGCCTTCTGATGGGATTTTATTGGTTAAAATTATACATATAGGAATTAATTCATATATATATATATATATATATATATATATATATATATATATATATATATATACTATTCACCTGCACTATTTTATTTCAGGTGTTATACCGACGAATAAAAGAAATAAGATTATGTCTTTTGTTAGGTATTATTTTAAATTGAGTCTACTTGCAGAATTCTGGAAGTAGAAGGAAAGAGAACCGGCTTCTTCTACTGCCTCAAAACTGGTTTAAGTATTTTATATGAGAGCCTAGATTTGAACTGTTGTAACCGGAAACTAAGCAATATTCTTATGCGTGAATGAAAACAGGAATGCCAGTTCTGTCGACAGAAGTCCCCAAATTAAAACTAAGTTGTTATCATTACAGATCCAATTAAGGGTGAGACAGGGACAAATATCACTTATCGATTATGAGAATCGACGTAGTACCCGAACAGAATTACTCGAATACTATCTAGGATCACCGAATATTATTACATGCAAAACATTACCTAAACTTCAGAACACTTACTAAAAAGAAAAGAGTTGATTAAAAACGAATACTTCTTCAATAAATTCTTCAAATAACTTTCAATCGAGTTTAAAAGCACGTTCAATCTAAAGAGTACTATTTATTAAGGGTTTTGTAAAGTCATTCACAGAAAAAATACTAAAGGAATTGTCGGGTATTGGTTAAAAATCACGCTTTATAAAAAAAGGTAGACCATCGTGCGTTTTATAAGAAAGGGTAGACCATCTTTTACCAACAAGACATCATGCGCTTGTTATGAAGTAACCAAATGCTGAACGTTCTCAAAGCTATTTCAAACGAATAATAAATTTGAATACAGCAACAGACTTATTTCGTGTAGTTTTCATGATATTAATGAAAGGACTATCGTAAAATTTTCACATGATTAAGACATGTTAAATCAGATTCTTTCTTTTTTCTTTTTTCTTTTCTTTTCTTTTTTTTTTTTTTTTGTTCGCTCTGTCTTTCTAGTCGTTTTCTTATACCTCTCTCTTTTTTGATTCTCTTGTTTTGTCTCAGTTTTCTTCACTTAGTGTCCCCGTTTCTTTCTTTTTCTCTCTTCTCTTGTCCTTCTCTGTCTCTCTCTTTCGATTAATTTTTTCTTCAATCTCTCATTCTCCCTTTTGAATTCTATCGCTTTCAACCTTTTCTCTCTTTTCTTTCCTCTCTTTTCTTTTTCATTGTTTTTTTTTAATCTCTAGTTCTCCTACGATATTTCTCTTTTTATCCATCTCTCATTTTCTGCCTCTTTCTCTCTTTTTTACTCTTTACCTTTTTTTCTAGTTATTTTTTTCTGACTCTCTACTTCATTCATTTCCCCATCACGCTTTCTGATACACTTTTTTGATGGGTACATTTTTTTTCAATCCGAGGCAACTATAAAGGCAAAAATGGAACCAAATTGATTTTATAGACTTATTCTTTAAAACTCTGGACATTCCCAACCAAACCTTTCAAAAATAAAAAAAATTAAAAAAACGGAAGTCAGCGTCGAAGATACTTTTTTCCGATTCTGTTTTGAAATTACTCTGTTTTTTTCATGCTTTTTTGTCCATTAACTGCTTTTAAACGGATAAGGATGAATTTCAAATTTCAGAAAAACAAAGAACAAAATAAATATAAATTAATTAAGGATAAAATTAATATAAAAATAAAATCAAATGAAAGAAACAGATAACTCATTAAACGAAAAATATTTAAAACCGGAAATGGAAACAAAAATGAAATGTTGCTGCTAGAAGATGTAAAAGGTGATATTATCATCTCTCTATATTTCTGAAATGAGGTATTGTAACTATTTACACTATTTAAACTGCTCTGACTGTCGTCCTCATCTTTATTGTCATATTCACAAAGTATATCACCTGAAAAAAGCCGGAGGGTACAATGGCCGAAACGTCATAAATTGTGCAAATGGTACTATCATTATGCAACGGATATTTTGGATTGATATGCTTATCTTAAATTTCCCTGTTTCGGCTTCTGTGTTTCCTAGCCTTTCCCGTGTTCTCCTAATCCGCCATCTTGATTTATGTATGTTATTTTATGACATGTGGAATCGTAAAAGAATTATAAAGGCGCTTTTCACCCCCCAGCAAGGCAATAAAGCAAACAAGATGCAAAGGCTTACTGTGTGTTAAAGAATAGGAGAAAAAAAAAACATTATTAAGCAGAGAGAACAATAAAAGAACAGGAATTAAGAAAACAAAAGATAACCATTGACAATCCATTTAAAGTTTTGAAGATCAAAGTTGACCGGAAAGCAAGAAGCCGAAAGAGAGTTCCACAAGCAAGAAGTGCGAGAGAAGAAACTTTTAGCATAGAAATTACGGTTACAATTTTAAGGCGCAAAGAAGCTACGTAACGGCGGTGGCAAATCGGGAAAATATATAAATAATATTCAAGCCACAAATTAACAGAAATTAAGAAACACTTCTAAACTATAGCAAAAAGCGTTAATTAATATTTTTCATACTTTACCTGTTGAGCACCAAACTATATTATTTATATAATGTCCCCACTTTGGAATATCACGCTTTGTCTGCATTTTGTTCTCCACGACAATTAACATTTCTTTTCTATTTACCCTCTGGGATATCTTCTTTGTTCGATTCTTGTCTTACATCATGGATAGAATATTGGCTTCGAAGGTTTTAATGGAATAATGAATATGTTAATCAAGAAAATCTATTTTTTGCCGGATATATTTCATCTTCTACTCATTTTATTTGATCATGATGCATTCTACAAAAGTTTCAAAGCTTAAACCTCATAATCGGTCTCCCCCTCCCGGTCATCACCGTTTTGGACGTACAGTACTATTTGGATACTTCCATTTTCATGAAGGTGTATCTTATATTAGAATGCGTGAGTAGTGGAAGCGTTGTCATTAATTTTGCGAACCAAGTTCAAATTCTGTCCGCCATTTATATGATAGGTCAGTTAGAAAGCCCTGAGTTACTTAGGATGCTGAAAGATAATCTCACAATTTTATAGAGCAACACCAACATTTATTCTTTAAAATAAAGTCCATCATTCTCAACGATCTTCCGATCTTCCAGCATCCGAATCTGTCTCAGATTCAAGTCTGATGGATTTGAGTAAAAAAAAAAGGGTAAACAAGCTTCCTTCACTTCATCAAAAGTGTTGAATCGCTGAACGAGGAGAAAGTGTGTCATTGAGAGGAATAGGCCATAGTTACTCGGACCAGCATCGGGACTGAATGGTGGATGAGGAAAAATCTCAACACTGTCCATCAGTTTGAACTTTTCCTTAGTCAACCTGGTAGTATGCGGCCTCGCCTTGCTGAAACAAAGTCCGACCTCAATTGACCAAATCAGGATACTCTTCTGTAAATAGTCATACACATGGACTAGCTGCTGATAATACAGTTTAACATTGATGGTGCAACCATGTGTAACAAACTCGAAATGCATTACTGCTTGGAAATTCTACCAGACAGAGATTTAGATGCTTTGTTTTCTTTCCGCTTCCTAAATTAGTCAGGACTTTCTGGATGACTTAGTATTTTTACGCAGTAATTGGTAAAACTATGAATCTATCTCTTATCTCCAGTGATGGACTAAATAGCTGGGTAGATTTGGCTGCCTCACCTTAATTGGCAGCAAACTTAGCCGAATGGATTCTATTAATCCCAAACCATGGAAATGGAAACTAGAATGTCCTAGGAAGTCATTTCGACACGTTCTTCCCAACAACTGCTACTTTATGAAACAGACTCCCGAGGGGATGCTTCCCCGATTGCTGCAATTTTAACCTCTTCAAGTCGAGAGTTAACCGTTGTCTTTACTGAATTTTCTCATAAAGTGCACTTCTTACTTTCTGCTGTTACGTGCATCAACCGCAATCGGTAACCCTCTATCTTGAGTGGCTCATGGGGCATGTATTGGGAAAGCAATTGGTAAAAGAAATAAGAGTTCACGGATTTACAGATTCTGTTTCTAGATTAAGAAACAATTTATGAAGCGTCATAAAAGCCTACCTCCTGAATGGCCAAGTCATTTTTTGTAAACATTTTTATTATAATCAAGTATAAGCCGAGAAAAATAAATAAATAATTATTCAATGTATATTTATTAAAACAAGATGAAGGATTTAAAATCTATTATTCGTTTTGGAATAAAAAAACATAATTAGTGAATTGCCAAAAATGAAAAGACTTTCATGAAAAGCTTCAATAAATACAGTATTAAAAACAACTCCCTCAGTTTTATTAAATCAAACCTTTAATGTGTTCAAGACGATCAAAAGCAAGCCGTATAATCAGGTATCAAGTGGATTATTATGGTGCAGCTGAAGCTTCTAAAAGCGAGTCGATTTAGGCGGGCGGACTTCGTTCCATACAAATTGGCCACTTAACAAAATCGCACTAATGGAAAACGGAAGGAAACGTGAGTAGATTTATGTTTTTGTTTTATTATACGGTTACATTTTTTTTCTTTTGTCCAATATTGCTTCCTTTATCCGAACTGTCGTCTGTTGAAAGAACTCCTGGAATGAACGTTAGCGCTTGTCACGTGACAGGGTTGTAATGAGTGGCGGTCATGTTCAAATGCTTCTAATTAGAATAACGCTAGACGATTTGAATGAAAAGGAATGTCTTTCTTTTTCTCTTCTCGTTCCTCTCCTTGCTCTTATAATTATACGTGTCGAGTTTTCACACCATTTGTATCTAGATAATCTCACTGAGGATCAAGTGACAGCAAGGAGTACCAAGAACTGTCCACATTATTATTATTATTATTATTATTATTATTATTATTATTATTATTATTATTTCTTTTGATTTCTGGTGTGTATACATTTCTTTCCGGGTCCCGCCCAGAGACCTAATTTTAGAAATGGCATCATGACATTATCCACGTAGATAAAGCCGTTGGTAAGGTGTGGGCTGTACTGGTGAGAACAATTTTTTTGTATTTATTTAAGGCATGGGCTTCCAAGAATTCCTTCAATGAGTATTGGAATCTTTTCTAACCAATCCGAGCACTCCAATTCCAACAGGGATTTTTGATGTTCTCATGCGCCACATTTTTGAGATTTCGATTTCAAGGTCGTCGTATTTTGATAGCTTTTTGAAGATCTTCAAAGATACATTGCAGTCTGCAGGGACTGCCATATCAATAAGGGGGCATTTTTTGTATGCGGTGTCTAATAACAATGTCTGGGCGATTAGTTTTCATTGTTCTGCCTGTGTTTATTGTGTAGTCCCATAAAATCGTATCAGGTCTTATTTCTGTAACCGGGTCTGGGTGGTGTTCATACCATTTTCTTTCAGTTTCCTTCCGTAGAAGTTGCATATTTTCCAGTGCAGATATTGGCCCACTCTGTCATGCCTGGTTTTATATTCAGTGAGTGCAACCTGATACAAGATGATCAATTGGTTCTGGATATTTATCAGAGAATCTGCATTTTGGGCTAACACAATATTTTAGTATATGTCCTTGATAATTTCGAGTTAATAAGCATTGGTCTTGTGCAGCAAGGATAAAACCTTCGGTTTCAGCTTCTAACCCTGCACTACGTAGCCACTGACGGGTACTGGGTTTGTCTGCATCAGCTTATTTGGTACGGGCAGAGTATTGACCATGAAGCGGTTTATCTTGCAATTGTTTCCGTATCAGGTCTATTGTATTTACTTTTGCTTTCTTTTTAAAGCATTTTGAAGCTTCAGACAGTGTATTGTGCTCGACTTGTATTTCTGCACGTATTTTATTATTATTATTATTATTATTATTATTATTATTATTATTATTATTATTGACTAATACAGTAGTGCGCCAATAAAGTGATGCCGGAGTACAAATATGCAAAGCCCAATATACCAATCAGATTCAGTTTAATAATGGTAAAAGACGTACCTATATTACAGCCAAGTGTTAGACATCCCTTCAGCTTAGCTAACTCAGTGCGTTCAGTCGGTCTCCTATTGGGAGACTTCTCAAGTATCCAGATGTAACTCCAGAGTCTCCTTAGCTGCCTTATCCTACAAACTTTAAAAAAATCCCTCTCGACCCAACCATGATGCTCCCTTACTGAACCCACTTCATAAGCAGAAATGTGACGTCCGCTTCCAGCCCGGGAGACATTCCCAACTGCTTAAATTCAAGCAAGTGTAAAGCAAATCTGTTGCCCTCGACGTGATATTTACTGTAACCCATTTTAATTCACCAAGACATGTACATGTTAACGTTTTTAATCAGTTAATATTACAAGCAGTGAGAGCCACTACAGGTGTAGCATCCAGACATACATTGTTGTTAGTAGTAGGAGTAATTGTAGCAGTATTTGAAGTTTCACATCTGTAGTATCTGGTGTAACATTCCTTAATATGCCGAGTATAAAAGTAAATACGATTTATGACAGTCCGGTTCTCCTACTATATATTTCAAGAGTCTTGATAAAATCCAAAGAAGAATCAGCAATATTATTGGTCCTGACCTGGTGTCTCGGTTTCAATTACTTTCCTACTGCCGTAATATAGCATTTCCTGTGTCTCTTCTGTAAATACTTTGATGATAATTCTTTCAATGAAAACTTCGCTATGGTATCTAGTCTTTATGAATTTAAGAGCAATACTAGGTTAGGAAAAAGGTCTTATCAATTTAGAGTTGAATTGGTTAGATGCAGCCGTAAATTCTATACTAACAGTTACTTTTCTCTCACATTTGTAGACCTCTCTTCCTGCTACATGCTTCGCAGCCAATTTTGATTTTAAAGATTTAAAGGCAATATCAATCGTTATCTACTGTCTTCTTCATTACTCTTACCTTGTTCTCGCTGCTTAATAATTTTCTTTCACACTCAGTAACCTATTGTTTCTTAGTGGCTTTACTGCTTGGGGTTAAATAATTGAAAAATCCTTTAGCTGTTAGTAAATGAAGAAAGCGAAACGACTGTAACTACAGCAGCAGCAGTAAGAACAGCAAAGCAGCAGTGAACGCAGTGAACCGTGATAAGCAGCAACAGCAGGCATACTAGGTATAAGACTTCAAGTTCTATACTCCGGATAGTCCCACAGGAGGATAGCCTAGTGGATTAAAACGTTGGTTAGTGACTTTGTTAACACAGTAATTGCGAGATCAATCCCTGGGCTGAGTAGTGCCCAATGAAAACAGGCTGAGCAGTACTAAATAAGAACTAGATGAGATATCCCCAGGCATCGTAGGTTACCCGGCTCGACAAGCACCTGATGTAAGCAACGGACGAAGTGTTGTGACAGTAACAACAGAGAAAAAGACAATCGATATAGTGATATATGATAACGCCTCATCCCAGAAAGTCAGTCAGAAATATTCTCTTTTCAATATAATGGTCGCTGGAAAAGCTGCTTCATGATTTGATCTGCCGACATCGCCTGGTCTAAGGAAATTCAGACAACTAGATTGGCCTAACTTTACGATTCTATATTCTATATAGACAATGCCAACCTAAAACTTGTTCAAATTCTGTATAGGGCAATCTGTGGTTATTTCCTACTCATAGGAAAGACATGCTGATACCATATACCCTAATTTAACCTGTCGCATGTCATTTAGAGATGATCTTCACTTAATGACGTGAGAAAAATACCATAATGAATTTACCACGATTTCTCCCGACGATCTACTACACACACTAATGCCCTTAGAAAAATCAATTTCTTCTCTCTATTTTGAGAACCGTAATCGATAAAGTCCCAAAGTGACATGGCTCGAGAATTTTTACTAAACTTGTTAACTTTGGCACAAGGCCAAAGGTGTCAGGTACCCTGTAGAGAGTGAATGGTCAACCAGACTATCTCGCTAACCCACACCAAGATATCTACAACAACCCGAAATTATTTAAGAAGCTAATCTTGGAATACACAGCGAGAATCGAACAATGAACAGGCTAATTGGTTGGCGAACCGAGCTCGCTTACAACCCTTCTACGGCAAAGGTTACTCTTCTTCCTTATGTTCTGTTTCTCTTCGGGGATATCAACGTCCATGGCTCTCCACAATTTCCTGTCCTTTGCAGCTCTTAATAAATTTTGTGTTTTTGTTATTTCTCCTAAACCCTTTCCCTCCATCTATTTATCCAAACTCATTAAATATGTTATGCGTTGTTTTCTTATGTCTCTCTTGCCGTCAGTATATCCTGGAAGAGATTTTCCAATTCCTCTTTCCTAATTATGTGTCCTAAAAATTTCAATTGCCTCTTCCTTATGGAAAAAAAACTTTCATTTTTGTTTCCATTTTCTCTAAAACTTCTTCAATGCTAATATATTTGCTCTATGGCATCCTCAACATCCTTCTAAGAACTACATTTCTATTCCTTCATGACTCTTTTTAATCTTTGAGGAAGCTGTCTAGCATTCACTGCCAAAGAGAAGAAATGACATCATGTAAAAGTCCAGTACTCTTTTATTTGTTTCTAACGAAGTTTTTTTTTTTTTCTGTTTCTTAATATTCCGCTTAGCTTCTGGAAGGCAACTTTCCCTATCCCAAAACGCCTTCGGATTTCAGTGTCACACTTTCCGTTTTTTTTTTTTTTGTTTTTTTGTTTTTTGTTAAAACACTTCCTAGTTATTTAAATTTTCGTACTTGTTTGATATTTGTTTTACCACCGATTTGTAATTTGCATTTTGGGCTCAAACTTTTGCAAACAACCGTGCATTCTGTTCCATTACAGTCGGTTATTTAATCTTTTCTTCTCGCTTTCCTTCACCACCTTTTGTAATTTTCTTTCAGTATCTGCTATCAACACTGTATCATCTGTATATCATATCCTGTTAATATGTTGACCGTCAATAATGAATATTGATAGGATATCTAATTCCCGTCCTGTATATGACAATTATCTATACACATGGCCTGAGCAAGACGATAAACTACTCCCAATAGCAAGGCCTCTGATCAGGAGGTTTTGAGGAGCGTGGAATCACCTTTTAATTGCTAGTGTTCCCAGGTCCACCCTGACCTGGGGTGGTAGCAACTGTTAGGGTCCCAGCTATGGGCAAATAGTTAACCCCCAAAATGAGGTCAAAACACTATGAAAAGTTAAAAATATATTTTAATTCCAGAAATACTTTGTAATAATTTATTGCCAGCAATTCATTACTACTAGGAATACATTAAAAAAAAAATATTACCAGCAATACATTTTTGAAAAAAAATATTACCAACTATAAAAAATTTGTCGGCATTAAATAACCCATTGACGTTGATATGCCGTAAAACAAATCAAAGCAAGACTTCTAATTCTCTCAATGAACAATTAACTTTTCATATTCTTATCAGGAATTTGCCCGCGTCTATCTAAAGAATATGTTTTCACACTGGATTTATTCCTCCTATATAACGAGACTGGTCCGAAGAAAATTAGAAAACCCACCAGAATTTATTATCAGCGAATATAATCTTAACACCATAATATATATGGATGACATAGTGTTGATGGCTGACTTTATGAACCTTTAGAGAAGGTACATAACGAAAACTAGAAGAAAGAACTAAATATTAACTGTAAGAAAATAGAAAGCATAGTCGTAAGCAAAACTTACAAAGGTGTCTTACATACTGGGGATGTCAAAATAAAGTAGGTACATAAAATTAAATATCAGTGACTTGAAGCGAAATTGATATGATTCTACCTTTTATTTTACAGCGAAGTTCACCCTTTACGGGAGCCACTCGAGGTAGAGGGTTAGGTTTGGAGGACATTTGTGTATCGTGGGGTGAAACATTACGGTTAACCGTAGCCTTAAATAGGTTAAGTTTGTTGTGATCGTAGAAACATCCTGTTAGGAATCGATTCGACAAGGCAGCCGTTTCGCGGGAAGAAGCTCACCAACGAAATACGTACAATGTGGATGGTTTGCTACTATATAAGTTGCATGGCGTTTGTTTGTTTGTTTTGTTTTTTTTTTTCTTTTTTTGCTGCTAAACTTCGCAGGGAGCAAGGAATCTAGTTCGTTCGAGCACTTTCCATGGAAGTAAGTAGTAGAGCAACGAGAGGCTTGCCCCCATCCCGCCTGTGGGAGAGCGGTTGAACGGTGGAGAATAATTCGTTACCCACAAGAGCCTGGAAACGATTTTGTATCACCGTTGGAGATTGAGATCTGGGCAGCTCACACCCAAATATGACAACAGAACTCTTGACCTGATCTGGATCTTGTAAAGGTGAAAGAGTCAGGTACATACTTGAGCCGTACAGAGAGCCGACCATTTTACCTGCATCCATAGCAATGGATCACATGTACGAGTTCCACTCCGAATGCTAAGAATATCATGAACTGAAGATATAAGCAATAAGGAAGTTTAAAGAAAAATAAGTACTAAAGAAGAACTTAAAAAGAGACAGTAGAAATAAACGAGGAAAGAAGGCTTAGTGCATTTAACACTGACAGGACGTATTTAAGTTAAGAGGAGCAGTGTGAAACAGCGTATTACCTACTTAATGCTTCTTTCGATTCATGGATGAGAGAATAGAAGGAAAGGGGGTGGTAACCAGTCAAAAATGACTTAGCGCAACAAAAGAAAGTGTTGAAAGCAATGATCGCTAACGCCCTGGAAGGACATATAAGAGAAGAACCGGTTCTAAATACTTGCAATGTTCAGGGAATATTGTAAAAAATCTGTACCATAAAATATCTGTGAATATCCGGGATTTTATAAGCTGGCATTTAACAGATGAAAAGAACTAACGTTTGTTCTCATGGATTAATTGTAAATTTTAATAAGATATTTTCTTTTTTTATTCGCATTCATTAAAGCGAGTTCCGCCGATAGCTCACATTCGTATGAATTTCTTTGAGAAAAGTATGAATCTATCTCTTCTCTTCCTAACTATGGGTTAAATAGTAGAGTAGACTGGACTTTTGTTAACTTTGGCCGGAAAACAATCTAGAAAAAGGAAAATCTTTTTAATACAGAACCGTTCTGAAAGCTTATGGGAATGCACTGTCTTTACAAAGTAGTCGTGGCCGTTCACAGATAATAAAAAAAAGGAAGCTATGAAGAGCCAGGATCACCTACATCTTGAATGGACATGGTACTTTACTTTAAAAAAATGTTGTTGATTTTAGTCTAGTATTCTTATGTAGGACGATAAACTACATCTGGCAGCAAGGCCTCTGATCGGGAGATTGGAGGTTTTGAGCCGCGTGAAACCACCTCTTAACTGCTGTTAATCTGACCCGGGGTGGTAGCATCTGTTAGAATCTCAAGTATCGGCAAATAGGGAATCCTCAAACTGGGACCAACACATTATGAAAGTATAAAAATACATTTTTATAGTAAAAATACCAGTAATATATTTTCATAGAAAATTTACCATATTTGTAAAAAGATAAAAATTACCAGCAATACATTTTTGCAAAGAAAATTATTAATGCTCCCAAGAAAATTAGATTTTGGCGTTAAATGACCCATAAGGAGTTGATATGCCTCTAAATAAACAAACTAGTATCCTTATCTTTATTGTATAAATAAGTTGTAAATAACAAGATTTCATTCATTTTGTCGGCGTTGTTAATAGGTGACTTGACTGAACTGACTTTCTCATTTTCCGATTATACCGTATACTTTGAAGAAACTTCTCTGTTTATAAGTCCTAATTTTCCATTTTTGATAAGGATTATCGCTAATCCAGCACCAGTAAAATTATGGCTGATGATGATTATGTGTTCTCTCGATAATATTGGATTTTCTAATACTATAACCTGTGTTTCGACAATAATATTGAATTGGTCTTGTCTTGATCTAATAATATTTTTATGTCTTGCATTTCCAAGGAAGACCTTAATACTTTTGAGATGTTTTAAAGGGAATTGTATTATTATAAAGGTGGCCTATGTTTCCTCTCTCTCTCTCTATCTATCTCTCTCTCTCTCTCGCTCTCGCTCTCTCTCGCTCTCTCTCTCTCTCTCTCTCGCTCGCTCGCTCGCTCTCTCAGTCTATCTATTAATTCAGCCATTTAAGTTCGTGTCATTAATAGACATGGTACCTTGAAGATATCTGCCAGTCGCTAACGGGTAGCACAGGATCCATTGATGAATGACACATTTTTGCCAATTACACTTGAAATTATTTTAGAAAATATCAGCTTACGCGCTGAGGTTGCATCCACAAAAAAAAAATATTAAGATATCGAAATAAGATGTAAAAGTTACTTCCCTTGATACGTCGTTCTTAGCCAAATCTTCCTACTCCAAACCAATTTCTTCACAATAAGCATCAGACGACAGAACCATCTAAACTGGGATATTCTGCTCGCTAGAGAGTGAAATTGCACAGGGGAACCTGTTTGTTTGCGGCCTATTATTGGGGATTCTTCATTTAGATTGAACAGCTATGATTCAGTATTTGTCTCCAACTATTTTTTAAACTTGCTATTATTGAGTAAAGGGTGTTTTTCACTTTTATTGGAAGAGGAAGGGTGTTTTCCACTTGCGGGAGCTGATAATGATTGAAGTATGGACAAGATTGATGAACAGGATAAAAATAAGGGTGACGTAGTATTGACCTGGTGGTGGTGATTGGGGAAGGGATGTGATAATGACGGTGACGGCGAGGATTACGATGCGTGAAAAATGTCCCTCGAAAAAGATCATTAGGATGATGACAGCGATAGAGACGCTGAAATAGAGAGAGAGACAGAGAGAGAGAGAAAGATGAATAATGACAGATTTATGTTATATCTATATGAAATAAATGATTGCCATAAAGTGATCTTCTACGTCGATAAAGTCATAATTAGTGAAATCCGGATTTATTGTGTTTACTACATGTATGAAAACAGCGTTTTTCAACAAAAATAAAACGCTTGTCAAAGAGAGAGAGAGCATTTTGGCGCCACAACCCAATTCAATCGATTTCGATCCTCAGTGTGTAATCTACTTGTTCTAGATTGACTAATAATCTAACTTGGGGGATTGTCATAGAGCAAGAGAAGGTTAAATGTCCTAAACAAGTTTAATCACGTTTCATCATCACACTATGACGACTTCCTCCTTTTCTGTTCTTCTCTTTCTGCCCTTCATCTTCTCTTTCTCTCTCATTCTACAATCTTTCTCTTTTTACCAAACTCTCACTCTCTTCATCTCTCTTTCTCTCTCCTTCTCTATTTCTCATCCCTCGCTTTCCCGGTCCCTTTACTGGGTTTTTCCCTCGTTTTTTTTGGGGGTTTTTTTTTTTTGTTGCTTTTTTTTGTTGTTTTTTTTTTTTGTTTGTTTTTTTATTTCTATCACTTGCCCATCTTATTCCCTGGTTGACGACTTTTTCTGATTGGTTCATATTTTCTTTTCTTTTTTGTTCAATCCCTGGAACTTACATTGTTTTGTAGCAGTTTTTATTGCTTTCCAAATATCTTCGCTGTCTGAATATTGTTTTCCATTCTATTTTAAGGATAGCTTACATAAGGATAAATAGCTACACTATCTGAATTTTTAACCGAACCTTTTATTCAATGAAATGGTTGATTATCCTCATTTCGCTTTTTTATATTTAGTGAAGATCTCTGACCAATTATTGTTATCTCGTTTATTCACCTTTTTGCGTCACTCGTTTCCTCCTCTGAACCCGAGTTCAAAGTAATAATTAAGAATGTAATACCAGACTTTTCTTTTTATGTGCTATGTCCTTTCAGAACGTAAGCGATAATGGCTCTCTACCCACCTCTTGCATAAAACCGCTAGGTATGTCGTGGGTTGTTTTCCCTTGTCTCTCTTTCCATCTATTCGGTCTGTGAGTATCAGATTCTCCAGCCCCTCCGTCCTCATTATGTGTCCCAAAAACTTCAGCTGTCTCTTCCTGATGTTAAGTATAAGCCTCCTCCTTGTTTGCATCCTCTCCAACATTCGCTGCCGTAAAGAAGGACAGATGTCACATAACAGCTCAGTATTCTTTTCTTTGTTACCAAAGAAATCCTGCTGTCTCGCAATACTCTGCCCAACTTTTGGGATGCGTTTTTGGCCATCCCAATACGCCTACGGATCTCAGTGTCGTACTTACCGTCCTCTATCAAGACGCTTCCCAGATATTTAAACTTCCGCGTCTAGGGGATATGATCTTAAACAAATATGTTTATGTTGAACATATCATTTGGGTTTATTTATAAATAAGGATTTATACTGCATTTTGCAGCTGACACCCACAAGAAATGCATTAGTAATAGTTTCAATAAAGATAGATATCATAAACTGAAATTCACTTGATAGCTTGTTCATACAAATATAAATATATACTGGAAGATTTGGCTGCATTTTATTGTGAAAATGTTAACTAGCGTCATAAAATCTCTTAGGTTGGTGCAAAAATAATGTCGTTTTCTCACATATGTTACTATGTGAGAAAACGACATTATTTTTGCTCCAACCTAATAACATTCATCTTAGGCGATTTTTACTATCTGACAATAAACTGTATTATGCCAAGAGAATTTTAAGAAAACAATTAAAATACACAAGACCCATTCCATCAAAGTTTGGAATTCCTCATATATATAAAGTTATTTCGATCTCGGCCGTTCATATTAAAATATATTTGCATTTTTAGATCATTCAGGGTTAAAATCTTTCCCTACAATCATAGCAAGTCGACCGATGTTCATTTGAAGCACTTTTAACAGCATAAATTTCACATTGTTTATCTCTCGATTTTCTAACTGCTTTGCTTGAAAACGACCAACGATGCTTGCAAGTGTGTGCAAGAACTATGAATTACATAAATTCATTACATAATAGAATAAATTCTGCACTCTCTGCCTCCTCATAGGTAGCACACACACACACACGCACATATATATATGCTTAGAAATCATCTATGTAAACAATGACAGACTATCATCACTGTCTTGTCCATATATTGCTTAATATGTTGTAATTGACGTCTTTGATAATGGCTTATGTAAGCCGAAAACTTAGATTGCATTAAAAAAATATGGATCAATATTGTGAATTTATTTCTTCGTTCAACGATAATGTTATTAAACTTATCAAATTATGAAATGAATTTACATAAAATAAATAGACAACACTTGTCTATATTATTTAATGAAACGTATATATATATATATATATATATATATATATATATATAGAGAGAGAGAGAGAGAGAGAGAGAATTTACATAAAATAAATAGACAACACTTGTCTATATTATTTAATGAAACGTATATATATATATATATATATATATATATATATATATATATATATATGCACCTTGGAAGCTTGTCTCGCTAGAATAAGTATGACTGAATAGTGAGTTCGATCCTCACTGGGTACCCCATACTTTCGGTCTTGTGCGACATCTAAGAATCTTTGGAATATATATATATATATATATATATATATATATATATATATATATATATGGTCGCCTCGGGGCGGTATAATGGTTAGCAAGCTTTGTGCCACATCTAAGTTACCCTTGAAAAATCACTATATATATATATATATATATATATATATATATATATATATATATATATATATATATATATATATATATACGTTATTGACAATTGGAAAAACGTTCATGAATGTATATTTCGAAGAAACATCTGACTGTGCATTTCGCCGATTAGGTTTCATCAGATCGAAGACGAAAAAATGAGTTGCGTCTGTATGCATTTGTGTATGTCTAAAATAATGAAATCTTATATTTTCCCCCAAGATGGCGTTGCTCATGACTAAAAAAAAGAAAAAGAAAACGAATGACTTTATTTAAAAAATGCCGTTTAACATTTCAAGTCTTTTGCTTTAAGTGTCAGAATTTAGAGAATGGCTTCAAAATAAATGAAAGATTTGTTTCTTTTTTTGTTTTTTGTTTTGTTTTTTTTCATCCACCCAACTCATTATTTCGCCTTCGATTTGATGAATCCTAATTGGCGAAATATAGTCGGACGGTTTTTCGAAACATTACACTTTCACGAACGCTTTTCCAATTATCAATAATTTATAATTCTGCCAAATTTATAACACACTCTCGAGACGGGGACTGCATGGTTTAAAAATAAAGCCGATAGACGAAATAAAACATTGTTTAAAATAAACGGAGCGTCTACTCAAGTACGGGTATCCAATAAAAATAACATATAAATAAATATATTATTATTATTATTATTATTATTATTATTATTATTATTATTAGCGGAAATCGCTCCGGAATAGCAACACAGGACATTTTTTCAGTCAGTTCTGGTAAAAGAAAACTTGGACGCAAGAAAAAATTAAATAAAGTCTCACAAAATATTCCTTGTCCGTCAAGTTTAATGAAATATGCATAAAAGAAAGATTGCTTCCCAAATATGCAATATCTATACACACCTATACACACGCACACACACACACACACAGCACACACAAATATATATATATATATATATATATATATATATATAGCGAGAGAGAGATAAGAATCAACACTGAATGGGCATGAGCACTGCAGCTTTTGCGCTTTAATTCTTCTTCTGATCACACTGAGGCGATATTGAGCACGTTTCTCCGTATAAATTTTAAATCATATATATATATATATATATATATATATATATATATATATATATGTTGCGTGTGACATGTATCTTATTCCTTTCGCTGGTGAGACGAAATTTCCGGGCACGAAGATGGTGATAGTATTTTGACAGATATGGCGAAAGCGAAGAAAAGGCCTAATCACAGTCACGTGAACAGAGAAGGAATGAAACAGATGATGTGGCCAGAGAGGGTGGATGGTGGATGGTGGTGCAAATGCGGTGGTATCATGGGGCAAAACGATAATATTTCTTGTAGAGAACATGTTATTAGGGGCAGTAAATTTACTGATGTTGTCTTGTTGCTTCTCCTTACCACCCGGCCTGCACGCACTACTCCAATCCAACTTTACCGACTGACCCCCCCCCCCAACGCGAAACTCGATCAGTGTGAGTCAGTCCCTCTCACACAGTTGTCGAATATTTTAATGAGCTAAGTGGATTCAACCCCACCTTTAACAAACCCCGGCAATCAGACTTCCTTCTGTCTCATTCACTAACTGTTGTCAATCTTCGGTCACTGGCAGCGATATAATCACGTTTTTTCTCGTTTTTTTGTTTTTTTGTTATCAGAGGGGAGAATGACCACATATAATGGGATGATTTTTTCATTGATTTCTGTAGAAATCTGGGATTTTTCTCTGAATATTTACTTAATTTTGGTGCTTGAGTATTTTCAGGATTTTTCTTCTTTTTTCTAAATATTCTTTTTACTAGTCAAATATTTTTAGAATTTCTTTGCTCTAGAAAATATATATTTTCTAGAAAATATTTTGTTCTTTTGTTCTTTTCTTGATTTCTTTGCTCTTATTTATGGGTGTGTGCGGCTTTGATTTTTACTCTTTCAACTGTTCTTTTTTCTCACGCCATATTTCTAGACTTTTCGCTCTTATTGCTAGAAGTTTCGTTGTTCTTTTTAAATTACTTTTCTAGATATAGTGTTCTTATTTCTCGAAGCTTTTGTTTTTTAGAAATTGTTTTTTACCCCAGTCATATTTTCTAGACATTGAGCACATATTCCTAGAGGCTTCTTTGTTTTTCTCATGCCATATTTTCTAGAATTTTACTCTTAATTCTAGAAGCTTCTTTGTCCTTTTTATATTTTCTAGAATTTTTTCTCTTGTAATTTTTGTAAATTCCTTCAATTATTTTCTATTTCTAGTTATCGTTCTATATTTCCGGAGTTCCTTTGTGTTCTTGTAATATTTTTTAAAGTTTCCTTTTGTGATTGCTGTTTTGCGATAGTTTTTTTTCTCTTATTTTCTAGTTTAAATTTACTGCATGTGTACATGTCGGTAATGTAAAGAGATTTGTTCTGATAGACATGGCACAAGGTTTTGTGCGCTTTGCCAATTGTACTATGACTACTGCAGTGAGTCCCATATAAATTAGGTGTATCACACATTTTGGCAAAAGGCTTTTAATAAACATCTATACAGAAAAGTTCAACATTAAATCACGTTAAAAGCCCCAGTTATCGAAATTTACGAAGCTTTGCTTAGTCAGTCACAAGTTTGCAACTGTCTGGTGTTCCTAAGCACATATGCATCCGTGTAATTGACAAACAAAACGTTGCTTAACCTTAATCCTGATTGGTATTTAGATGCCTAATCACACAAGAACACCCGGTAAAGACATCGAAATATGGCCTTGTGCCAAACTAAAAAAAAAGTTTATATCCTTTCAGACGAATAATGCTTAAAGCATTAGTTTTTGTTTGTTTGTTTTTTTGTTTTATTTACGATGTTCACCCTGTACAAGGCCCAAGAGCCACTCGAGGTAGAGGGCTGCAGAGTAAGAGGCAACGATTATAGAATTTTCTGTGGAAGATAACCGTTGATCATAGACTTGAATAGGTTTGCATTGATTGGGGAAGCATTCACTTGGGAGTCGCTTCCACAAAGCTGAGATACGTGGAAAGAAGCTGCTCAGATGCAACTTACATCTCACAAATGAAATACACTTGGTTATGTGTGGAAGATAACCGTTGGCCATAGACTTGAACAGGTTTGTAGTGATTGGGAAAGCATCCACTTGGGAGTCGCTTCCACAAAGCTGAGATACATGAGAAGTGCAACTTACATCTCACAAATGGAATACAGTTGGTTCGCTACAATGTGCGTGACATGGCAGATTAGAACTGGTGAAACTAAGGAACGTAGTTCGCCTGAACACTTTCCACGGAAATAGCGATAGAGCAGCGATACGCTTGCGATGTTTCATCTGTGAGAAAGGGGATTCTTGTGTGGAAAATAAGTTAGCAAGGACACAGAGACGTTTTTGGACTACATCGAGACTGGAAAGTGGAGAGTAGAAAGTAAGAACTGTACCACTCCCATGTTGACCACGTTCACCATAGTCTATGAATATGGAATATTCGGGAAAAAAATGGCCGCCCTTATACACGTCGCATTGAATATTTTGAGCCTTCTGATTGGTTGACCCTTCTATTGGTGAACTATAAAATGAGTCAGCTCATTTTGGCTGGCTCACTAGTACACCAGGGTACCCCAAAATTCCAACATCCCGTGCATATATGACAGCATATATTTTCGGCATGATCTGGTTCTCGTTAAGGTAGGAGATAGCAGGAAGAGTCCAGGACAGGGATCCGACTATTTTTTCAGTATCTTTAGCGATGGATCGTATGTACGAGTTCCACCCAGAAATCAGAGGCTTGACTGCCTATAAACTTCTGGATATGAAAATAACAAATTGACCCAGACTGCTACGTGATTAAAGTAGTTGCAGATTTCCGAAAGCTTTCAGTGATCGGATTTCACGCCAAGATTTAAAATAATTGTTTCAAGACAGAAAAACATCCCTTTTTTTTAAAAAAAAAAAAAAAGATTGTTGCAAAAGAGTCTTCCATTTTGTATTTTCCTCAGTTAGTTTTGATAAAGTTAAACATGAGTAATAGGGAAATTAATGATGTTACACCATACAACACTAGTTAGTTGAGTTGCATATTGTTATGGGGTCCTCCCCCTTTTTCATATGTGAACTCTACCAGTGTTACTTGGACTGCTGCCGTTAAATACCCACAGTCAGTCAGAATATACGAATGGAGATAGAGATTGCGATTGAGTTGGAGGTAGAGTAATAGTGTGAGGTAACCGTTTGTAGAAGTCACAGTTACAAGCACGTAAACTCTAAGGAAGTCCTACTTCGAGATTATATATATATATATTTACTACGACTAACCGCGTTCCTGGATTTACTAACAGAATTGCCCATTGTATTATTGTGTAAATACATTTAATTTCTTATCTTTATTTCTTGCGTTTGTCATTCATTGGAGACCGAATTTCATCTTGGAATCCACAAGACATATTTTTGCTTACGCATTTAGGGAAGCTTGCTTATCTGAAAACAAAATTAAAAAAAAAACTAGTTGATTGAAGGTATTGAAGAAAACTGCCATCATATTAAATCGTTGGTTTTATATATTATATTTATTTAACTTCTTTTTAGTATTTTTTGAGCATGTCACCCCAAACCAGGCGCGGTTGTCACTAGTACGCAACAGGTTGCAGAGAGTGAGAACAAGCGTAAAGAGGAGTGTTTGGGGAAAGGATGAAGAGAAGGACAGGGATCAAGATCAAGGCATCAGATTATGTCGATTGACGTTATATTTGAAGATTTGAAGATTATAGCTATCAGGAAAGCAAATAAGAGGAAGGGAATCCCACTGACGGGAAGTGCGAGATAAGAAACTGTTGGAGTAGAAGTGATGGCTACATTTAGCCGTTTCGACAGTGAAAGGGGAGGACTGAGATACCAACCTAGTAGCACGCTTAAATTCATGCAGTTTGGGAACCAGTCAATGTAGCTTGTCAGAGCAGTTGCCATGAAAATACTTGTAGAAAAGACAGTGCGGATTGCAGATTATATGTAATTGAGGATTATCTACAGGGTGGATAAATATAATTTTTTGATTCTATATCCTACTGACGTCAGTTTAAACTAACGTCTTATTTTTTTCCACAAATTGTGACAATTTTGTTTCATATTCTTATTTTTTTGATTTTAGATGAAATTTTGCAACTTTTCCAACATATTTCACTTTCGAAAATTATAGTTCAGGTATGTGGAAAAAATAAAGCAACAGTTTAGTCTAGGTATTTACTCTGTCTCTCCACTAAGACAAGTTATGACACAAGGTCTTTTTTAAAAGTGGGAACCCGAGTACGTACACCCGCAGCTCCCGTAACCGTCAGTTGCACTGGCCTCGGTGCGAGCACCGATCCCTCTCTCTGATGCAATGAGAGGGCGCGGCTTCGGGCAACTCTTCTCGAGGGCCGGCACCTATCAGTATAATTTTGCTCAGTTGTGACTCTGTCCTTTGACGGAGTCGCCCGTGAGTGCACTCTGCCCAAATACTCATATACTGATTTTTCTTCTTTGTTTCGAATTATAGGGTTATCGTCTTTTCTATGACTTCTGAAACCACCCTGTATTAGAGTCCATCAAATGTTTTTTTCGTTTTACAGACTGTTATATAGGAATAATATGTGAGCAAACACAGACGACCCCATTAACGATTTAGATAGACCACGTAACCACAGAGGAAACGCATCAATAAGAAGTTGTATGACGTCTAAAGGATCGTCATTTCTAGTCTATCCTCGATTACTATTCGGATTTCTATTTCTCCTCTATCCACTATTACTACACGGACTGCTATTCTCTATAGCGTTTCACTATACAGATTACTATTCGAGCGAGTATTATCGAGCAAGTAATATTAGTTCGAGTGTTATTCGAAGGCGGCACAAGTATTGTTAAACAGCGTTACTATAGTTGTATCTGCGATTACAAAGTCTCTACTACAATGAGCATTACGAAAGTGACAACGATTATTCGTTTGAATCATCATTGTGGCAGCAAATGGCCGTTGACACCACAAAACAGACCTTTACTCTAAAGCTTATCGCATGCACATATCTAAAGATATCTATGACTACACCATAGTATTGTTATTATAAATTATTACAATTAGTTGTAGTAGTATTATATTTTCAGATGTATCAAAATTATTTTCATTTTTATATATCTGTGCACCAAAATTTATTCCATGTACGCATCTAAAAACTATGAGGTTATATAATATTAATGATTCTATTTTCGTTGTATCAAAACTATTTTCGTTTTTACATTTCCTTCTTTCAATGTGTATTGCATGTATACATCTAGAGTCTACCTATGACTTCCCTATCACATTATTATTACATTTTTTGGTTCATCATTTTTTTTCTGTTTCAATTTTACAGATCTTTCCGCGTACTGGGTATGAAGATAAACTACATCCGGCAGCAAGTCGGAGGTTTTGAGGAGCATGCAACCACCTCACAAATGCTGTTGTTTCCCAGGTTCACCCTCACTTGGAGTCCTATCATCTATTACGGTCCCAGCTAAGGGCAAAAAGTTAACCCCCCCAAAACTGAGGTCAAAACGCTATGAAAGTATAAAAAATAGATTTTCATCGCAAAAATACCAGCAATACATTTTTGAAAAAAAAAAGATTACCAGCAATATATTTGACTCACGACAAAACCCTCTTTACAAAAGTACGTCCTCGAAACCTTATCTACAAAGAGAATATATATTCATAAAAACCTATTCTAAAACTCTTGTCGGCATTAAATAACCCATTGAGGTTGATATGCCGCAAAAGAAAGTAACACAAAATCCAAACCCAAAGATGTTTCCTCCAATAGCTTATTTCACGTATACCTCTAAAAACCCTGACTTCACTCTGACAAAATTTACTAAGAGCTACAAAGGACAGAAAATTGTGGAGAACCTTGAACGCCAACGTCCTGAAGGGACACGGAACATAGAAGATGAATCGTACCTGTTGCAGCACCATTGAGGGCTGGGAAGACCTATACGGAGCAGGCAAGATTTATAACAACGGCTCTGGCAAAGACGAAACTGTTTGGTTTTTATGTTTATCTCCTCAGTTGCAGTTCTGTAGTTTTCTTCATAAAAATAGCTCACCTGGTAAAGCAAAGTTTGACGAATTCTACCTTTAATTTAGCTTACCTCGTTCAAAAACGGGGGTAAGCTGTAACATGCATGGTCGATTTTTTTTTTTGTGGAGATGTTCAACCTACAATACAACCATGATTTGTGTGACGTATCAGAATGGTATTTCGAATGAACTGACGTCAAATTGTTCCATTTTTATACTAAAATAAGTCTATTCATAGCAACTCAAAGTACAGAGTTTGGTTTGGTTTATTTTCTTTTACGGCATATCTACCTCAATCGGTTATTTAATGCCGACAAGATTTTTAGGATAGATTCGTATGAATAGAATATGTATTCTTTGGTTTAGATTAGTTTGATATATTTTGTTTTACGGCATTTCATCCTCAATGGGTTATTTAATGGCGACAACATTTTAGGATAGATTCGTATGAATAGAATATGTATTCTTTGGTTTAGATTGGTTTCATTTATTTTGTTTTACGGCATATCAACCTCAATGGGTTATTTAATGCCAACAAGATTTTTATTGCTGGTAATATTTTGTTTTGTCAAAAATCTGTTTCTAGTAATATATTTCCTTCAAAATTGTATTGCTGGTAATGATTTTTTTTCAAAAAAGTATTGCTGGTAATAGTTAACTATTTGCCCATATCTGGGACCCTAACAGGTGCTACCACCCCGGTTCAGGGTGGACCTGGGAACACCTGCAATTAAGAGGTGGTTCCACGTTCCTCAAACCCTCCAGATCAGAGGCCTTGCTGCTAGACGTAATTTAACGTCTGATCCAGGACGCGGGTGTAGTTTAACGTCTTACCCAGGACGACAAAGTAGAGAGTTACTTCTACGAATGAAATAGAAGGTGGTAGGAAGTGAAGATTATGAAGACAGGTAACGACTAGAGTCTGTTCCCCCAAAGTAGCAGTTCTTGTGGAATAACTGAGTGTAACTTATCACTGGTACACTGAAGAAATAAGGATGATTCGACTCTGTAGAACTAGTATGACTTATCGTAACTGTGAATGTCTGAACTAATGAAATTAAAGAATGGAATGCTAAATAAAAAAGCATTACCTTAAAAAAAATGACCACCGTGTATTCACATGGATGATAAACCTGAGGAAAGTTGGAGAATGGATTTATTGGAATGTCGGTCAATAAATTGAACCTGTAAACTCTTTGTAGACTACAGAGTCACATTATAACCACAAATAGGTTTTTGCTGTTGCGGTTTCAGTCGAAAGTGGCTTTTTACGAGGTCAATTGATATCCTAAGTTAAAGAGCCCAGTTTTTTTTATATTTAACCCATAGCTGGAGGGCGAATAAATTCAAATCTTCTCCAAGATCTTAAATTGGAAACTGAACTCAATTACCGGGATTTTCTGTATACCATACAATCTCCTGTCTGATAGCCACTTCACTACGCGTACACCTTAGTCGAAATTTAGTAACAAGAAAAAATAGGATCATTCTCATCAATACTTGGAATATTAAATATATGCCATTTTCAACAATTAGCTAATTTTATAACCCCTGTTTGAATATAAATATTATATATTTTACAAACATCCAAGATGTTCCTATATAATTTTGACCGATGCAGAGATTTTGATTAAATCACAATAGCTGCATATCCATTAGATTCGGAAAGACGATTACTGTATAGAGTGAATAAAAGAAACGTTTTTACCAGATAATCATGGCAACACGTTTTATGATTGAAGTGTGGAATCACGATAGGTAACATTGAATAATTGTCACGTGACCTTAAGAAACCTTAACCATTTCATGTCTTGTTGCGAGCTGGTGCTAATGTCGCGAGAAAAGTAGAATTAGGAGTCGTTTGCCACAAACAATGCGGTCTTATAAATGAGGCCCTGCTATAGAATGTATGAACAACACGGCCGTTAATTTAACGCAGAAGCCATCTTGTTTACTCTATCAAACCCAGGTTTTCTTTTCGTGAAGTTGAATGTAAGGGCTTTGATTGTTTTGTTGCATCCATAAAGACTTTGATAAAATTGTTCCACTCCTTCAATTATCATCTTGGTTTGACTTCTTTTTTTTTTCCTTCTTTCTTTCCTTCTTTTTTCCTTCTTTCTTTCCTTCTTTTTTTCCTTTTTCTTTCGTTTTCGCTTTCGTCATTCATTTTTGTATACTTTCTCTATAACTAATACTTTATTTATATTTCCTTTTTTTCTCCTTTAATTTCTTCTTTCTTTTTTTATTTTTCACTTTTTTACATTCCTCTGTATTTCTTTCCTTGGCCATCGTTTTTTTCTTATTCCGCCACCGGTTTTCCTTCTCTGTATTTTTTCTTTTTCTTTCTGATAGATCTTTCTTTCTTCATTTTCTCATCTTCATCCGTTTCTCTCATTTTATTTTTCATACCTTTCATTACTACATTTTCTTTTTTTCTTTCTTTACGTTTCTTTATTTTTCTTTGATATTAGTTTTTCATTAATTTCTTTCTCTTCTTATTTCTTTTATTTACATATTTTCTTTTACTTATTTTTCCTTTTTCCTTTTTTTTTTCTCTTTTCTTTTCTATCTTTCTCTTTCTTTTTTTCTTCAGTTCCATTGTCTTGTTCCTGCTGTGTTTTTTTTATATCTCTCTTCCTTTTTTCATTTTTTTTATCTTGATTTCCTTCTTGTATCTTTATTTCCGTTCCGTTTTTTTTTTCCTCTGTTTCTCAATTTTTATAATCCTTCTCTTATTTTTATTTATTACTTCCTTCCTTTCTTTCTTCCTTTTTTTTCGGTTTATCTTTCATTCTTTATTTATTTGTCTCTTTCTTTCTACGTTATTTATTCTACTTTTCTCTTTCTTTCTACTTCCTTTCTTCCTTTTTATTCGTTCATTTATCTTTCCCACACTTTCTGGTTTTCTTTTTTATTTTCCTCATAATTCTTTCTTTCTTTCTTTTCCTCTATTCTTTCTTTCTTTCTTTCTTTCTTTCTTTCTTTCTTTCTTTCTACCCTCAGCAGTTCATTACTGTAGTCATTTCTACACGTGATAAAAGAAGGTAAATAGGGAACATAATATTAGTGTGGTTCCAAACTTTCCAAGCGGCGAAAATGTCTATCAGCATTAAATTATTTTATTTTACTGCGCTTAACGCTGATAAGAAATGTCAACTACCTTTTCGGGCCGGATTTTTTAATAATAAAATGTTTAAGTTCGTTGAAAATAGATAACCTGGTTACTACCATTGAATGTAAGCAACAAAGGGGGTCTGCTCGCAATTTTTGTATCGTTTTTTTTTTTTTTTATCATTTCACTGCAAGCAAGGGGATAATGTCACTAAGAGGCAACGGGTTATTGAGAGTGAAAAAATGAGAATACTTTAAGAGCAGAAAGAAGAAACTCAATCCTAAACAGGAAACAAGGGATAAACCTCAACTCCTGTTCAAAAGGCGGGAAAGGAGCGTAAACTGGACGATAGGCGAATATATCTACTCCTATTGAGAAAAAAATGGTAAATATTATTTCGTAGTGTAGTCGAAGACGTTAGAATTGTAGAGTTAAACTAAACGCAAATGGAGATCAAGTGCATCTATTCAGGAAGAGGCAGTTAATTAAGGAACCGCCGTGATTGTAATTACCATCGAAATGCTTATATATGCGACAGTATATCAATAATTCCATAGCCTGTTACGTTCTTGTCTTACTCTCTTCTTCCTTTTCTTCTTTCCTTTGTTTCATTTCTTTCTTCCCGCTTTCCGAATCATTATCGCTTTTCATCTTTCTTTACTTCCTTTCCTACCCACTCCTCTTACTTTTTTATCTTCTTCGAGCAAACATCTCCGAAGTTTTCCAAAAACTTCCTTTTCAAACTACTACCACCTTTTCTGTTTCCTTGACTCTTTCTTTTCCAAAACCGATGCTTCCTAATCACTTATTCGAAATAACTCTGACATTTCTTTGATCTCACCGCATGTATCAGTCGTTTTCTCAGATAATCGGACCCCGCACGCGTTTTATTTGACATCAGTGAGAGGGACGGGTTTAAAAGCAACCTTTATTGATGGCAGATTTTCCTAAGGAGGCTGTCAGTTATTGCAATTAATTTGAGTCTGACTTAAGATGTGTATCACTTAAGAAGTCCCCTGTCTATATTTGCGCTATCACAAAGAAAAAAATGCAGGGACACATGTAGAAGTCTCAAAATGTCGAGCTGCATATTAGATCATTTTTGTCTGTATTTCTGAGATGAGAAATTATCAATATTAGTTACATTCAGACTAATGTCTCCATCTTTGTTATTATGATCACGACTTTATAGTAGCAGAGTTTTAAAGTTTTGTTCGTGGATTTGCTGATATAGTGATTGACAGTTCAATCCATCGTTCGGGCAGTAGAGATTTAAACTCAGCGTTAACAGGCCCAGCATTAAAGGACAAAATGATACACATCAGTTCGTCAGGAAAATATGGCGAGACACTATGAACAATAACTAAGCTGCTCATGTCAAGTCAATGTGAATTATTACATCTTGAACAGGAGATCGTAGTTGGTGTTTAACTCATGAAAGGTGTGGAGAAATTTGAAATTCATTAATTTATGGTGTCACCTGTTTACCAGAAATACCTGATGGAGGACATTACCATTCAACTGTGAACGGCACATTGGCTGACCATGGGTCTTTAATGATCATCACCTGAAGTACTGTCTGCGGTAATACTGGTTCAAATCACATCCACATTCAATGCAGAAGGCACCAAATCAATAAATGCAGCAGGTCAGTTTAGCATTCTTTAGTGTTTCGGGATACAAGAGAAGACCCGACTATTGACACTATATCAGATAATACATTAACTGGACTCATGACATCATTAATTGGACCCTGGTGGACTGGCAATATGTGGAATGGGTCAATGAGTTATGATTCCAGTCGTTGGGTTATGGGTAGGTTTTAAATATGTCAGAAACCCAATGAAATAATAAGCTCCAGTTGTCAATAAGGTACTGTATAGAATAGTGGCAATTTCATAATGGTGTTCATGTGGTATGGTCTACTGAAACAGATTATTGGCAGGTGACTGCAATGTTCCATTGCTCCATGACCATTTACACGTATTTATAGATTCCATGTACCCCAAAAATGGTAGATTTATTCTGCAGGGTAATGCACTGCATAAATGGGCTGATGTTGGTCACAATTGATTTGGGAGGCATTCTAGTGACTTCCAATAACTACATACACCCGACATAAATCCAATTAAGCATTTATAGGAAGTAGTAGAGAGATCAAGTAACACACAAAATCGTACCTACAAATCGGTGGGACAGTTCATGATAACTGTCCCACCGATTTGTAGGTACGATTTCTCAAGAGGTTTGCAAACTAAAATACTTCATGACGTCCAGATTTTTATCGTAAAAGCATAAATAACATTGAAACTCGATGGTTGAAATGTATAGATGATCGAGGTTTCTATTTTGGCTGATTTAAACACTGTTGTAATACATTCATTCAGGAATATGTCAATCCCTCTCTAACTGAATTCATGGGCTTCAACAAGCAAGGCACAATAGAAAATGTTTCAGTTGAATGAATAAAATCTGTTGAATCTTTCACATACCTAGAAAGCGAAATAAATTCTCCTGAAAAAGACGTGAAAAGACGTAAAGCTTGGTCCGCCTTGAATAAAATGGATGAAATTTGAAAATCTAATCTACCAGACTACATCAAAATGGAGATTCTTTCGAGCCACTGTAGAGTTGGTGTTAATGTATGGTATCACTCCTTAGACATTAACTAAAACCCTAGAATCTAAGCTTGATGTAATCTACACTCAGATGATGAGAATTATATTTAACATCTCTTAGAGACAACATCCAACTAAATCACAAGTCTATGGACCCAGCCCATGATATTTTTACAATCTTACGCGAACGTAGAAAGTGTTTTGCAGGACACAGTTGGTGAGCAAAACAAGAACATGCGAGTGATCTACTGCTCTGGACATCTAGCCATGGTGCAAGACGAGTTGGTCGCCCACCAACAACCTACATTGAACATTTTACAGAATGACGCCCTAATAAGCTTCCGATCTTGATGAAGGACCATATTGGTGTAATGGTTGGCGTAATAAGCTCATAGGTGAATAATATAAAAACCTGATTCTAAAATCGGACATTATTTTCCGAACAGCCTAATGGAAATGACCAGATCATGAAAAGCGGACAAGAAGCACGGATATCATCGAAGAACACTGGCATCGGGTATTACTACTGGATATCGCTTCCTGTTTCAGGAATGGCAGCATAGCGGGTTGAATAATATTCTTTACATCTATGCCACTGTGCAACGTTCTCTCCACAAACACTGAGCGAGAGTGTTGCTACTTATATCCCTCAACCCCTGATTCTAGGGTAGTGTCTGTGTGCTATGCGTGTATTATCACTGGAAAATGTCGTTCCTCACGTCTATGCCACAAACGTTTAATCAACATTTTTAGTTTGAGTCCTCTTATTTCTTTTGGCTCGGGGAGGTTCAAATAATTTTAAGCCGAAGCTTGGTGTGTGTGTGGGGAGGGTGTTCCCCAGGCAGTACCTGTACTTCGGGAGGAGATGGGGTTTATTGTCCGGTATTACCGTTAAACCCAATTTAAACCTCGATCTTGTGTCACATTCAGTAGCGACGTAAGCACGTTGAAAAATAACCTCAGCCATATTTTCTGGGTTTTCGTTAGTTTTAGTAGTGACTTTTGAATATATTTGTTGTTGAAATTATCTTCAATTTTCGATATTATTAATAATAAATTCACAGTTATAATTACATAGTTCACTTATTAATTATTAGAAATAATTAACGTATTTTGATGCTTATAAAGCGCATTATTTCCTATAAATTATCTCTAAATTCCAATAGTTTTTTTTTTGATTTTATGGTTTCTGGTAAAATTTTAACAGGACAGTAATTATTAGTAATTATTTGACATTATGATAATATAAAGCATAAGTATTTTATTCTTATAAAATAAAAAATAAATACAATATAGGCTTTTCAACAAGTTCATTATCTCTAAAAAAAATACCCTGCATCCTATAAATCGTAGGTTGATGACGGGAGTTATAAGTTTGGGATGTAAGTTGAGCGTCAGGTACCCAGTTGCATCCGATTCTGGGCCCTTGAAAATAAAACAAGTCCAGTGTTTCAAAATTAGATTAACGTTTGGAGAGAAGTTATTTATGCAGTCGGAATACTGGGTTATTGACAGGAAACGAAATTCCTGCTACAGTAACACCTACTTAAGTAATACTCTCCTTCCTTATTTATTTCTTAAACTACTGATCACAAAGCAGCATCATTTATGGTAGACACCTTAAAAATACTACTACTGTATAGTACGCTTTCGTTGGCACGTGCTGGGTATTTTCGACTGATTAAGTAATCATAACGCTGTCAAATATTGCCGAGGAAATACAGCAGGCCGCCAACAGCTGAAACAGCCATTTTTGTTTATCATCACTGACAACGAGGCTTCAATTTTCGCTACGAGTTAGTTACCATAAATTTCGTACTTCTTTTCGGCCTGTAATGAATTTTTCATCATTAGTCAGGTTTTCATGCTGAAATATGTTATTTAGCGCATAAAATTGGGGATCACTATAGGGCTATGGAGTAAAAGGAAAAAAACTTGTGTTCTTTTCTATTACTTCCTTCAATATTTTTTGAGTGGATGCGTCTAATACATCGAAGCGTCTTGTATGAAGTTAAATTCGGTACGCAGTTCACTACGTCGTTTTCTCAATGATTAGAAATAAGTCTTATCAAGATCTACATATACTAATACTCCAGTTGACAAATGTCTTAATTTATTCGAAAACCTTCTAAAAATGAAAGATAAATTTACCTCTGTCCATTGATACTATTATTAGTATATGTAAACTATTTACAAATCTTTGTTATTTCAAATTCAGTTATTATAGACTAAAATTTGGATTCCCTGTGGATAGACCTCTTAGTGGCAGTTTACGATACTTATTTATAGAATTCTTAGAATCGGACCCGTTTCTGTTCATCTTTCCAAAAATACGCATTACCGTATTTTCTTGTGTATAATACGAGAAAATTTGAATGAAAATTGAAGACAAAATTGTATTATACGCAAGGACATGTTTCAGAAATCTTTACCCTGCTTAAAAAAAATCTTATTTGAAACAGCAAGATTGAAAATACACTCAGCACAAATACATAATAAAACACAAATTAAGCAGATGTTGATAACAAAAGGTAAGCAATATTTGTTCTTTGGGAATCATAATTGAACGTCTTTTGTCTTAAAGATAGGAAATTCACCGAAATTGATTAAAAATATAATAAAGGGAATAGACATGTTCTTTTATGTTTTGATAACATTAATGTTACAACAAAACACCTTTTCCCCCCAAATAAGTTTTGACACGGAAGTTAAAAGACGCAATTGTGATATATCCGATTCATTTCTATTCTTTAACATCGAAAAAAATGAAATATTTTAATGAAATATATGTTCGACATTGAGATTTTAATAAATAATATGGTATAACATTACATAGCGTACATGGCTGTAGTACGGGGTTGTATTATATTCAAGGATGAAATTTATTGTTTTTAGCTTAAGAAACACGGGATCCTATTACACTCAAGTCGTATTACACACAAGAAGAAGCGGTATATTTTAGATATATCGGTGATATTTTAATAAAAAAAAACATTGATATAAAACATTTTATTAACAGATTCAACCTGGTTGAACCAGCGATTAAATTTGCTTTTGAAGTTGAAGTCTATGTATGTATAACACTCTCCAGAAAGACAAGAAGACCGAAGAGCTTACGGCCACATTACTTTGAAATAACGGTTTTCGTACGATCACTCAACTTAAGCAACGGTAAGCCTAGTCACCGAGATGGGTGACCGCTGGGGAATACCCGGTGCTGTAAGCTGGGATGTATGGGTGGTGTAATGGATAACGACTCAGGATTGGAAATCGGGGAGCAGATGTCCAATTCCAGTCGGGTTCGTTATGAATCCACCTGTTCTCCTCCGACCTATGGGTTAATTAGTAGAAGTGGAAATCTTTATAAATCATTATTATTCTCCCAAAAATCGTACAATATACAAATCGCTAGGACAGCTATGATGGCTTAACATCTCTCAAGAGGTTTGCCTACCAAAAGATTCTTGGCGTCCAGACCTTTAGAGTTTTATCGTAAAAGCATAAATATCATTGTAACTTTATGGCTGAAATGTATAGATGATCGGGGTTTTTATTTTGATTGATTTAAACACTTGCTTTAAATAAACAACAAAAGGTTGATAAGCCGTAAAAAATCCAATCTGTGGCCGAAATTTATTGCACGAGTCGTAAGGAGTATTTTTGAATCATGTGCGGACACCTTTCTATGTCTTAGATCTTTATGTGCCTGTTGGGTTGGAAATTGTTTCCTTGGCGTATATAATACGCCACCGATTAGCAACTATCTAGCAGTGTATTTGAAATTGCGAGGCTGGTGTTTCTATCATTTTAAAACTTTTTAAAATTATTACTGGGGGTGGGAGAATGAAAAGATATTAATGAGAAGTGATTCGAAAGGACAATAAAATAATATGATTCACAAAGACAGAAGATAATGACCGACGTTGCATTTAAATTTGTGAAGATTGTATTGCCTCGAGACAATAAATCCGAAGGATAGAAGTGCAAGAAAAGAAACTATTAGAATAGAACTTACGGTTACATCTAGCTATTTCAACAGTAAAACGGTGAGACCTAGTTGCCAATCAAGTAGCAAGTTTAAATTCATCCGTTCCAGGCACCAAGGTAGAAAGCTTATCAGAATACTTGCCATGAAAATGTTTGTGAGAAAATATCTGAAGTCGTCGTATCAGGATCGATTACATTGCAAACCGTTCTTTGAATTTTGTCAAGAATTTCGAGATATATTGTAGGAACACCAGACAAGATATGGCATCAATATCCAACGCAGAGGAGCATGGTAGATTTATAAGTGTAAAGGAGAGATTCTGGGAGGAAACATTGTCTGGCACGAAACACTGAACCAGCTTTCCTAGCAGTAGATCTAGCAATTGATTCAATATAATCATCCCACTCAATATCAGTGTAAAACGTTAACCAAGGAGGCATAAAGTGTTGCTCTCGAGGAGATTAGCGTCAGTAATGACAATAGTTATCTTCTGTTTTCTTCATTCCTGATCTTTTCTTGTTCTCTCTCCTTAATAATGTTTTCTTTTTCTTATATTCTCTCACACTCAATGACCCATTTATTGCTTTGCTTTATTTCACTGCTCGGAATGAAATGAGTAAAATAATAAAGGAAGAATATTTGCACTTATACTTGATCCCTATAAAAAAAAAACAGAATTGAATCAATTCAAAGGCAATAATCATAATAAACAGACAAGGCAGAAAAAGAGGGTCATTTTGATTCAAACACGGAAACACTAAGAAGCGCAAACTGGAATTTTATAAGCGCACATATATGTATAAAAATTTGATAGCGCATATACGTGATTGTATACCTTCAGAGACTTAATAAAATAAGCAAGCTCAGATATAAACGCTGTGCTATTATATAATCTTGCACTCAAATGGAGAGTAATGCATACATATACGCTATTAAACTTTGTTTAGATTTACTAAGAATTTTTAAATTTTATTTTTCTTTAAGTTTTCTCAAATGCGCAGGCCAATAAACGAAATAAACATTCTTTAATAATAAAGAAAATGGAACGTCTATTCAAATACGAGTGTAATTCAAAGTACGCAGGTGTAGGCTTTAAGACTTATTCAACTGAGAATACAAGGTTCGAGTATAGTCCTTTTATAGTCCCAGTAAACAGAAATTGCTCTCTTAAAGAGGAGTGTAACGAAAGAAGGGGAGACCACTTTTGATTATTTATAACCCAAATATCATATTAAGTACACCAAACCTAAATACAGCCGATGCTAGTGTACAGAAATGCATAACCGATACTTATATCCAACTGCACATCTGTATTAACTGATTAAATTAAATAAACAAATATTGCATCCTACTTGATGCAATCAGGTTGTAATGACAAAAGTACGCAGGTGCTTTAAAAAAAGGTTTATTCAACTGAGAATATGAGGTTCGTGTATAGTGTCCTTTTATAGTGCTAGTAAACAGAAATGACTCCCTCAAAGAGGAGAGTAACGAAACAAAGGGAAACCACTCTTGATTATTCATAACAACGGGTATCCAGTTGGAATAACGTCGAACTAGTCAAAATATGTTGGGTTAAAAAATCCATTGATTCTTTAGTGTTCTGGTTAGCGTTTTTACCTTTTAAGATTTTAAATCGCTCTGCAATTTTAGTTGTGCTACTTGAAAATGAGCACTTTTTAACGTGTACGATTTTAACAAATATTTCATGTTTGTTTATTCCGGTGTATATTTGTTTAGTATTTGAGCATAATAATTGTACTGTGTATCTGTAACACAATTTTTTGTCTCTTTAGGCACCCACTCCTCAAACATAAAATCCATAAACATGGAGCTTAATGAGCCCAAGATCAACTACTCTTTAAAGAATATCCCGATTCCTGACAAGGATGAGTACATGATTATTATGCTAAACAAAGGCTTTTTTTTTTTGCTTTAAACAATATTCCAAAAAATAATAGTGACACTTACGTACCTTTGTTAAAAACGGATAAATACCCTGCCGCCATGAAAGACTTGTTAGATTTTGTAAAAGATCTTATAGGTATTTTAAATAAGATAAGGTTCAGAAAAAGAAAGAATTTATTCCAGAAGAAATTATCAACGGATATTGGAGAGCTGAAAAAAATAAAGAGAACTTTCGTTATGGGCAACAGAACTAAGAAAATATATGCAATTAACCCAACGAAGTCCAGAAAGAGAATTACAGAGGAAGTGACTAAATTCTATAAAAAGATTCCCGCTTCTTACGTGAACGAGATTAACACAGAAGCAAAAGAAATCCCCACGAAGTTTGCAATTAGCGGCAAAATCAGGATCTTAGCAGAAAATCAAACCTTTTTAACAATTAAAGATCACAAAGAAGACATCCGCAGACATCCGCTACAACCCATCATTCCGCTTGATAAATCCAACAAAGCCACAAAATTGTAATGGAAACCTGAGAACTACTAAGGGGGACCACTCAAGCCAACCAGTGGAAGGGCACGTCAGATTGCATTTCTGGTTTCAAAAATATTCCTAACAAATGTAATGAAGTGTTTATCAAATATGACATTAAGGATTTCTATCCGTCTATTACCGAAAAGAATTTATTAGAGGCCTTGATGTTTGCAAAGAACTTGATCATCATTTTCTTGCAAAAATGTGTGACACGCAGCAAGGCGCGGGTAATTCGTCTCCTATATATATATATATATATATATATATATATATATATATATATATATATAGATGTGTGTGTGTGCGCGCGCGTGTGCGTGTGCATATATATATATATATATATATATATATATATATATATATATATATAGGCTGCGATGGGTAAATCGGGGCCATTTTATATTTTTAATTTCGCGCATGCTCGTTTGTATTTGATTTTGTCGACTGTCAGTTGGGAACTATGTGACGCAAATCTCTGCGCCGGTAATTTAGAAACAGCATGCTGAACTGCTTGGCATTCGCACCGAAAGCTCAAATACGAACATTTCATATTGTTTAAGTGTCAACCCGAGGACAGTGCAGAGGATTCGGAAAGAGTTCGATGAGTCTACGAAGGATTACGGGTGATATTTGGAGTGAGCATTAGTTGTGGCGACGTTATGTCTCCATTCATTTTCCCACAGGACTTCAAGTACTATACCGAAGGCTACATCAAGGGCCTTGTGGAGGTAGTACTGCCTTTGGTCAAGAGGGTGGCTGCTGGAAGACCCTATCTGGCAATATGACTCTGCACCATGTTACACAAGCAGAAGAACCCAGTCATAGCTGTCAGACAATTTCTGCGACCACATCACCCCTTACATCTGGCCACGTAACTCTCCAGACTGCAACAGTCTTGATTGTTAGGTGTGGTGCAGAGAGAGGCCAAAAAAATTCATTGTAGCACCAAAGATGAATTGAAGGCAATGAATATGGAAGCATTCACCAACTTAGACAAGTAGAACATAAAGAAGAGTTGCAGGAGATTCCAAAGTCGTGTGAAGGCCGTGCTTAAAGCCAATAGCGATTTTATTGAATAAATTTTCTCTCTGGTATTTCACTATTTTTTTTCTGTGATTTTTGGTTAGTATGACTGTTAAAATGAGATGTTACTGTTATTTTCATGTTTGCGCAATTTAAATGACAATTTATCCATCGCACTGTATGTGTGTGTGTGTGCGTGCGCGCGTGTGTGTGTGAGTAGGGTATAGAATCTGAGCAAAAGTTGAATAAATCAGACAAAGCAGAAAGATACTGATGCACACTGACACAAACACGGACAATTCTTGCGTTCTGGCACAAAGAAGCCTACCTGACGAAGTTAAAACGCGTAGGAAATGTTAAATAATAGGATCCGACAATTATTTTTTAGTGGCAGTGTATTTAGCTCAGTCTTTCTGAGCCTGACCTTGGGGTCAGCTCGTACACAAAATTGGGATATCGATTTTGACTGGCTTAGCCGAACGTGGGAATGTTAAAGAAGGAAAGTTTTTTCAGGGAGTTAAATTTTACGCGTCGAAGAATGCAGACATGTTAATTTTGTGTGCAAGGAACTTACTCTCCCCAGTGGGGGTGATGGAGCGACCTCCACTGGCTAGTTAGAAATGTACGCGTCGACGTGTTTAATAAAATAAATACGTTTCCAAATTCACTGTGTTGGATTTCTCATTTTACTTCCGAACCCAAAAACATTTCGACACCCGACTGGGAGAAGAAATCAGCTTTGTTGTGAAATCGATTCCTTCAACCAAAAGAAAACCCCAGAACTAGGGGGGCTATACAATAAAAAGTCAGTAAAACAGTTTTACACTTTAAATTATATATTTGTATATAAAAAGTTATATTTAGGCTAGAAGAATTAATGCAAAAAAAATTTATTACATTCAACCAACACTGTTTCCTTTTTCATTATACCATCCTGGGTATGACGATAAACTACATCCGCCTCCTGGGTATGATGATAAACTACGTCAGCCTCCCAAGTAAGATGATAAACTACGTCCGCCTCCTGGGTAAGACGATAAACTACGTCCGCCTCCTGGGTATGACGATAAACTACTTCCGCGTCCTGGGTAAGACGATAAACTACGCCCAACAGCAAGGCCTCTGATCAGGAGGTTTTGAGGAGTGTGGAACCACCTCTTAATTGCTGGTGTTTCCAGGTCCGCCCTGACCCGGGGTGGTAGAACCTGTTAGGGTCCCAGCTATGGGCAAATACTTAACCCCAGGTGAAACACTATGAAGGTGTAAAAACAGGTTTTAATACCAGAAATACTTTGTAAAAACAATTATTTCCAGCAATAAATTTTTGAAGAAAAGAAAACTATTACAAACTATACATTTTTTAGGAAAAAATATTACCAGCAACACATTTTTGAAAAAAAATATTAGCAGAAATAAATATTACCAGCAATGAAAATTTTGTCGGCATTAAATAACTCATTGAGATGTTGATATGCCGTAAAACAAAACAAAGCAAACCAAACTTTCATTATATTTCCTCTAATTTATGAATTGCCCTTTTTGATTGCAGAAAAATATCTTTATCGCAGAAAACTTGTCTTTTAGTAAAAAAAAAAAAAGATATTTTGTTCTGGGGAATATAATGGAACGATTTCCCATTGCCTACGATTCTGAATTTAGAGTTTTCCTTCTCATATACTAACTGCCCTCCAAGAGTAGAGAGACCAGTCTACTCCGTAATTTAACCCATTGGTGGTGGAAAGGAGATAGAATCATGCTGACTTCCGTTTCCATGCGCACAGATAATGTAAGCCGGTGAAAAAGGGAAGCTACTAGTACAATCTAAAATTGTTAGACTGCTCTCATGTCTGCATAAAAGCAAAACCGCCTATTGTATTTATTTGAAAATCTCCACCTTAAAAATAGCAGTTGATACCGGTGGGGGATAAACTAATCCTAAACTTTTGGCTGGGATTTGTATTCTTTGAATATTAGGTAATTTCCCAGTAGAAGGCAGTACCTCTCCCTCAGGGCGGGGGGATGGGATTATTGTCCAGTTCCTGAGACGTCTCCAAACAAATGCAGAGGGTCTTGGGAATTTTTGCACGCTATGGCCATTAAACGCATTTTAAAATTCGACCTTGCGTCACATCCAGTTGCAACGTAGGAGCCCTGGTAGATACCACTAATCTTAACCTTCAAGACGTAATTACTAGAGAAATAGTGACTACTTTTAATTCATTATAGTATACAACACCTCCAAGTAAAAGTAACTAGAATTATTGAACAAGAAACATCCATACGCTTAATTTTTTTGATTGATTCGTTTTCTTCTACGGCTTATCAACCTTTTACAGGTTATTTAAAACCAGAAAATATATTATGTTTTAGATAATACTTATTTAGTGATATAAGTCTTATAAATTAAGCTATAGCTGGAGAGAGAAGAGATGGATTCATACATTTCATAAGGATATTTGTGCGCAAGCGAATATAACGAACTGTACTGGAATTCGAACTCGGCTCTTCGATTAAAAATTCTGAGCCATTATTCATTACACCGCCCGCACATCCAAGTATACAGCACTTGATATTCTCTACTGGTCACCCATTTAGATACTGACCAGGCTCGACGTTGCCTAGCTTCGCTGATTGTACAGGAACCGGTAAAAGATTAAGAAGAGAAATAATAAAAGAACAGAAATTTGGAAAATATATTTTTGCAAATCAAAGATTACTGGGAAGCAAAAAAACCGGGAGAGAGTTTCACAAGAGAGAAGCCTGAGAGATATGGCCAGACGGATGATTACGATCGTTTCTTGACGCTAATCAAGTGTCAAGTGAAGCAAAGTATAATGATTGAAGAAGAAAGTTTCTTTTCATTTTTTCCTAAAACTAATGTTCCAATTAATTAGGGGGAAAAAACAAATTTACGGTCTTAATTCTGAAACAGAGTTTTATAACTTCAAGTGATATGTACACAATTTTAGAACGAGGCTATTTTTTAATAAAAAAAAAACTAATATGGTAATAATCATCCGGGTTCTTCTTGAATAAATTCTTGATGTACTTGAAGTTAATCATAATCTGTTATCTTTACACATTCTTCTCGGCTGCATTTGCAAAGAGGTGGATGTAGGGTGTTGATCCAATATGAATCCCCCGACCCAGCTCTTTTATCGACTCTTCTTCATGGCGGGAGGGGCTACTTTCCTCTCCCTGCTCTTGGGACCCAGCACTGTAGTTTGGTGTTTGCTCAGTGAATGAATCATGTCTGATTCCCTGTTGATTTTTTGGGTTTTTTTTTTTTTTGTCTTTTTCTGATGGTGACCCCTGATTCAATTTGAGCTGATCTTCTGTCTTATGACTCGGTCAGACGCTTAATGAGTATGGTTTCTCTGGCTATGATATGTGGACATGGAGGAAGATGGGCGAAAATAATATTTATGTAATAGTATATACGTATATTTTTGCTGAAAGAAAAATGTTGTTATATTAGATATTTCTGCATCTTAGACCAGTCTGACTCAACGCCACTCCATAGATGCAAGACTGTGTGGCGTGTGAATGAAATTCATTAACGACGTCTTCAGAGACTAATTCACTTGAAGCAGACTACCAAGAATAAATTACATATATTTAGTAAATTGCCATTCTTTTTTCTAGAAGATCATGTTCCGTCAGAGTTCCTATTTGTCATAAAACCTGAGGGATTTTTTTTGCCTTTGTTTTATTAAAACTTTAGCTCTTTACTAAATTTTCAATCAGGAAAAGAAACAGTTTTTTGTGAACCAATCAGCAAGTTTTTCCTATATATATATATATATATATATACGTATCAAATTGTGGGCGTGTATATTTGAATGTGTAGACAAAGTAACAGTTATCAGCGTGGAAAGATTAATAGGCGAATCGAGTTCGAATTCTGACCAAATTTGTTTCGCTCACTAATTTTCAATAGCAATGGGTCCATCTGATCCACAAGGATATGGATTAAATCACAGAGTAAAATTGACTCTTTTACTTTGGATAGTAACGAATTTGGCGGAAGGGAAATTAATACACTATTAATGTTAATACACTGCATATCCTTCTTTTAGGCGTTAACAGTGGCCTGAACTCTTGCATGCAATTCTACAGATAGTGAATAGCATCTGACAATCATTAGTTCACACCTCTTTGCACTTGTATACGCACTTTTTCATACTGTTGCTCAACCAAAAGCCACTCGAGGTATTGAATGAGGTTGTTGTAAGAGCGTAAAACGGGGTAGTATGGGGTGCATATTATTAGAATATATATATGATAGATAACGGTTGACCCTAGACATGAAGAGACAAATGTCATGGTGATCTAATGAGCATACACTCGGAAGTATGTTCAACAGTTCTGAAGAATTTCTCTGACTGTAGCTTCCTTCTTACCAATAGGAATTGACCCCTTCTGTTTGCCTCGGGGTTCTTGATAGGCTCCAGAGGCGGATATGCAATATAATTGTCCCTGTTCTGGCATCTCGTCAACAGTCACTCTCTCACAGACGCGCCGCCGCCTCTCTCTGTCTTTTTTACAAATACTTTCATGGTAATTGCTCTGAGGAGCTGCATTCGCTTGTTCCCAGACTTCATGAGTTCAAGCACCCCACGATGCTGGCATCCCGCTCTCACTCCTTCACTGTCGAAACTATTAAATGTAGCCGTCTCTTCTACTCCAATAGCTTCATGTCTCGCACCTCTCGTCTGTGGAACTCCCTTCCCTATTCCAGTTTCCCTGAGAGCTATAATCTCTAATTATTCAAATGTAATGTCAATCGACATCTCCAGTTGACTTGATCTATTCACTATCCTTCTCCTCATCCTTTCCTCTATCACTCCTATCTGATCTTGCTCCAAATCTTCTGTAACCCCTTGCGTCCTAGTGGCTTCTCGCCTTGCTTGGAGTGAAACGCTTAAAAAAAAAAAAAAAAAAAAAACGATGGTACGTGTATATGTCATACGGTTGGTCCTAGCTGTGAAGGTCTGAACTGTTGAATACAAGGAATGTATCTCGTCTAAACATTTGCCATGAAGATAGTGATGGTGTAGTGAGAGGCGCACAATGTTTCCTCTGTGGGGAAAAGTAGATGTAGGGCGGAAACTAATTCGTCCTCCACAAGGCCGCGTAGAGGCTTTTGAACCCTGTCATGGCTAGGAGGATTGGGCGGCATCAGCTCCGATGCGGTAGCAATAGAGCAAGAGTTGTAGATAGGCTAACTGAACGAATCAGGTGCCGTCCCATATACGTTCATTCAATATGGAACAAGTGTGACGATCCTGCGGGGCATAGAAGCAGTTGAACAAATTGGTGAGCCTTTTGAATAGGGCGGGCATCATGTAAAACACGTGTCCAACTCTTGTTACAAATTTTCTTTTAGGTCAGGACGTGACCGATCGTGTCCCTCCACAACTTCCTCTTCTTCGTAGCTCTAAGAATTATTTGTCTCCTTTCCAGACCTTGTTCTGTCATCCGTTTACATTAGCTCGTTAATTAGTTATACCTCTGTCCCTTTGGCATTCATTATCACCTGTTAAATTTCACTCTCATGTACAGCAATCTTCCGAAATAACCATCCAGCTATTCAAACGCCTATAATCCAACATGATCTCAAATGACATTAATGGAACAAAGGAAAGATGTGTGCATCGTTTTGTATTCGTTTGTAGTGGATTCTTTCATCGCACTGAACTTTATCACAGTATGCCTTATTAAAGCTCAGAGGTGGACAGTATATTGTTACGATTGTTAATACGTCACAAGATTGGCTGCAGTCTTTGAAAATGTATTCCTATATCTTTTATCTCGTCTTCTAATGTCAACGAACACTCGCTGCCACTTTTGTGATGTTAACGAATACTAGTTGCCACTTTTGTTATGCTCGTTGTAGTGGAGACTTTGTAATCGCAGATACAACTATAGTACGCCGTTGAACAATACTGGTGTCAAACGCCTTTGAATATCATCCGCACTAATAGTACTTGCTCCATAATACTCGCTTGAATAGTAATAGTAACCAGCGAATAGTGATCCAAATAGAGAAATAGTATAGTGAAAAGAGTAGAGAATAGCGGCCCGTATAGTAATAGAGGATAGAATAGAAATAGCGATCCGGATAGTAATAGAGGATATACTAGAAATGACGATCATTTAGATGTCACGCTACCTCCCGTATATGCGCTTCATCTATGGTCACGTGGTCTACTTAATTCAATAATGGGAGCGCCTGTGTTTGCTCACTGGCGATCTAATTCAAGTGTAGGCAGCGACACTATTCCTATATAACAAACTGCCAGGTTAATAATAAATAAATAAATAGCATTGTTATTCAGAGTATCACTATTTTGTTTTCTGTCACTGTACGTGGGTTTTTGATCCTTTGATTGTTTTGTGTATTTTTACGGCTTATGAACCTTTTAAAGGTTATTTAAAGCCAGAAAACATTTTAGTCTGTAAATTTGTTTCTTTAGAATGTAAGATTTTTCTTAATAATAATGATTTACTGATACAAATTCTACTCATTAAAACATATTTGGGTGATGAAGAGGTGGACTTATACCATTCCCAAGGCTATTTACATGTAAATCAATATAACAATGCCGAATGGAATTGAAAATCGGCTCACAGATTTTAAATTCCGAGCCGTTATCCATTACACCACCCGCACATTCAGGCTGGCAGCACCTGGTATTCCCAAGCGGTTACCCATCTAGATATTGATCAGCATCGACGTTGCTCAACTTTGGTGATCGCAGGAGAACGTGGTATGGCCGTAAGTTGGGGTGTATGTGAGAGAAAGGGCAAATGACAGGTAGAATTCCTACGAAAGACAGCGCGTGGAGAACAACTCAAACCGTCACATATGATCGAGTTGTATACATTTATGGATATTCGGAAGAATTAAACGTTCACTGTTCTTTTTAGAAACATGTATCTGCTTCCTTGTTTATAATTTATTTTTAAATTTTCATCTCCTGTAGAACAAGCAGTGATATCGAGGGATGCACGCGTTGCTTCCGTGTGATTTTATGTTACTGAAACAAACGTTTGAGGCAAATCCAGACTACTGGGCGCTTACTTTGAGCTAATTACCATCGGCCGAGCAAAGAATGTTCATAGTTGAATCTACGGTACAGTTATTAATCTGACCAAATATAATTATCTTATTTTATTTCATATATAAAAGGTCTGATCAAAGAGAATCGGGATTGGGGTAACGGAGCTAAAGTAGGCAGAGTGATGCCGATTGGCACAGATTGACCTTAAACTCTGTTACGAATAAATACTAAGTTATAACGTTCTCGTTCACTTCCGTCCACACTACAGAGATTCCATTTTTGGTCATGGCTTGCACAGTAACATTCACAAAGTCTGCGCATGTGTGTGGATGAGTGTGTGTGTGTAAAGTTGAATGAGAATCCGACAGAATGGTAAATATATAAGGCAATTTTGGAAAATGTCTACTTTGAGACGTTTCGTCCATGATCCAGCGTCATCAAAAGAGATTTTATGTGAGAACCAAATCAAGGAGACAAAACAGGATTGACGTTAAGCGGTTAATCACTTGACTTTCTCTTTTTACTTTAACCGTATCCTTACAGATATTATATTATAACTACGTTCAATTCATTTTTTTCTTTTTTTTTATTCACTTGTCTATTTTATTAAGATTTACGTAACCGATATAGTTTTAATTCTAAATTCGTAAGATTTTCTTGGGAGATAAAATCATTTTAGGAGAAAGTCGAGATATCGGCGAAACAGGTCAAAGTTAAACAAATACCAATTTTTCCTCTCTCGCTCGCTCTTTCTCTCATATTATGTTTTATATATATATATATATATATATATATATATATATATATAGAGAGAGAGAGAGAGAGAGAGAGAGAGAGAGAGAGGGGAGGAGGAGAGAGAGAGAGTTTACATAGCAAAAAATCACAAATTCAGCCGGCGCAATCTTGCGACAGTCTTCTTCAACTATGGACTGGACTCGTCTCAGAATCATGGATTTAGAGACAAATCCAGTCCACGGTTTAAAATGACTTACGCCGACTGAAATAGGCTATACCCACACGAGGTAATTTTGAATTTTTTTGCTGTGTAATATATATGCTCTGTTATAATAAATGCATTGAGCTCTCTTTGTGGATCAGTTTTAATATTTTATTTGATATTTCTAGGAGCCACCTGGATTATTTACGAATGGATCTATTACCTGTACTACATATATATATATATATATATATATATATATATATATATATATATATATATATTGAAATGGATTAAGTCCGACAATTATTTTAATATATTTTATGCTTATACGTTAATTTTTATTGATATAATTTATATTAACTAATTAATATTAAACAGTATTAATCATATTTACCAACCTGAGAAATTTCGTAAATAATATGAGATTCTCCGACAGGAATCGAACCTGTAACGCTAATGGGAACGTCTTTTGATCTGACATGCTGTAATAATTCAGCTACAAAGAAGCGTCTGCTTAGCAAAGTCCGAATTACTGTTTATAAACATACACCTTCGACGATTTTTCTCAATCGACATGTTTTGTCTAAACAGTTTCTTGATATTAAGATGAAATTCATCAAGGAAGGCTCCGTAGTTTTTGTAACCTAACTATTTCCTATCTTTCCAAGATCATCTTCAGAAAACTAATTATATATTATATTAAATTTAACACAACCAACTTAATTATGCGCAATAACTCTTCTCCGTCACCTAGTGTTTTGGAAAAGACCAACATTGTATATCAGTTTAAATGTCCTTTGGGAGTACATATGTTGGATTGACGACCACAACGCCATTTGTCAGATAGAAGATCTATTGCACAATATCTAAAAACCCATTTATCTCCATCTTCACAATCCAGGAAAATACTTGTTGTCAACACCATACTACACCTCGAAAATAATAAACAAGAACTTCAAATTCGTAAGGCCCTCTATGTCAAAATCAACCAACCAACTCTCAACAAAATTTATTACAAATATAGCAGCAATATATTAATTCGCATTTAACTGTTAATATCATTTTAAATTTTTACCAATTTCCAGTCAGCCCCCCTATATTCAAATGATTGTTTTGCAAAAGATTCCATAACTACAACAGATAAATTTAAAATTTAAAATAACTATAACAGCGCGTTCGCGTGTATTTTTAAGAATCACCATCACATCGAAATGCAGATTTTATCGCAGCTGCAATAACTTTATCTTTTTAATTTACCTCTGAAGATGATTTTGGAAAAAATCGAAAGTACTTGGGTTAAAAAAAAGAAGCAAAATACGGCGCCTTCTTTAATGAATTTCATCATAACATCAAGAAACTGATTAGACAATTGAAAAAGATCAGTATAAAAATAAGTAGACAAAATATATCTATATTATTATTCATATTATTTGAATGAAAATATGCTGCTTATACGCACGCACGGACACACACACACACACACACACACACACACATATATATATATATATATATATATATATATATATATATATATATATATATATATATATATACACACCACCGTGTGTACTTTCAAAGGACGAATATTTTCTATGAAAATTTCTCGGACATTCAGGCCGGTAAATGTTATTTAATACTGTTTATTATAAACAGAGCATTTACTTAAATACTTTTATCTATAAAAAGAACGTTAAACATAAAAATGTCTTTAATAAATAAATTATCGGACTTTTTCCATTTCTTTATATATATATATATATATATATATATATATATATATATAGTTAGAAAGCAGAAAACTTTGGATCCTTAAGGTTTTCTGTTTTCTAATTAATTTTGTTTGTTTGTTTAGGTTTTATGGCATATCAACCACTGTGGGTTATTTAATGTCAAATCCAGTTTATATATATTTTTCAAATATATGAATTTTAAATGCCTATTTTGTATGGAACATTTTTAGCAACCTTGAGCTTATTTGCTTGTACACTGCAAAATAATCCTAGGTATTTTTGTTTAAGTCAAGAATTTCCATTTGATAAGGACAATTTATTTGCAAAATGGTAAAAGGTAGGATATGTTGTTTACACATCAGTCTACATCTTTGATAAGAGACCAATTCTTTTTAGAAAATCCAATATATTTTTTGGTTCAGTTCAGTTTTTGCAAATAATTTCTTCATGTTCTTGATTGATTGATTAATTGTTTTGTTTAACGGCATCTCAAACTTAGTGGTAACTATGCCGAAAATGATTTTGAGTGGCTTTAAAAGTCAAAAACGTATAGCTGGCAACATTATGGTTTAAAAAAAAAAAAGTATAGCGGGCAACATTATTGTTTCAAAAACGTATAGTTGGCAACATTATTGTTTCAAAAACGTATAGCTGGCAACATTATGGTTTCAAAAACGTATAGCTGACAAGATTATGGTTTCAAAAACGTATAGCTGACAAGATTATGGTTTCAAAAACGTATAGCTGGCAACATGTTTCAAAACGCATAGCTGTCAACACTATTGTTTCAAAAAAGTATAGCTGGCAACATTATTGGTTCAAAAACGTATAGCTGGACAACATTATTTTTCCGAAAACATTATCTGAGTCCTTGCTGTTGGATGTAGTTTATCTCCATACCCAGGACGCGGATGTAGTTTATCGTCATACCCAGGACGTTCAAAAAGGTATAGCTGGCAACATTATTGTTTCAAAAACGTATAGCTGACAACATTATTGTTTCAAAAACGTATAGCTGACAACATTATTGTTTCAAAAACGTATAGCTGGCAACATTATTGTTTCAAAAACGTATAGCTGACAACATTATTGTTTCGAAAACGTGTAGATAGCAACATTATTTTTCCGAAAACATTATCTGAGGCCTTGCTGTTAGATGTAGTTTATCGCCATAACCAGGACGCGGATGTAGTTTATCGTCATACCCAGGACGTGTTTTCTAATTAAATTAAATTAATAGTTGCCCTGGTTTGACATTGAGCTCTCTGGTTTACATACTCCTTGGGATTATCCATACGGATTACCAAATTTTTCTTTACCTAAACATATATATATATATATATATATATATATATATAGAGAGAGAGAGAGAGAGAGAAGGGGGAGGGAGAAAGAGAGGTTGCGACAGAAATACTTCCCGTATATACCTCCCCAAAATATCTCTCGCATGATTGTAAGACATTAGGTGGATGAAGACACCATTGCCACTAATATCTTAACATTCTGTGGAAAGTATTTCTGAGAGATATATGTGGGAGGTATTTAGCACATTATATATTAGGTCAGTTTAATAATTTGGGACAAAATATTCGTAGCTATAGAATTTCATAGTATCGTTATTTAATTATTGTTAGTTTTCTACAACATTGTGACACTTTTGAGGTATATTATGTATTCCTTCATACGAGAACGATTGATTCAGTGAATGTTTCGAAGAATTTATTGTTATTATCACCATTTGTTATTTACCAAACTAGAGCGATGTCAGAAGAAATCTACTTTCTACGAGGAATGAGACAAGTGCGAAATGTTTACAATGATTTGAAGGCGTTTTTATATGTCCAGGTTCTTTAGCACTGATTCGTCCGAACGATAAAAAAAAAGAAAACAGTCAGACATGTCGCAGGCTGGCAAATCCCATTTCAAAATCACCTGTGACCTTTCATTGCACGTGATCCCTCATTTCGCTCACACGCCCTCATAGACAAACTCTGCCATCGTCATGGTGCCCTCTCGTAATGTTTAGCCAACACTGACTCATCGCTACTTGACATTCCAGACTAGAGTTTACTTGCCTCACTTTCTAATCCACCTTGTTCACATCTCAGTTGATTTATGCATTTGCTTGCCTATTACAATCGGGTCCTCTCTTCCTATCTATCTGCTCCTAGCCGTTTTGATGTGGTCATATCACTCAATCTATGTATCTATCAACATACTTCGTCCGTTTGGCTATTGATCGTTCAAACTCAAACTTTAATATATTCGTACGTATGTTTGCATATTTTCCAAATCATATTTATGTCAGACACACATACACACAATTATTCATATATATATAAAGGGTGTTCTAATAACTTGGACCGATTTTAAATTTGAATTAAATTTAAGCGTCTAATGATTTTGTTTTCTTTCAGATTTAACAACTTAAGTCTTTGGCAATTTCAACCATGGAACGTGTTAAACTTATCGAAGCCTATTACGAAAATGGACGTTCAAACAGAAATGCAATGAGAAGTTCCTAGGTCATCATCATCTCTCGAAACAGCAAAGTCAATTAGCCACAAAGATTGTGCGACTTGACGATTTTAGATTTCTTCCTTTGGGGTCATCTCAGAAGTAAGGTCTATGCTAAGAAGCCAACAACAATTCAACAGCTGAAGGATGAGATAATATGGCATATTGTTGAGATAACTATGCAGAGACGTCATCAAAAGTTTTGACCATCGAGTGAAGGTGTGCAGCCAAAGCGTTGGCGGACATTTGGGCGATATTATTTTTCACACATAATTGCGATGACTTAAATAACATGATCCAATAGAGAAATAAATGCTTTTATTTAATGCTGACTTTGATCCGTCTAAATGAATCACAATAGTCAGATAATATATATATATATATATATATAGATAGATAGATAGATAGATAGATAGATAGATATACAATGGCCTAAGAAAATTTTTAGCCAGGAGAAATAAACTGCATCCAAATCCAAAATTTAATTACGTAATAAACAGTATTTTGAACTAGTATAGATTAGGTCCTCATTTGCTTGTATTCGATTTTTCATGGATTTGATCAAGTTATCAACAGTCGTCTGAGCCATATTTTGACGCTTGTTTAGCAATGTTTTGTTTAAGGGTTGCCACTGACGTAATTTTGGTTGCACGCTCTTGAAATTTTCGGGGAAGGTGTTCCCAAACGTGCTCTAGAGGATTCATGTCAGGACTTTTGGGGTACCCATGGCAGTGACTTCATTCCTTGCGATTCCTTCAGGGTCTTTGCTTCTTTACTCGCATGACATGGCGCTTAATCTTCTTGATAAAGGTAGACATTCTTGTCAGTCTGATTGGTTTCAAATAGTGGGAGTAGTCCTTTCTCTAATATTTGACAGTATTTTGGGCCATTAAACAACTCATCAACAAGAATCAGCTCAGATTTCCATCCAAACCAGACAGCTTGCTACATCATTAGTCCAATCCCTCCATGTTTCACGGTTGCCTGCTGTGTTCAGAGTTACAAGTCTCATTCTGATTCCTCCAAACTGTCTCGAATTCGAATACCGGCAGAATTTACTTTCATCTGTCCAAATTACAGACTGCCAAAATTCATAATCTTTGCTTTCGAATTCTCTCATCCAGTCCATACACCTGTACCAGTTAATCTATGAAATCAAAGGATTCTTTCTTGCGACTCTTTTTTGATAGCCTAGCTCTTTCAGAATCTTTCCGCCGCATATGGAGACATTTCCATGCTGTTGCTGACATCTTTGACGCTCTGACAATGGTTTCTGATGACTTCCCTCTCCAGCGTCTTTGTCGTTCACTCAGACACGATGCTTGGTCTTCCTGATCATTGTTCCACACGACAATGGCCTTCTTCATTAAATTTCTTGACAATATTATTAACCATTTGAGGATTAGCCTGGAAAAACCTAGCAATTTCTCTATTTGACTTACCATACTGATGCCAGCCTATTATTTGCCCTCATTGAAATTCACTAATTTCCTTACTTCCGTGAACTTTCATTGCAAAATATAAGTCAACAATCGTTCATAGCTGAGAGTAGCTTGATAATAACACGGTATTGTCTGAAAAAAAGAAAATACCCTATTTCACAAGCCAAAATTGCTGTAATTAATGGTGGCTAAAAACTTATCATAGCCCATTGTATATATATATATATATATATTAAAGAAAAACAGACCACTTTAAGGTTCCATTATAATAGTTTATTTCACCAGAGCCCTTTTAAGGGACGCTGGATCATCAGCTAACACTTCCAAAAAAGGAAACGAAAGATGAAATGAAAATTCACACTTTTAACGGGTAGTATTAACTTTTGTAATTTAACAGAGAGGGTAGCGACGAATGGTGTGAGAGACATGCTCAAGTTTAGAGAGGGTTTATTTTAATATTTATTTCAATCATACTTAGTATTGGGGGAAGAGGGACCAGAACATGACCTATTTAAACGGTTAACTTAACGGAAGTGATATATTGAAATGGGAGGGGAGAAGAGAGAAAAAGAAAAAAGAAAAAAGGAGGAAGTAAAGAGAAAGAAGCTGTAATTAGGTTTTACGTAGAAAGAAGAGGGTGGTATATTTTTAGCAATTTATGTAAAAAAATAGATTTTAATGTTTGATAGTAATTTAAATGTTAAAAAAACCCAGAAGAAATTAATTTGATGCTTGCTATCAATTTAAATATTTAACTCTTTTACAAATAATTTAGGGATTTAATATAACTTAAATACTGTTTTTATTAACATATACATAGAGAGCACATTAAAATTTTTTTTTTAAATATAACATTTTACAGATAGTAATCTTTTAATATTGTAAATGACTGTTAAAGTAACATCTTTATCAGTTTGAATCTAATTCATGAATGTAATTTGTAATTTTAAGATGGGTAATCTTTCTTACTTAAAGTTTAGGTTTCAAATTAAGATGGAGTAATATTTGGAGTAAAGTTTTTTTCTTATATATATCCCACATATACTCTTATGCAAATTTTACATATGTATACGTGCATTTACAGGTGCAATTACACACATAGGCACTTACACATCTATCGAAATACACAGGTATCTATACATATTCCTATACAAATACTTACACATACATTTACAAATAATTACACATATTTATATTTATATCAATTTAAATTTTTCTTTAATTTCACAGTTAATGTTTAACGTTTGGTGATGACTTAAGTGTTTAAATACCAAAATAAATATTTCTAATTTTAATATTTTACTATTAATATTGATAGTTAATGAGTGATATATTTAAATTTAAATTAAATTATCAATTTAAAATGAAATTACCTCCAGATGATAAAAAATTTAATTCTCACAATTCTAATATATATATATATATATATATATATATATATATATATATATATATATATATATATGATTTGTATATTCTGTAACTTATTTATATAAAAGTGCTATAGTTTATATACTTTTAAAATGTTTGTAATACGTACAAAAATAAAATCATTTGATTATGTGCCTATTAACAACAGGTTTCACGCTGTACAACATTAAAAATGGGCGTTTGTTTCTTTTAGACGTACTCGTGCTCTATGAAGAAATAGTGTCAAAATTACCAGCTATGGATGGAATGAAAACTAAAAATCACATTATTCAAGAATATAAATGCATTACTAAACAAAAGAAAAATGGGGCATTTGCTGTTTAAAAACAGTAATTTAAACTTTGCTAACCAGACATTTCCTCAGTAGCTGAGTGGTATAGCACATCAGATCAAAGGACACATATTTTCTACAAAATGTCTGAACATTCAGGCTGGTAAATGTAATTAAACAGAACATTTACTTTAATTTTAAATATATATATATATATATATATATATATATATATATATATATATATATATATATATATATATATATATATATATGAATATATATATGAATATATATTAACATTTTGACTATAACGTTATAGAAAGTAGATTTTAATTTTATATAAATTTTGGTTTGGATTTTAGTTATTTTTCTTATATTTTTTTCATTTTTCTTTACGTATTGTTTTCAGGGCTATTTTAATGAGAACAAGAGATAAATTGAAATTTAGGTTTGAGTCTATGATTTATATCGTGATTTACTCGGACTATTACCATATATATATATATATATATATATAAATGTTATATCGACTTATTATATATGTAATAAGAATAAATCTTGAGTACACTGACATACTTTAGTGGAAGCCTACAGAGTGGATTAAAGAATAGATTTCTTAACTCCACTAATGGATGGATTGAAAGTGTGCACTTACATCACGTAATGTTAACGGCATTCAAAAATGGGAATAATGCTATGGAGATATCTAAAAAAAAAAAAAAAAAAAAAAAAAGTCATACCTAACTGGTAAATAAGAAATTCTTTGCGAAATTAATTCTAGAAAAATGTCATTGTAAGGAGAACCCAGACTGTGGTGTTCAACAGACACTGATGATAAAATCTGGAGTCATTAATGGAAATCAGTCCATGAAAAGGGTTCAGGAATAAGAAAAGATGTTAAACGCATCACAATCTACGATATGCCGATACTTAGAAATAATAGGGAAAGTCAGCAACCTGGGCACGCTCTTAGCAGAAAAAACAAAGCGAGTTGTTGATAAAGAAAAACGGAAATTATTTATGACTCGCCATAATATATCCATTCCAATCTATTTCTATCTCTTTATATCAGTCTTAAACTGATCCTACCACATAAAGGCTGTTTATATCTATCAAGGTATTTATTAAATGTTGACTTCAATGTCCATATATATATATATATATATATATATATATATATATATATATATATATATATATATATATATATATATATATATATATATATATATATATGTGTGTGTGTGTGTGTGTATATATATATATATGTGTGTGTGTGTGTGTGTATATATATGTGTGTATATATATATATTCATATATATATATATATATATATATATATATTTGCGTGTGTGTTTTTGTGTGTGTGTAATAATCCGTTATATAATCCAAGTGAATCCTCTCAATGTTTTATTCAAACAGAAAATATAAATTACACAAAATAAGAATTAAGATTAAGCCATGGTAATCTTAGTTCATATTGTATGTAATATATATATATATATATATATATATATATATATATATATATATATATATATATATATATATATATATATATAACTTCTATGGGTCTCCTCGGGTGGAATTCATAAGCATAACCTAGGATCTTGAATACCGACTTTCAAGGCCGAAAGGTCCTCCCTAATTTGAAGATTAGCATATTATATTTCGAAAATGCTTTTCTCCATCGAATGCGATCGTGCGCTGTACAAAGCAAAGTTTAGTAAATATCATTTTCTTCCCGTCTCCCATTCCTATGTTTTCTTTTTCTTTCCTTTCTTCTCTATTTACTTTCTTCTTCTGGACCTCCGGTCTGGCTTTTATTCCTATCACCACCACCCACGCCTTCTTCCTCTTTTCATATCCGTAATCCTGAACCTTTCCCAATAAGGAGAAGTGTAAATATCAAACGTCACAAGAAATGTCGAGCCGAATATCAACAAGAAGATTCTAGTTCTCTACTCAAAGTCATTGTTTTTTTCCTATTTCCTTTCAAATACAACAATTATGACACCAATTCTCTTAACACAAGAAACCGCACGGCATTTACAAAGATCCATTTCTCTGACTTCTCTTCCAACTCAATGTACCATGACTTGCAAAATACTACAGAGAAAAAAGATTCCTGGTATTTATATAAACTCCCACGAAATTCTTTTTTCTTTTTTTTTTTTTTTTGATAGAAAAATGTTATATATTAAAATAAAGCAACTTGCAATTCGGGAATATGCAATCTAAAATATAGTTAACCTTTCAGAATACATGACGCCTCTTAGAAATGAATTTCTATTAAAAGTAAGATCTTGTTCACGTCACATCGAACATCTTATAAAAAAATGTAAAACGGCTAAGATTATATTTGTCGATAATAAATCTTAGTATTTCTTTTAGTTCTCTTCGGTTTGTTTCTCTGTATATGTTAAATAAATCCAGTGAGAAAACACATACTTGTTTCACGCCTTTTTTCTATTTTATATATACAATGATGTTGTTCTCTATCCGTATGCAGGCTCTTTGTTCCCGATAGAGGTTTCGATTACACTTCCCAGTGTAAATCAAGCCCTGCTAGCAAATCAAATATCTTTGGGTCTTACCTTACTCAATAATCACTTAATTTAATATTTTTAAAGACGTTAACTTTAATATAATCTTATATTTTTGGCGCGCCTATTTCGGGTAGAAACTAATCGCAATAGCTTGCAAAACAATTGTGCTATTGTAGACGCCCTAATTTACATATGCTTGCTTATCTGTCTGCAATCTCTTTTTGTTTTCAGGCAGTAGTCGATTCTACAAGAGATAGGAGTCTTTTTTTTATAATGAGTCTACGTATCACTTCTGTATGAGCAGACAGTTCACTGAGCAAAATGTTTTCTGTTAAATACTCGTCTTCCATCCTCAACACATAGTCTGCCTACCGAAGATCTACCTTTTGCAGCATGACCGTAACGCTTATTTACCTAGAGTGACGACTGATCTCTGCCTGAACGCCCTACGGAGGAATAAACCTTCTAAAATGAGTCATTTTCTGAATGGATGCTTGTAGATTCATGTATAAATCCGACCAATTCTTACTGTTTTCTTATAGAGATTTTCCAAGCGTAGCTTAGATGTGGCACAGGGCCGAATGAAATATTCATTTTCTAAGCGTTACTTAGATGTGGTACATGGTCGAATGTATAAGGCAGTCAGTGAGGATTGAACTCACTATTCAGTCGTAACTGTTTTAGCGAGACCAGCTTGCTAACAATTACACACGAAGAGTCGCCCAAAATGATTTTCTAAGCGCAGCTTAGATGTGGCACAAGGCCGAAAACATGGGGCATCCAGTGAGGATTGAACTCAATACCGGAGTTGTAATGGTTCTATCGAGACATACTTTTATACCACGTCGAGGTGCCCAAAATTATTTTCTAAGCGTAACTTAGATGTGGCACACTGCCGAAAGTGTGGATCACACTCACTATTCAGTCGTAACAGTTTTAGCAAAACCAGCTTGCTAACCATTACACTACGCCGAGATGTCCATGTTTTCTTATAAACCCATCTATAAACATCATTAATCTTTACTTATATACTTAAGTATAAGCTCAAGTAATGTTTACTTACAGATTTAAATGTAAACCCGGAGAATGGTGTAACTATAAACTCAAGTACAAATCCAACCAAAGTTTGCCTATAGACACGATTATAAACCCGACCAACATTTACATGCATCGCTGAAGATAGATAAAATAGTCGGCACCCTGTACCGCTCCAGTATGTAACCTGACTCTTCATTCTATTCTATACCGTTACAAAATCCAGATCAGACCGAAAATGGCGTGCTGTTGTCATGTTTGGGTGGGAGCTTCCCAGTACTGATAGTTCAAAAGCGTCTTCGCGTTCTTGTGTGTGACAAATTATTTCCTACCCTCCAACCTCTCTTTCACAAGTGGGATGTGACGAAACTCTTACTGCTCTATCGCTACTTCTATGAAAAGTGCTCGTACAAACTACATTCCACCGGGTCTAGCCGTCACGGCTAGGACCCACTATGCCGCTTATATTGTAGCAAATCACCCATATTCCCCCCGTATTCGTAGGGCCAGAAGTAAGTTCCACTCGAACAGCTTCTTCCCGAGAAACAATGCTCTGTGGAACCAACTCCCTAGAGAATGTTTCCCAGATCACTACAATCTTAACCTGTTCATGTCAAAAGTTAACCGTTATCCGTATAAACGAACCATTAACGTATCCCTCTATCCTGGGTGGCTCCGGGGCCTTGTACATTGTAAACCATACTGTAAAAAAAGACCAAATTATTAATCAACTAATCTTTCTCTATAGAGTTATGTATAAACTCTTATAACGTTTAACTACAGACTCAATTACAAACACGGCTAATGTTTTCCTATAGATTCAATTATAATAAGAAAAAACACATCTCAACATGCAATAAGGGTTGGAATGTCGGAAAGTTTACCAACGCAACCCATTCAGCGGTTGTGATATTGACCATCTTGAGGAAATCAGTGCTTCTAATGAAGTGACTCTGGTGCAAATTGAGATTGATACAGAGGCAACACTGGTGGACGGGACATTCAGTTGAACAGACAGTAAGGCACCTTTGCAGATCCTTATTTTTGTATCTATCGCGGGTCACCTACTGCGCCTCACAGTTTCGGAGAGGAAGTCATTTGAAAAAGAATCATTGAAAACTTTGGCACATATCTAAAATAATTTAGTCACGTGTGTGGACAAATTTTGAATATGATTGAATCAGATAGATAGATATTAGGTTGGTGCAAAAATAATGACGTAATAATGTAGTTTTTTGACGTTAAAAAATACGTCAAAAACGACATTATTACGTCATTATTTTTGCAGAAACCTAATAGATAGATAGATAGATAGATAGATAGATAGATAGATAGATAGATAGATAGATAGATAGATAGATATACAAATTTGGATAGATAGATAGATAGATAGATAGATAGATAGATAGATAGATAGATAGATAGATAGATAGATAGATAGATAGATCTGTAAATGAGATCCTCACGACGCATGTGAAATTGATGCTAAGAAATTTACTCCTGAAAGGCTCCAGCTATCTCTCAACTCCACAATAAATACCTTCAGGCATCTTGCTTATTTTGATTTTTTTTTTTCGTTTTAAACGATCCAATAATCATTGACAACTTTGTCACGTATCTAATATACTGTAGGCACGCGTGTACACAAATTTTGAATATGATTGAAATAGATAGATAGATAGATAGATAGATAGATAGATAGATAGATAGATAGATATGAAAAGATAAACATATAAATATACAAATTTGGATATATATGAACAGATAAACATACAAATTTGGATAGATAGATAGATAGATAGATAGATAGATAGATAGATAGATAGATAGATAGATAGATAGATAGATATGAAAAGATAAACATGTAAATATACAAATTTGGATAGATAGATAGATAGATAGATAGATAGATAGATAGATAGATAGATAGATAGATAAACATATAAATATACATATTTGGATAGATAAACTCTACTCAACTCTGAATTGGTTAATTATTTCACATCTCACTGTCTTCTTTAATATAAGCATTTCGCTTTTCTATGTCAACTGCTGATATATTAAAGATTATTAATGAAAGATTCCAA
>OZ010589.1:78245298-78255298 GCA_963932145.1 Acanthosepion lycidas | reverse complement strand
TTTACTTGGGCTCGAACAATTGATTTCTTTTTTTGGACAAAGACTGTGTAGAAATTGCCCAAATGTCCTATAATTACAAGCGCTTTCGGCTATACACTTTAGACATTATCAAGAATGATTTTATTTTTCCAAGTTTTAATTTTAGTGTTTGCGTTGTATGTATGTTTTCAGTGTTATAGAGCTGTTTTATTTTCCGAACACAGTCAGCACATTGTTGCCGTGTTCGTAGTTATTATTAAATTTTGGCTCTTTCTTTTTTATTATTAAGGCTTCCATTATTTTTAGCCTTTTTTTACATGCGGATGAGTTTATTATATTTGTATTTTCTACTGGTATGTTTCGGTTGGAATCTGGTAAGTTTGCGCGTGTGTGTTTAAATGGCTTCTAATAAGTTTTAAGGAAATATGCATATATATATATATATATATATATATATATATATATATATATATAATTGTTTATTTGGGCAACAATCCCTCTTTTATACAAGTTTCATTAAAGACGATCTGCAAGGTATTACGATTAAGTTTTTGTTCAATTTTTCTTGTGTTCGTATAAGTGATTACTTTTCTGGACATAAAGTGTGTAAAACTACCTGAATGTTTTATATACCCGAGCGCTTTCAGCCATTTTATTAGCTATTATCAAGGATTTTTTAATTGAATGTGTAGATTTTTCTATTATTATTATTTACCAAACATGGTCATCACATTGTAGCCGTATTTATGTAACACTCTCCCTCTCTCCATACACACACACACACACACACACACACACATATATATATATATATATATATATATATATATATATATATATATAAACAAGGACTTGTACCCACAGAAACAGAACATAGACTTGAACAAAATAGAAGTCATTATTATACCTTGAGTATCCTTTCAACCAACGCTTTTTCAAAAGGTATTCGTTGGCGATAAACAGGCACAATCATGACACATTAATAATAATAATAATGAGTGAGGAGGGAAAGTTGGAACGCGATTAAAATAAATTTTAATTGTAAATAAATTAACGAATAAAAAAAAAACTTTGAAGTTCCAAAATATTATAAAATAGAAAAAAAGACACTCACAGTCCCTCAATTAACTGTAAGGAACGCATAAAATACTCCTTTTGTTTGCATAGGCTCGGCTGATAGAATTTGATATGCACAGCCTCGAGGACTCTGAGATGGTAAACCGAGCAAACACTATGTAGAATGGAAAATATGTGTCTTCATACGGTACAATCAGGATTATCCAGTAAATTCTGCTCGATTGACCTGTCGTGAATTGCTTGAGTGGTTCTTAATATACAGATTTGACTACTAGAACGCAAATACATGGAAGTACATGTTGCTTAATCTGCGTCTCCAAGCTCTCATTGGTTCGTCCTATGTACATCGCTTCACACTGGCATTTGAATTTGTTTACAACTAAACTTTTCTGAAAATCCTCACTGAGGAAAGGCAACGCGGATTTTGTCGGAAAACATACGCAACTAAACAGCATTGTAGCATGAAGCAATACAAGCTGAAATTCTGTCAGACAGCAGTTGACACTTCCTGCCAAGTCGAGGCAAATTTAAATAAATAGGACACCGATTAGGTCCCAAAACCGCTGGTTCTTCAAAGCGTCTGATTTTACAATCTATTACGCGTTTGATGATATTGGTAGGATATCCATTGTTTTCAATTTTTTTTTTTTTTGGATACTAGCAAGTTCTTCGTCTAATAAAGAAGGTGAACAGATCATCAAAGCATGGTGAACCAGGGTGGAAGTTAGACCAATTTTTGGTCCCTTGGGAAAAAAAGAGTTCCAACTTGTGTATAAGCCTGTGAATGTGGGTTTGCGGTAGATACTGGGAAAAAAAAACCATCCTTGCGGTCAACGAAAACATCTAGAAAGGGTAATATCCCATCGCTCTCAATCTCCATAATAAACTGGAGGGAGGAATGGAGAGAATTGAGTTCCCCGAAAAAATCAGTGGCATCACTGGCGGAATCAAAAATTGAAAAGGTGTCGTCGACGTACCTCATGTCAAATAAAAGTTGCTTATGATAACCCACGAAAACATTGGGCAATATAGGGCCTAAAACTACCCATTGCAACACCGTCCGTTTGGGCATACATAAAATCATTGAAACTGAATTCAACATTTTCAGACGCCAGACGCATGCATTCTAAAAAACAGATTTTCAGGAATGCTAGCCAGACCTAAATTACCTCTATAAAGAACGTCAGCACATATATTAATTGTCTCATGAAGAGGCACATAAGTATACAAACTGACGATATCAAAAGATATCATTGTAACGCCGATCCGTTACAAATGTCGATTCGATTCCACTCACCAGCCACGTTGTGATTTTTGATCCTGGCGAGTAGTTATCGGGTCGTAGAATTCTGAAAGCTCTCTGTTGGTCTACCTGCAAGCTTGTTGGGTGAAAATCAAGTTAACAGCAAATAAATATGGCCAAGTCGACCCGATTTTAGAAGTACAATATGTTTCATATATATATAACATCAACAATACATATAATAATACAATTCTCGTGGCAAAAAGTTGAATGTCTCTTGTATATGAACGATGATCAACAAAACAAAAGAAAATACTTCGTGTAATTTCGTTAAAGAAGAGAGATGGCTTCGCTTTAAACCTTTTGGGTCTGTTCTTAGCGCAACTAGTACATCTGTCGGTGCCCCGTCCTCAGTAGTAATAATAGTAGTAGTAATATTAGTGGTAGCAAGAGCAGCTGTACTTATATCAACAGAACATGTTAGCGGGCGCTTTGTTCCAGTCTCTGACGTCACTTCCTCACTGTCTCTAATCCATCACTGCTCTTCCCTTTATATAGAGAACTGATGACTAATTTGTTTTTTCTAGTGCAAACGTACTGATACCCTTTTATTAGGAAGCGTGTTCGACCCATTTCCCGACACACTTCTAAATTAAAACATCACACACGTTTCATCTTTCAGTGACCTGACCGTATTGCCAGTGTTCTAAGTTTATCTAATAATACCTCTGAGCAGTTTTGGTAAACATTACATAGATTCATGCTGTCTTGTTATCGATAAAATTAACCTTTAGATCAAGACATTCTGAAATCTATTTTCTATTAATAATCTAATATCTTTTGTACGCTTAAAGAGAAATAAAGATTGTATTTCGTTTTCTAAAAATCTGTAACATTTATATTTCAAAGACTTTACAGCATTTTTAACATCTTGGTTCTTTTGAAAACACCTTTTTTCTGTTTAACAGTATATTCGCCTTTATTATCATTATTATTATTTCGGGCCACACCATCAGTTTGTTTTCAAACTCAGTATGTAAATTTCTAATAAAATTTGAAAAACAGGTGTCTGAGATATTCTTTACTGAGCAGTCATTAGATACCGACTGGAGCAGTTCAGCCAACCATTTGGCCAATTCATGTTGCAAGGATCCCACCATAGATAAGATGGGTATCAGTGGTACACCATCCTTGTGTACCTTAAGCAGTCCATACATTCTAAAAATGATGAAAAAATGACGTTAAAATCACTCGTTATTATTATTAATGTACACACACACAAACACACACACACAAACACACACACACACATATATATATATATATATATATATATATATATATATATATAAAAGGCAGGATATGTGTGTGTGTATGTGTGTGTGTGTGTGTGTGTGTGTGTAACGAATGCACGGTCGCAATTTTCGATGGATTTCCACCAAAATTTACATGCACATGCTCTAAGTTAGCGGGAAGGCCAAGACTGACTGTAACGAATGCACGGTCGCAATTTTCGACAGATTTGCACCAAAATTTACATGCACATGCTCCAAGTTAGCGGGAAGGCCAAGACTGACTTTGCATTTCCCAACTCCCATCGATAGTAGAAATAATAGATTTTTTCATGCTTCTACAGCAATTTACATGTAGTTTGCGGCCATTTTGTACTGGCTAGAGTGAGAGACTATAGCTGGCTGCCACAATTAGGCAGGAAGATTCTATTGGCCAGCGTGAGAGCCAACAGCTGACTGACACGAATGTCAACTAGCATGCTAGCATGCAAAAACATCGATAACTGCATTCATCACAAGTGTGAAAAATTTAAGTCTGCATGGCACTTTACTCCAATTGGCTCATTGGCTTGCTTAAACTCAACGTTGATTCTGATTCCGCAGAACTGTGTTAGGTGTGAAAGAGTATTTGTTGTTAAGATTCTTTTTTCATTCGGTTTTTCCAGTTACGAGTCCTTTTTTTTTAAAGCGGATCGTTTTGTGTTCATTTTGTTTAGTTCTTTTTTCGTAACATATTTAATGTTTAGTATAGAGCTTAGAAAAAATTTGCAATGTAAGATAGGCAATAAGTAAGTCATGTAGCAACATCAGCACGGCAAAGGACACTCCTTTAAAGGCAAGGAAGGGCAAAAATATTTTAAGTCAAGTGATAGCGATTGCTGGATGATTCGTACGATTTTTGAATCAAGTACGGGCAACGCCGGGCCATGCTGCTAGCATATATATATATATATATATATATATATATATATATATATAATACTAAAAGTCTATGATTCTAAATCTTATTGAATTAAGTAGACTACGTGATCGTAGAGGAAACGCATAAGTAGGAAGTCACCTGACGTCTAAACAATCGTTATTTCTAGTCTATCCTCTTTACTATTCGGATCGCTATTTCTACTGTATCCTCTATTAGTATACGGACCGCTTTTCTCTACTCTATTTACTATACAATTCCTGTATTCGGATCACTATATGGATCACTATTCGAGCGAGTCTTATCGAACAAATACTATTAGTTTGGGTGTTATTCAAAGGTGTCTGACACCTTACATTGTTCGACGGCATTACTATAGTTGTATCTACTACAACGAACATTACGAAAGTGACAACGAGTATTCGTTAACATCACAAAACCGCCAAATCATTTATTGCTGATTGCTTGATTCGTTTTCTACGGCTTATGAACCCTTTGCCGTTTAATCTCAGAAAGTATTTCTAAATTATAAGAATTTCTTCTTTTAAGATAATAATGCTTTAGTGATAAAGGTTTTTAACTGAGGATAAGAGATGGATTCTTACCTTTGAGTATTTGCGCGTAAGGGAATATAAAGATCCCAACAGGAATTGGAATCTCGAGCCATTATCCATTGGTTTAATGTAGAGTGGCTCATACATACATCCTTACAGCACCTGATATGCCGAAGCGGTTACCCATCTAGCTACTGACCTGACTCAACGTTACATAACTTCCGTAATCCTATGTGAACCGGTGTTTCAATGTGATACTGCCGTAGACCTCATTTATTGCATATGTTGTAACCTAGGGAAGTTTTCTGAATAGAATAATCAAACGAAGATTGATAATGAACGATAATACTTAAGACAAGAACAACACATATAACATTCGCCAGTGGCACGTAGAAGAAGTAGACAACTGCTAGAAGTAAGTCAAGTGAATTCCACAATGAATCTCTAACTGCAGACCAACATACAGTATTTACTACTGTATTTAGGTGAATGGAAATGTACCCATTATCTTTCGTAGGCATGCTACAATAATATTTTTAAAATATTTTTACTTATTATATTGTAAATATTTAAAAACAGAAGTATATCTGCAATACACGATATATTTATCATATAGATATAAGTATATACTTAAATATCCGCCAACATTGGTTGGTTAATGCCACATTAATTGTGAAAACATTGGGTTGCATAATAAAATCTGACATCATGTAATAAATCTAACATTAAATCAGTTTATTATTTAATAACAATATAAAACCGATCCTACACTTTATGTTCAATAGAAATTTATACTTTTATCTAATAGAAATACATCTTGAATATTTTCCCAACATTGACTGGTTAATACTAATTTCTTTGTGAAATCATTATCTCGGATAATATTTAACAAGATTTACATTTATCATCCTAAATAATGATCACTTTTTTACTGAACCTCCAGTTGTATTTTCCCTGCTTTAACGGATTCTATCTTGTACATCATTTTGAAAACCATACAAGTCTTAGTGCTGCCAAAATCAATTTCTTTGAAAAGTGAGCAGAAACTAATTTACTTGTGCTTCCAATAAAGAAATAACGTCTGTCATATTACAATATATTGATAAAGTGTCAGAGACACAGCAAGCAACAAGAATTTCTAATTAGCTTATGCCTCTTACCAAAAGAGTTTATCGCATCACGGCAACGCATACTTGTAAAATCTTCAGTAACTTTCATTTTGCATCTCTCCAAATCGGCAATAGAGACGACTGTATGTTCCATCATAGACAAGTAGTTAGCGAATTAGTCTAATGGGTAGTGAGTTCAGTCTTCACTGAACACTTCAAACTTACAACTTTGTGCCAATGTAGGTTAATAATTGCAATTACCTATTTACTAACATGCATTGGATTTGATCTTCCTTAGGCATCTAATATTTGTGGCCTTACACCACACTGAGCCAAGCTTAGTAACTGCCTGTTTCAGTGTATAAAATAGGATACAAATAGATTGTAAATCATGCTTATTATTTCCGATTAACGGAGGATTGATTGCCTTGAAAATCAGCATTCAAATTCCTGTTCGGGCTCGACCACTGTTTCCAATAAAAAATATGCGTGTATTTAAAGACAACACTCAGGACTTTGTGTTCTAAATGGTATTTGAATTCTTATTCGCCTCTGAGTTATACTAAGTTTCCGGGTACCGTGTCTGCTGTAATACAGCGGTTAACAATCTATGAGGAGTTCGATTCTAATCCCCTCAGGGCTAGTCTGTTAATGCCTATGTGGCTATTTCCCATAGTAATGTCAACTCAAAGAATTTTTAATGTAAAGAATTATATTCTCATTGAGTAGTCTCTTATTGTGGCCTTGTGTTCGACAAAGCATGTATTAGGTCATCCCATAAGTTCTGTCCGAATTTTAACTTTTTGTTATTAGGTTGGTGCAAAAATAATGACGTAATAATGTCGTTTGTTGACGTTAAAAAATACGTCCAAAAACGACATTATTACGTCATTATTACGTCGAAATTTAAAGAGTATTTTATAATGTCTAATGAAGGTGAACATTATTTTTATATTTAGATGCATTTAAACTAATCAAATTTTATTTCAGGGAACATTAAAATTAAATTTTGTTTGATTAAAACCCTGCTAACATGGAAGTACCCAAGAATCATTTGAGGCACATAATGCTTTATGAGTTCAAGAAAGGAAACTCAGCAGCCGAAGCGGCTAGAAACATTCACTCAGTTTATGGAGAAGAATGTGTGAATGAAAAAACTTGCAGTAGATGATTTGAAAAATTCAGAGGTGGAGATTTCACCCTTGAAGATGAAGATCGAACCGGATGTCCAGTTGAGTTTGATGAAAGGCTTCTTGAAGCAGCCCTTGAAGAAAATCCTGCTTTATCAGTTGAGGAATTGGCAGTGGTTCTCAGTTCAAACCATACAACTTTTCATCGTCATCTTCAACAACTTGGAAAAGTTCCTAAATTTGGAAAATGGGTGCCTCGTGAATTGTTTGAAAACAACCTCAAATCCCGAGTTGACATCTGCTCTTCTCTCCATTCTCGCCAACTTGTTTCACCTTTTTTGGATATACTTGTGACTGGCGACGAAAAATGGATCTTTTATCGAAAAGTTAAGTGTCGTAGACAGTGGCTTGGTAAAGAGGAAGGACCCCAGCCACAGCCGAGAAGGGAACTTCATGGGCAAAATGTTCTTTTTTCAATCTGGTGGGATCGCCAAGGAATAATCCACTTTGAATTCTTACCACCTAATACAACAATTAATGCTCAAATATACTGTCAGCAATTAGATCGTTTGAACCAAGCTTTGAGGAAAAAAAGACCTGCTCTAGTGAATCGAAAAGGGGTAATGTTTCAACAGGATAATGCGCGACCCTACACAGCAAGAATCACGTCACAAAAGATCGAAGAACTTGGTTGGGACAAAAATTCCTCATCCACCTTTTTCTCCTGATCTTGCTCCTTCAAACTACCATTTGTTTCGTACCTTACAGAATCATTTGGAAGAAACAGCTTTTGTAACACAGGAAGAGGTTAAAACTGACATTTGTGAGTTCTTCGAATCAAAGCCAAAAGAATTTTACAGTGATGGAATAAGTAAGCTTGTTAATAGATGGAAGGAAGTCATAGATAATCAGGGAAAATACATTGTTGATTGAATCTGTAATTAAATGTAACATTTGGTCACTTGTTTTCTTTATTCAAAATTCGGACAGAACTTATGGGATGACCTGACACAACCTATCTAGCTTTAAAGTCAGCATTCGAAATATTGTTTTTTTGGTTTTTTTTTTTTTTTATCTGGGCTCGAACACCAAACATTGACTTTGTTAGTAAAAATATGATACATCACCAATCAAGCAGGCCAAAAAATAATCTATTCATTATTTACAGTTCTTTAAAAGGATAAAACTTGCTCTTTTTTTCTCTGTCTACTTGCTTTTTATAAGTTTCTATTGAACCAATGTACATTTGGTCATCTGTCTGCTTGCCTGACTATCTTTGTAATAAATTCAGCACATCCTGTAAAAAGAACCACTAATCCCATTGGGAGGATTATCTCCCCTTTTCTAACGTCTACGATTTCGACGTGGTTTTTATTGGCTTTCTTTCCACTTCTTTCCTGTTATCTTATGCCGCATAGCTGTGACGTCATTTATAACGTCACGCCATTTTTACTTCTTCGATACCTAAATAAGACAAGGAAAAGAGATAAGAAATTGGCTAAGCTAGGTTTAAACAGAGAGCCTCATTTTCGAGAAAAAGTAATTCAATTAAGACCTTGGTCGCCATATTAGGTGTTGTGTGCATTTTATTCTCCCTACTTGTTCTTCAATATAATACTTGCTTGCTTTCTAAAATAGCTTTCCAAAAACCGCAATAATTATATTTATTTACTGTCGCTTTTTCCGGCAAAACATTTTTTATAGCATTTTCCGTTTGGTTAGACAGGTTTTCTTACTTTCACTTTTGAATATGATTTTTATTTTATTTTATTTATTATTAGAATTGAATTTTTTTTAATATTTTTATAACCTTTTTTTTTTTTTGGTTTACGCTTTTTCTATTCTTGGTGAATGGGTTTGAATCTGCTCCCAGATAAAAACACCCGTTGGAATAGAATGTATTTGCAATATTTATCATAATGGCACCAAAAAAATATCTTCTAAAAAAAATTTGGTGGAGAAATTCTTACTAAATAAATCGTGTTTATTATAAATATGAAAGCGTACAAGCAGAAATTTTAAAAAAATACTGATTTTAAAGCTTCCAGATCTTTCTACTCTTGAAATGAAGGCAACATAATCTTTCTATTTCATCTACTCTAATTTGGTCTCGGTCAGTATAAATATAAAAATTTAGTACTTAGCATATGATGATGCTAACGTCAAACTTATCGAACTTAATCATCGAAGCTTCCATCGTTTTAGTTAAGAACGTGCCACGATAGAAAATAAATGCGTCTTGAGGTCTTTGTATGGAATGCGACTTGATGTCGCATCAAAAGCTCCCTGGTTATTTTCATTCTGTTTGCTCTAGCAGTTGAAGAATGTATCGATCCATTGTGATAAAAAAAAAGCAGGATTAACAAGTAGAAGTAGTGATCAAATAAGTACAGTATTTACATTATTCGGACTATTGTCCTCATCTTTGTCGCCATATTTATCACAACGTTTCGGCCGTTGTACGCTCCGGCCTTCTTCAGGTGGTTGGGATTTCGAACTGAATCTGGGTAAATCTTGGAAAATTCGTAAACTTAAGGAATCAGAACATATGCTAGGCCACAAAAATCTCCTGAGCCGACCAAGCATAGAAATAAATACAATATGGGAACCAGTAATAAGGAGTGCCGGAGAAAAGTAATGATAACAAAGTTGCAATATGAGCTCTGGTAAAAAACATGCAATGATAACAGCAAAATT
>OZ010589.1:78147798-78235298 GCA_963932145.1 Acanthosepion lycidas | reverse complement strand
ATAAAAATTGAATACGCAGACCTTGCCGATTCTTTTTAATCAAACGTATTTGGATGAATTCTTGAAGATCAGCGTTCCGTTCAAAATATGGTCACGTCGTCGTCACGTGGGCGATGTTGTGAAAACGTATTCGAAGATGATTTCAAAATATTAAAATATTAAACAAACTCGATTGAACTATTTTCTCATATAAACAGTTCGTCAAGAAATCCCTTCCGTTGATATAGGAATACGCAGAGATCAATAGGTTCTTATATTTTCATACAAGCTTGAAGTCTTCCATGTTACAAAGTAAATCAAAAATGATTTCAAAATATTAGACAGGCACGATGGAACAATTTTAAACAGTTCGTTAATAAATCCTTTCCTTACTTACAGAAATAGGCTGAGATCAATAGATCCTTATATTTTCGTACAAGTTTGAAGTCTTCCATGTTATAAAGTAAATTCAGGTTTGTATTTTCCAGTAGACAGTATGTAAGCAAATATATGGATATTTTAAACGAAACGCTGTTCTTATATAAAAATTTCAGTTATCTGTTTGGATTAGTTGTGCTCTTATGTCCATCGTCTTTTTCATGTTGAATTTTATATGTTCTAATGTTAATTATGTTTTATGAATATGTCCTGATGATGGTCTAAAATAGACCGAAACGTCCGACGTTGACTTTATATTAACATTAATACAGCATAATTACATATTAAGATTTTTGTTTGTTTTTCCTGTATATTTTTCTTCATATATATATATATATATATATATATATATATATATATATATATATATATATATATATATATATTTAAGGTATGCCTTATTTATGGGATAACGTGCTCAATATCAGGGATAGAGCGCCTGTAAATATAAAAGTGAACATTGAATCAACATTCAGAGGCGACAGACTGTTTCATGCTAAACGCAATCATCAGGCCTTATGTTTATTTTCTATTGTATGTTTCCAATCTTCGAATAAGGTGTTGTTTTGCTCAAATTCATTCCATCTTCTCAGTTATGTTCAAGAGCCAATTCGAAAAATATAGTTAAAAAATTAAATTGATTGTCGTTTCTTTCTAATCAAATTTATGTGCATGAATACTTACTGCCCAAATATACCTTTTATATATTTATATATATATATATATATATATATATATATATAATATATATATATATATATATATATATATATATATATATATATATATATATATATATATATAATTCAACCGACAGATGTTAATTTTTTTTACTTATTTTTCCAATTTCCGAATATTTTTGTTCGAGTACGTTTCACTATCTGAATCTTTTTTTTAATAAATCGTTTTAAATAAAATCTCACAAGAGATAACATTTTCAAATACGTATGAAATGGTTATAATAACTTTTTTCCTACGATAGCGGGTAAATTAGATTCTGATAATGGCGAAAATATTCAGGAAGAACTTGAAGAACAAAACGTAAATGTTGGTTTCCTTTAACCTCAGTTTTCTTCTGGTCGTGTAACCACTTATTCAAAAATTATAAATAAATACAACATAAAAATGATGCAGACAGAACTTGTGTTTTGAACGTAATACTTACTTTAATTAATTTATACTGCTGAAATACACACACACGCACGCACACAAACACACGCACCCACACATACTTATATATGTCTGTGATGGATTAATGACCTACGAAATTCCTTTGTTAATGTGTTTTTGTTTATTTCGGACCATTTTTGAGTCTCTGGTATACATTTAAATATAAATTGTCTAATGTCTGACTATTTTCGGTTTTCATAAGTCACTATCTAAGTGTTTTTGGTGCTATACCTGTTTCGTTATTTTAAAATATCACGTCATTATATGTTATGCCGTTTTCATTTTTAAAGTATCATGTCTTCACGCATCAGTTCGTGTTGTGGAAGATTTTTATTTTATTTGGGCACAAATTTGGTAAATTTCTTTTGATTTTGGGTTCTGTGTTTTTGCGCTTCATACATTTAGTATTTATTGTCTCTTGTTTTTGCAGTTTATGTGATATAGTACTAATGTGCTATAGTTAAGGATTTTAAAAACGGAAATACTAAATTTTCAAAACGGAAATACTAAATATATTTAATAACTAAATAAATTACACGACAAATAACATGACGTGTGAAGAATAAATATTTTAAAAAAATCAATTAACCACTAATATTACCACTGTTATTTTTACTACTAATATTACCACGGGTATTTTTAGCGGTAATATTACCACGGCTATTCTTACCACGAAGATTACAATTAAAAAATTTGTAGGGAAATTGAAATGCTTCAAAGCATCAACAAGCCTTATATTAAAGTTTACTTTCGTGTAGGTTAAAATGAAACCTGAAGGGAATAAGGGAAGGAAGACGAACTTATTCTATTCTGGCATCTGGAAAGAGACGATAATCTTTGAAAAACAGCATTGGAGATCTACGCTAGAAAAAATCATTTGAAACATTAAACACTTTAAAAAGAATTCTACGGTCATTATGCAGAGCAATCTCAACCATCACTTTTTTCCTTATTTTATTTATTTATTTATTGTTAATATTTAGACAGACATTAAAGCCAGTAGAAGTAGAAAGTTAATGAACCTCTCATGCTAGGATGGTCATCCTCAACCTGCCAATGGTCATGTCTTAAATAGGATAAGACTAAATAGTTTTTTTCTTTTTGTATTTTTTTCTTTTTGTCTGTTTCTAATCTTCGATATTTGTTTTCCACCGAGAAAATTAGCTGATCAAAAAAATGAACAAAGCTAAAACCTGCAGTTTCAAATAAAAAGAAAATTTATTTTTGGGGGAGCCGATCCTTAGAGGGAAACAAATGATTAACATTTTGGTCTCATTTCGATTATCTATTGTTACAGGTAGCGAAAAGGATTGGCTGACTGATCAACGTTCAACAGACAGAAAATTGTACACTAGCTTCAAGGTACAAATCTATACTCACGCATGCATTCATGCAAATAAGCAAAGACAATTTAATATCTATATATATAGAGAGAGAGTTTGTACATGTATATATCAGATGTGTTAAAAAAATTACCAGTGCCTAGTTAGAGACTAAATACACAGCAGAAAAATGGTTCTTAATATTAAAGAAATTTAAGTAGCTAACTAATATATATGTTATATCTCTGTGTGCATTGCTTAAGATTTGCTACATAACAGAGATGAAGTGTTTATATAGGGAGACGACAGTGTGGAAATAAAAATCAATACTGCTTGGTCACTGTCGGTTTCACGTCTCAATGCGATCAACTTTTTGTCTGAGGATCACAGACAGGCATGAAACTGACAGCGTTGATTACTATGTCTGCAGTGTTAATTCTTATCTCTCTCTCTCTCTCTCTCTCTTACTCTGTCTCTTTTGTTATATTAGGTTGGTGCAAAAATAATGTCCTTTTTTTCACATAGTAACATATATGAGAAAACGACATTATTTTTGCACCAACCTTTTATATATATAAATATATATAAATAAAAAGAGACAAGAGAAAAAACTATTCCGGTCGACGCGTTTCGTCCTCCGATATAAATATACATTTATATTATTAGGAAATGGGTTAAGTCCGTTATATTTTTCATTCATTTGTTTAAACGTTATTTTAAATGACGGTTTTCCCCAGGAGACGCAGTTTCGAATCCTGCCTGGGGCGCATATTTTTCCAACAAGTTTTCCTGAATATTCAGGGTTGTAGATGTAAATAAATAAATATACTGTTTAATAAATAAATAATAACAGAGCAACAACTGAAATATGAGTATCCATTTAACATAACGTTTAAACAAATTTATACATATATATATATATATATGTGTGTGTGTGTGTGTGTGTGTGTGTGTGTGATTTCTTCTAGGTATTTCTCTCTATGTATATATGTATATGTGCATATATATATATATATATATATATATATATATAATTTCTTCTAGATATCTCTCTCTCTCTCTCTCTGTATATATATATGTGTGTGTGTGTGTGTGTGCCTGTGTGTAATTTCTTCTAGGTATTTCTCTCTATGTATATATGTATATGTGCATATATATATATATAATTTCTTCTAGATATCTCTCTCTCTATATATATGTGTGTGTGTGTGTATGTGTGTGTGTGTATAACTATATATAATTTTTCTATATATTTCTCTCTATATATATGTGTGTGTGTGTGTGTGTGTGTGCATGTGCATATATATATATATATATGTATGTATATGTATATATATGTATATGTACGTGCTTGTGCGTGTGCGCGCGCGCATGTATAAAATTCCCTCTACATATATATCAACGCATAATGGCGCTTCGACGTGGTGTAAATGTTAGCAAGTTTGTTTTGTTAGATCACTTTCAACAGAGTAGTGAGTTCGATCCTCACTGAGTACTCTGTAATTTCGCTCTTGTGCCACATCCATGCTTCGCTTAGTACATCACTATATATCGCCGCATAGTTATTTTTATATAAAGCAAATATATAAAATTCCTTTCATATAGATTCTGTATGTTTACATTGTAAGTATACAGATGTTTCACATATAGTTATGTATGGTTATATGACCTTCTCTCTCTTTTTCCCTCTCTCCTCCCACATATATATATATATGTGTGTGTGTGTGTGTAATATTTTTCCTTATGTGTGTATATTTATATATCTAGAGGATCTATAAGACTGTGTATAAACATTTTACATGAGTTGCTTGTGGGGCTATTTCAGTCCTCCGCCTATTTTCATGTCTTGATTCTTGATCGCGACTGGGTACGATCAATGTTTTGACTCTATCTCGGCATTAATTTCCCGCCCACTACTTCCGCGGCGCGTGAAAAACCATTCGATGAATTCCCTTTGGAACAAACCAACTGTAAAACTGATTCCGCCCGAGTGAGAATCGACCAAGAAATCCCTGACTTTGCTAAGAAACTAATTTAGTACTAGATCAGCCAAATATTTTCTCGGCTGACATTGACGTATTGTTTTAAGGCAAACCAAAACAAAAAGAAATAAAACTCGATAAAAGTTTGCAAACAACGACTGGCACAAGGAAAACGAAAAAGATTTACTTGTTTTTACGACAAACATCTCACCTTTCCGAACCCCCACCCCGAAATTCTTACGATATGCTACGGAAGGGTCCCGTGGAAGGACCCTTTTTTATCCTTTATTCCTGAGGTATTATTTTTCTTTTCAGTGCTAGAGATCAGTTTTCGATTCCAGATAAAAAAAAAAAACAGAATTTCGAATGGTGATTTTCAAGGTGCGTAAGAAATTCTTGCCCACCTGAAATATTGGTGCATTTTCTTCAAAATCATTAACCATTTGGCTTAGTGTTGTCTTATTGATAACAAAAATCATTGTAATGTTAGGAACTACTTAAATTAAATGGTCCGCTCTTAAAAAAATATATAATTTCTTTTTTCTTTTTCAAATAAATTTTGTAGATTAACATTATTCAGACATTCCACATTTTTCAGAATCGAATTTTTTTATCATGTTAGGAGTGGGGTCCTGTTTATAATATAAATACAATCTCAAATTGATCCCTGACTTCTTAAAGAGTTATCTGCCATTTTTTATTTATTTAAAAATATCAAATTTGAAACTGTGATTATGTCCTCACGCAGATAGTTGACTTACCCACACGTTTTCCCTACAACCGGGACAGTAAGACTTCTCTTCTTGATCTATGTTTTACCTCCATCTCCGAGTCCTGTAGCGCCACGCAGCTCCGTCCGCTTGGCAACTCCAATCATGCTGTAGTGTCCATCAAAATCTCCTTAAACTCCACCTCCTGCAAATAACCTCCTACCACTAGAACCTCATTCTGCTACCAAGGAGCAGACTGGGACTCGTTCCGGGATTTCCTTCGCGATGTCCTCTGGTCTTTACGCTCCCCGTTCAAGAATGTACTACCGAGGTCTCCTTCTGGGTTAAAGCTGGAAACCAGGCTTTCATCCCTTCAAGGAAATATAATCGCGCTCCTCCCCTTGGTTCTTCCCTGCTTGCTGCCATTGCCCACAGGAATCACTTCTTCCATCTATATCGCAGAGACATGTCTGACTACAGTAGACATCTCTTTGTCTCTGCCTGTAACGTATTGCATCTCGCAAATTCGGCTCCAAGAATTATTGGCGTCTCTGTAAGAGCGTACTTAACAATAGCAAACACTCTATACCTCCTTTGTTCAACCAGTTCAATGTTCTGACCTCTTCTGCCGACAATTCAATGCTCGACTCTTCCGGTGTACCCACACCCGATTTCCCCCTAAGAACTGAGACTCTATTGAGCGAGTTGCACATAACCCCATCATCGGTATTGGGCATTATCTCTAATTTAGATCCCTACAAGGCTAGTGGTGGAGACGAGATACGTGCCATTGTTCTGAAGAAATGTGCGCCTGAAATGGCCCCTGCCTTCTCCAGATTATATAACTACTGCTTCAATGAATCTTATTTTCCAGACTGTTAGAAGTCCTCATCTTCTGACCCTTCTAATTACTGTCCTATCAGTTTCCTACCCCTCTTCGGCAAAGTCTTCGAAGCTTTAATCAACGCCGAAGTGGTTAAGCACCTTACATCCCATGACCTGTTCCCCGATAAACAATATGGTTTCCGCTTTGCCCGTTCTACAGCTGATGTGCTTACGGCCATAACTGAAATTGTTTACCAAGCTTTTCATAATAACGGGGAAGCTCGTGTCATAGCTCTGGATATCTCCAAAGCGTTTAATAGGGTTTGGCATGCTGGCCTTCCTCGCAAGCTTCAGGGTTATGGAATTTCAGGTCGATTGTTTGACTTAATACAATGATTCCTGTCAAACCGTGTATTGAAGGTCGTTCACAACGGATTTCCCTCCAGCTCCTATCCCACGAACGCGGGTGTTCCCCAAGGCTCCATCCTCGGCCCTACTCTGTTCCTTATCTTCATCAACGATCTTCCTGACGTCATAGCTTCCCAAGTAGGCATCTACGCGACGACAATATTATTTACTCCTGCCTCAAAAAAAAATCTAGTGTCGTTGACAAAACTAACCTGGCTGTTTGTCTTGAAAAGACCTCCAATCAGTTGTGAACTGGGGCAGGAATTGGCTGCTTAACTTTAATGCCTCAAAAACAAAACTACTCTCTATCTCTCTATTACTCACAACAGAGAACCATCCCTGCACCCCCCATTAGAATGTCTGACACTCAACTCCACGAGAGAACCTCTTTGCGACTGCTCGGTCTCACATTGTCTGCTGACCAGAGATGGAATGAATACATTGAGTCAATAGCTTCGTCCACCGCTAGTAAAGTTGGCTCCCTGTGCCATGCCAGGAAAATTTCTCGCGGGAGTCGATCCTTCAAATCTAGAAATCAACCATTCGCCCTTGCATGGAGTATTGCTGCCATATATGGACTGGAGACCCTTCTGTTTATCTCAAGGTTCTTGATAAAATCCAAAAACGGATATGCAATGTAATTGGCCTTGATCTGACATCTCGTCTTCAGTCGCTCTCTCACAGCTTTTTACAAATACTTTCATATTGCTCCGATGAGCTGCTTTCGCTGGTTCCCAGACTTCATGAATTTAAGCGTTCAGCTAGGCTGGCATCTCGCTCTCACCCTTTCACTGTCGACATTGTTAAATGTAGTCCTCTTCTACTCCAATAGCTTCATGCCTCTCACTTCTCGCCTGTGGAACTCCCTCCCCATTTTCTGTTTCTTTGATAGCTATAATCTCCAACTATTCAAATGTAATGTTAATCGACGTCTCCAGATGCCTTGATCTATCCACTATCCTTCTCTTCATCCTTCCTCTATCACACCTATTTGCTATCGCTCTAACTCTCTGTAACCCCTTGCGTGCTAGTGGCTTCCCGCCTTGCTTGGGGTGAAACGCTTATAAAAATATATTTGTAAATAAAAGCAAAATATAGATAGCTCTTTAAGATAACACGAATCGATTTATTATTGTATTTATATTGTAAATAGAATGCACTTGTTAAAATGATTTTTTTAGTGTTTTCATATTCTGACAAATGACTTGGAAGGTCTAGGGAATTATAATCTACAAAAACTGTCTAAAACATTCTTCCCTATTTTTTTTTAATGGCGGGCGAGTTGATTTTTAAGTAGCATCTAATATTAATAAACGTATTTAGACCGATGTCGTTTCTGAGATATTTGAATTTCTCCAATGTGAGAAGAGGTCGATATTTGAGGCCCAGCGAATAGCCAAGTTTTGAACTGCTGATTTTAGAAGAGCAACGCCGGAGAATCGTCCTCATTTCACTTTCCTCGTTTGGTTTCGTATCGTCAAATTTCAGTTTAATAACTATCAAAACCCAAATTCATGAACACAGAAATATGTAGGCATGTTGCAATTCTTCTAATACAAAATAATAGGATCAAATATGTGTGCAAACAAATGAAATTGCACAAATACACAGACAAACACATATACACACGTGTTTATATACAGAGTCTGACCAAAAATATAGACACACCTTAGGAAAAGAAAAACTTGTCTCTTATCAAATTGCGATAAAAATGTTTACTATAGCATTTTTCCGACAGATGGCATTACCTTAATGTCTGTAGCATCAACAAACCCTAAAAGATGTTGTGCATCGCAGAAAACCGACTACATTGGCGTCCCTTAGACAAAAAAATTGAAAATACATGTCCGCCAATCCCACTGGACAATTTGGCCAACGTTCTGTTGTGATTATATATATATATATATATATATAGTATCGTAAAATGGAAAAAAAGGTATTATCACACGTTTCATCTCTTACAATTTCATTGGACTAGTCTTTGTTGACGTTGCCACGTCTACACATGCGCAGGAAACGAGAGACGCTGGTAGTTTCGAAATAATCGTTGAATTCAATTTAAGAACACTCAGAATGTGAAGCCCTCATTATTTACAGAGAAGAAATATATTGAAAATACTCTCAAAACCCTTCAATACCCTATTTCACATTCAATGCGAAACAAAAGGCTCATAAAATATTCCAAAACAGAAGAGCTGCCCTTCCTGACAAACTCTAAAAATATATTATTCTACACACTAACTCTAACACAACTACAAATGAAAAGAATTTACCTAAACTAAACATAAAATTTGTCATAATAAAGATTTAATCAATGAAAAACAAAACAAGACAAAACTTGAAAGAAATTTACTCTAGCAAATGCAGGAATTGCCGGAATGAATACACTGGAGAAACCTCAAGTTTAGACAAAGGACTATGAACACAAAAGGAGATTTTTAAAAAAACAACACACAAAATTCATTGGTTGTTCACTGTAACCAAACTGACCACGATTTTGTTATAGAGAAAGCTGCCTTAATTAAATAAGAAATAATCGACTAAGACGAAAATGTCTGGAAAGTGCCTTGATTGCTAGTTCAGCCACGATAAATCCAGACTCTTATAATATATCACCATTCTTGATAGCAAAAATACAGATGAATTTGGCTAGATTAAAAGGAATATTCTTTCAAAAATATTCTTTCAAAAATTTTGAAACTACCTGCGTCTCTCGTTTCGTGCGCATGTGTAGACGTGGCAACATCAACAAAGCCCAGTTCGAAGAAATAATAACGGATGAAATGCGTCAGAAAACCATTATTTTTCCATTTGTCATAGTATTTTTTTAAATACGATTTGTTGATACATAATATGATACAAAATTATATATCGTTATATCATATCATATATATATATATATATATATATATATATATATATATATATATATATATATATACATATGTGTGTGTGTGTGTTTGTGTGTGTATTATCCATAAAAACAAATATTTTGAAACATACGAGGTCTGATCAAAAAGCAAAGAGTCTGTTGCTATGTTTACGAAGCTAAAGTACGCAAAGGGACGCCGCTTGGCACAAATTGGCGTTCAACTCTGAAGTATATGTTCACTAAGTTATAATGTGCTCGCTCAATGCCGCTGTTTATAGCAGTGTTGGATGAAATACGTATAGTGTGATTGAGACATCAGTGACCACGGCTTATTCAGCAGTTTTTTACCAAACACAACATTCACCAGGTCTAACAACCACCATATTTGCGAGATATGACCTCTTGCGACATTTTCCTCTTTATAAATCAAATCCCATTTGAGAGGAACACGATTTCAAGATTATACAACTTCTTACTTACCCAACATAGAGTTACAGGAATGTTTCCATCAATGTCAACGATGCCTCATAAGCTGCTTGGCTTCATAAGGGTACTACTTCGAAAGAGATTAAAAGCTGAATTGATATATGTTGTAGTTTACTTTTTATAACATCAGTCCCGATATCGTTTAATCATAGCGCGTAGAGTAAGAAGAAAAAGCAAAAAAAAATCATAATTACAATAGAAAATAAACTCAGAAAACAGAACAACTGAACTGCCAATATTATAGGTTTGAAGAAATACAATGTCTTTTGCCGGTTAGCTCGTGTGAGGGCCTGACTATGCACGCCATTATTGTTGAGGTTTCTAACGAAACATATATTACAAATGTAACAAAAATTTTTACACCACCACCAGCCTCACCACAAAAGAATTTGACATTTCCTTTTTCTCTAAACAAATGTTTAAAAAGCTTTGTTGGATTTTTCTTTTTTTTTTTTTTTTTAGTCGGTATCACCCCAAGCAAGGCAGTGCAGCCACTAACACGCAAGGGATTACAGGGTGTGGAGGAATTAGGAACAGAAACATTAGTAATGAGTAAAAAGAGAAAAGAGCAGTCAGGAGGAGAGTAGATAGCGATTGACAAGGCATTTAAAATCTTGCAGATTAATGTTGGCTGGAAAGCATGGAGTTGGAAGGGAGTTCCACAGGCAAGAATTGCAAGAAAAGAAACTGTTAGCAGTTATGGCTACTTCTAGCTAGCTCAATTGTAAATTGATGACATCTCTCTGCCAGTCTAGTATTGCACTTCAATTCATACAACCTAGGTACCATAGCAAAGAGCTCATCCAAACAATTACCATAAATGTATTTATAAAATAAGGTACAGAGAGGCAACCTTATGGGGGTGAGCATGTGACAGAAGCCGAACCACCAGATCAGGACCAATAATATTGATGATTCTTCTTTGGATCTTATCAAGGAGCTCCAGGTAAATAGCAGGGGTACCAGACCATATGTGGCAGCAATATTCTAAGCATGGACAAATGGTAGACGTATAGATATGCAAGACAGATTCCGAAGAGAAAAATTATCTCGTCCAGCACACTGAAGCAACTTTCTTAGCAGCTGATCTTGCAATGGATTCAATGTCGTCTTTCCACCATATATCAACTGAGAATGCTAGCCCGAGAAGGCGCAATGAGTCACTTTTTTGGAGGATAGCATCAGACATACTGATGGAAGGCAGAGAGGTGTCTCTCAGGTGATTAATACTTGGATGAGTCAGACGTTTCACCAGAGTTCTTAAAACAACAGACGATGACTTCCAGGAAGCAGGAAAGCACGAGGCATTTATTATAAAGTTTAGAAAGAACAGGAGCTAGTTCGGGAGAATCAGTTCTAAGTGGGACGTTAAGCATGGATTTTCCAGATGAGTTAAAGGATAACAATGAAAAGAGGTTTTCACGATACCGTATGTAAAAGTAATATCTGCCTGCTCACGATATGAATATCCTGCCCTTGTTAAACGAAACACTTCTCAGTAAACTCACTACTACACACGTTAAATGTTGAAGACAGACAAAGCGCAAATGTACACGAATGACAAATGTAACCTAATCTAGTGGCAACACCGCGGCATCTACTGTAAACTTTCTTTAAACTTAATAACTCAAAAACAAAAGATTTGCGGACATATGTTTATATGGACTTTTGTTCTTGTCTTGTTGAATCCATCCCAAAGTTTGCAAAAGTATTACCCCTATATATATATATATATATATATATATATATATATATGTGTGTGTATGTATGTATGTATGTATGTATGTATGTGTGTGTGTGTGTGTGTGTGTGTGTGTGTGTGTGTGTGATTCTGATTATAAGTTTAATATTAGATTCCTTAACACGTCTCTGCAGATTTATTCTTCAGGTTTCTTGGAATTTCTGAAACTGTTTTCCTTATCCCGCCTATTTTTCGTCGAGTTGGTTGATTTTTAACAAATAAATAATAATTATCCCAACATTTGTGAAATAATGAAAACATTTAGGAACTTCAAAAAATACTGGTAGGTCGAAAAATATGTCTGCCGAAACGCTGATAAAACGTAAATACAACAGTTCGAGAGATGTGCGTCAAAATAATAAAAACGTTTGATAATTTGCCTATGTACTCAGATTCTGAGGTGTGACGGTATAGATAAATGTTATTTACTGCCATCCAACAGATTCGACAAGTTGCGTCCGTTAGGGAGTCTTTGATTTTCCAGTGTAAATAGTTTCAGATGAAAGGCAAACAAAACAATGATTGTCAGTTGCAAAGGATCTTTCAAAACGAGGTGTGACAGTGCTTTCTGTTAGAGTTATTGCTACGTTTCAAAAGGGGTGGCAGGGTAAAGTTTGTGGACGGGGAATTTGACAGTGGGGGTGGGTACGTACGTGAGGGCAAACGTCTTATCAGTCATGACAAAGAAGTTATCAATACTTTGACGAAAGATTTCAAATCGAAGTAAACGAATCACGCCGTTTAAAGTAGCGGTGAGTGACGTGTGATGATAACCAGTGAAAAGAAAATGTTTCGCTTACCTTCGTTTCCATCGTACCTCTGTAAGTCACCTGCTCAAATCCAGAATGTTTCCACCAAGTACGTGTCTACCACTGGCGAGGGGCCAAGTCGATGTTTATTTCTCACGAAGGTTCATCGTTTAGATTGCAAACCCTGGTATTAACCTGAGTACATATATATATATATATATATATATATATATATATATATATATATATATATATATATATATATATATACAGGTTATTACCTATTAAATATGTATTTCAAAGGGTTCAGTAAATAATCCCCCTTGGCGAAGGTTCAGTTTCATGTGTGGACTGGGTAAATTACGATACCTGATGAAGGCCACAATATATACAGTTTCAAATTCTAACGTTATAGTTGAATAAGCTTTCGATTCTAACAAGTTATAAAATCTTGGCGACAGTTTAGTTTCATATTAAATTTGTTATCTCTTCAGGTTTCCATTTTAGTTTCGTAATTCTTGTTAAATTTATAGTAGTTTTTTTCCTTCCTTATCAGCAGTCATTGTTATAATAATCAGTCACTTGTTAAAAACATTAGTAGTAGTAATAGTAGTAGCGATAAATAGTAAGTGTAGTCAAAGTAGAGCCATTCAGAATAACAAAAACAACTTGAAGTAGATGATAATTATGGCGAGACTTGCCTGACCAGTTGTAAAAATACGTCATGTTTCTTCTTTTTTTTTCTTTCGATAAGCATTGCTGTGGTTGTTGAAAACATAGAAAGGATTCGTAGAATAGATGTCTGGTGTAGTGTAATGGTTGCAGCTCTTAATGAGAACTTGGAAGGAGCAGAGTTCGAATTCCTGTCGGGCTTTTTACTTCGCATTAGCCTTAGGAAAGGTATAAATCCGTCTCCTCTCCGCACCCAGCTACTAGTTGTATAACAGGAGAGACTGGACACCATGGCCTTCATTAACAACTAGTCTTCCGCAGAAAGAAATGACGGAATCTATCGCAGAGTCAGTCATGATTAGAAAGAGACATGATCGCCCGATATGGTACTTCAATTAAGAATCATAAAATGTATAAACAGTTGTTAAATATTCTTTTCTTGACAATTACGAGTTCCCTAAGCCGTTAGGGTCGTAGTCCCGCCACATATACTGCAGCTGTTGTGTACTGCTGACCCAAGGGGACCCAACCTTCTCTAAGCTGTTCTGAGTTCAGAGTTTCCCACCCAAGGCTATAGGACCCAATCTGTCCTACTCAAGGATATTAGCACGTAAGTGAATATAATGAATTTGGAATTCGAAATCGGCTCTCCGATTGCTCAACCCGACCCACATCCATTACTCCAACATGTCTCCACAAACATAAACCAGACAGGGCAGAGTCTCGTTCGGGGAGGTTGATCAACCCGATCCCGTTTATACGGGTTCTACGGGCATTTTTTGGCCGAGCCTACGGGCTTGGGAAACCCACGTTAAACTCGGCCTTGTGCTACATGCAACCCTCGCGGGGGGGTGGCCTGATACCGAATCGAGTCGAGCCGATAGTAGTTCACTCCAAACCCGACTGACAGTCGTACTAACACCTTCCACATCTTGTATTATTATTTCGTGTAATATACCTTCGTTATTTCTACTCTTGTGTTCGTGTTGTTCTTCCTTGGTCCTAACCTGGACCATAACACCTAATTTAGATTGACTCATGCTGTACTGTAATTAACACAAATCCTGTTATAAAAATTATCATGACTTCTCTGTTTAACTAATCACTCTACTTTGTTTCGATGGTCAACCGTTATCCATCCTTCATACTCTTCATAATAAGTAGCCCTTCCCACACCTTATACGCCTTTACAACATCTTTTTTATTAACCTTCTGTCTTTAGTGGCGCTTGGGCCTTATTATTGGATGAATTCATACTAATAAAAACGAAGCATTACCAACTACTGAGAAATTGGTTAATTCTACATAGCAGCTTTTCAACTAAATGGTAAAAGACAACCAGACTAATCTCTATAATCCTCACCCCACACCGAGGCACAAAAAAAACTATTCCAGTAATTGTAATATTAAAAAAAATCGTTCGTGTAACAAGTCGTTGTAGAATTAATCAATTATATGAAAAGAGTTGACCGGCAAGTTTTTGATTAGAAGAGTAAAGGTAATTGCAGTAATGGAAGATATTGTCGCTGTTGATAACAAAAAACTTTTTTATATGTATATTAATATTGATTAACCTTTGTTCAAGGATAATAATGGAGGTCGCGAATTAGTGTGGAGCATTTGTCCATCTAGAGAGGAGCGGCTTGTATTCCAAATCACTATTCAAAATTGCCATTGTACCTGACATAGAAAGATAGATGAAGAGACTGAGATAGATAGATAGATAGATAGATAGATAGATAGATAGCTTGGTACAGAGAAAGAAAGAGAGAGGGAGACTGAGATAGATAGAGAGAGAGAGACATGAAGAGACTGAGATAAATAGATAGAGAGATAGATGAAGAGACTGAGATAGAACTTTGGTACATATCTAAAACAATTTAGTCACGCGTGTAGACAAATTTTGAATATTATTGAATCAGATAGATAGATAGATAGATAGATAAATAGATAGATAGATAGATAGATAGATAAAGAGAGGTAAAGAGAGAGAGAGACTGAGATAGAGAGAGACTGAGATAAATAGGTAGAGAGGGAGACATGAAAAGACTGAGATAAATCGATAGAGAGAGAGATAGATGAAGAGACTGAGATAGATAGATAGATAGATAGATAGATAGATAGATAGATAGATAGATAGATAGATAGATGGAAAGAGACTGAGATAGATAGATAGATAGATAGATAGATAGATAGATAGATAGATAGATATAAACAGACTGATATACAGACAGATATAAGATACAAATTTTCGTGTGGCTCATGCTGTACTTTAATTAACAGAACTCCAGTTATAAAAATGGTTATCATGACTTCTCTATTTAACTAATCATGCTACTTTGTCTATAGCGTTCAATGCTTTCGTGACCAACTCATTCTTCGTAAGAAAAGCACATTCGGAATTTACTAAATAAATAAGGAATCAGATTGTCGTGCCTCACCATGGAGCAATGAAAGATTTCGTTTCATCATAAACCTAATGAATGCTCTTCAGAGATCATGTATGACATGACCTGTTCGCGCAGAATATACGCCTCTGACGTGCGCATACACACACACAAAGAGAAATATATGCATACATACATAAACACACCTGCATACATATATATATATACACACATATATATATATATATATATATATATATATATATATATATATATACATATGTGTGTGCGTGTGTGTGTGTGTATGTGTTATATTGCTCGTATCAACTTGTAATTCGGGTTTCAAAAGAAAACACTGAAACACAAGATTAGTCAAAGAACTGTTTAATTACGTGGATTAATATTATAATACTAACGAATATCATAGTGCAACACTCTTTGCGGCTCCTCTGCGAAGGCCTTGTGCCCCACTTTTGATTACTTCCATAGACAATAGAAGAGTCCATGTTCAACAATGTTTCCTTTCCCCTTAGTCTATTCATCAAGACCTTTCTTCGTCGTCAGCGAGGCCTGTTTGTACAGTTGATATGACGCGTGTGTAGTATCGAAACAGTCCGGGTTCAATTCTCGTTAGTTCAGTTTGTGCACTGCTGAGGAGTCCCAAAATAGGACGAAACAGCCGACTAGTGCATTTTGTTGAGGATTCTTCTAGATTCGATGGATATTCTAATTCCTCAATATTTTATCATTTTTATATTTATATATATATATATATATGTGTGTGTGTGTGTGTGTGTGTGTGTGTGTGTGTGTGTGTGTGCGCGCGCGCCCGCGTGAGTGAGTGAGTGAGTTAGTTATAGACAAATTGATTTCATTTCTAAACAAACCTCGGTCTGAAGAGTTGGATATTTAAATATATCCATGAAATAAATTGTAACCGAAATGGATTTTTAGGGATTGTCTTTACTTATTACTATATATATATATATATATATATATATATTATTACTATATATATATATATATATATATATATATATATATATATATATATATATATATATATATATATATATATAGTATGAGAATGACAATTGGAAAAATCTCAGTTTTTACCGACGCGTTTCGTCTTACGCGTTTATCAAGGCAAACAATGAAAGCGAAATGTGTTTCTTGTCATAGTTACATTAAATCCAAAATTTAAAAAATAATGTTGATATGTAAGTTTCACTTGAGCAGCTTATTCCCACGAGCCGTTGCTCTGTGGACCTGACTCCCAAGATGATGCTTCCCCGATCAATACAATTTTAACTTGTTTGTGTTTAGGGTAAACCGTTATCCTCACAACATATTTGCATCAACTATGTCTCTTATTCTGTAACCCTTTACCTCGAGTGGCCCCCGTGCTGTGAACATCATTGTAAAAGAAAAGAACTCCCATTCTTCTAGTCAAGTAAATAATTGCTTCAGTCTGGTCAGATAAATAATTCCCATTTTGTTTCTTCGAGCGATTTTGATCGTTTCTAAGGGGCACAAATTAAAATAATGCCCATAATCCTTTGAGCCCTGACCACCGGTTGAACGGTGGTAGAGAAAAATGACGTAATGCCAAGCTACCGGTTGAATGGTGGATAAATACTTGTAACTATTTTTACATCTACCGTGAAACATTACATTCCAATTATTTGCGAATTTTGACTCAGGAGCTCAGGCAGAAGGGTTAAAATTGTTCAGAAAATCGGGACTCAAAAGGGTTAATCTAAGTGATTATAAGTGCAATAGCTACATATCAGACTACAGATTTATTGATCCATTCTCCCCTGCATATAACTTGTTTGAATACAGCCAAGTCATATAAATAATTGCCATTGATCTTTACGCTTTTCTGAATTGTTTTTCAAACAATTTTGTTAATTTTTGTTTCGCACCCGTACGCCATAGTTGGCATTGTGTATTCATTATACGCTTTACGATTTAATCGTATTGGCAATACAATGTCTAATCATTGGCTGGAAATTATTTAGTAAAAATGGACACGACATACACACGAGTACATACGGTAAACGTGTAGATATCTCCTCAATGATTCTAAACTGTCATGCACGGAGGCGTAGAGTAACATTTAGAAGCAGTGATTTTGTTCCTCGTTTGGAACACCATACAATAAATTAAACAACCGAAAAGCATTGATATGTCGTAAAGTTAAGCAACCAACCAGCATTAAAACCTCCTCTGTATTTTATAGTATTTCAGGGATATAACTTTTTTCATCGGATCAAGCGGCTTTTCCTTAGGTTTAAGTGATAACATGGCTTTTCAAATCAGTACTACTCTTCTAATTACGGCTACATCACGTTGAAATACCGTTTCCCGCACATAGAAGTTAAGCAACGTCGAGCCTGGCCAGTACCTAGATGTGTGACTGTTTTGGGAATACCAGGCTTTTGTGGTGGTGTAAGTAATTGATAATGGTTCGGAATTGTTAATCGGAGAGCCGAGTTCCAATTCTGGTGATGTTCATTATATTCATCTACGCACAAATACCCGCCTTGGGTAAGATATGAATTCCCATTTTCTCTTAATTAGTAAGATTTGTATCACTAAATCATTATTATCTCCCAAAATTTGTTTTCTTACATTGTAAATATATTTTCTTTCTTTAAAAAACCTGAAAAAGGTTAATAAGTCGTCAAAAACAGACCAATCACTCAATCAAGCTTATTATTATTATTATTATTCGTTATCCGTGTCTCTGTACTTTCAATCACCGTACAATGCGCCCCAATAATAATTGATATGTTTGTGATATTCAGTTTCCATAACCTGCTAGTTGAAACTTTAATGGGTCATATTTCGTCACATTTTTTCTTCCATTTTCCCTATTCTTGTAACAAAAGGACACGGTGGATCAATAATTAACCTTTCTTTTTCTATTTTATTTTCCAGCAATATGTCTCCATTATTATTATTTTATTTCCTTTGATTTCTGGTGTGCACATATTTCTTTCCGGGTCTCGCCCAGAGACCTAAGGTTACAAATGGCATCATAACATTTTCCGCTGACAAAGAAAAAACATATTTTACATAGTTCTCCATATTTGGTATGTCTGGATTTTCAAGTGCAGTGAAGAATGATGTCATGACTTGTTGATACTCTTCGCGAGATCATTTCGTTCGTTTTCTTTTTATTATTTGATTTGGCATTGAGTCACTTGGTCCAAGGTTGGGAATAGTCCCGGTTTGGCGACCTAGTGTGTCTTCGTTTTTGGAAGAGTTTGTTCCAGTGACAGATTTTACGATCCCAGACTTGTTTCTCTCTGAGGTAAGCGCCGGCCCTTTATGACCCGTGTGACGACTGATCAGGTATGAAATTTTATTCTTATTAATTGAGATTAGTAGAATTTTGCGTTTTAACCATGAGCGCCAAGGGGTAATTATGTTCGAGTTACCAAGCTACAACAACACTCAAAGAAGACCTGAGAACACGTCTAGAAGAATATAAAAAGCACGTATAAACATAAAAATGTTTTAATATATATATATACAATAAAACCTAATATCAGTTCATATGAGGATAGCCTATTTGGGCAGACATTCGTCTGTCTTATCAACCACCATTTTGGATTTTATTCTTTATTAATTATTTTCTCTATAATATTAAATACATTGAGCTGTTTTTGTTGATCAGTTCTATTTCATATTACTAGGATTAACTTGGATTATATACCAACCGATTTGTTACCTTTACTATAGATAGATAGATAGATAGATAGATAGATAGATAGATAGATAGATAGATGTACTGCAGCGAAAATACATTTTTGTTCTTAAACGCAGTCTAGTAAATGATATCCGTTCTATCACTATCTGGCCTCATTAGTTGTCGATCTGAATAGACTTGTTGATGCAAGTTAACACGAGTCAGCTTTCTTAAAATAGCCCTGGCAGAGACACAAATGCATCTTGTTTTCGCTTCCATCAGTATGACCTTCGCTGCATCTAATCCCCGGCCTGAACTTTTGAGTGCTGAGCAAATATTTGTATCGAGAGACGACTGAACATTTGAGAAATGATCGTCTCTTGGACTACAGTGGACGCGTTATGTAAAACCGTGTCATGGGGAACAGCTCGGCTTAGTCAACAGTTCTAAATAAACAAACAAGATGGCATCGAATAGCTACCTGGCTTAAACTATTTTAAAGGAAATAACAACTGTTATTTGAAATAATGTCGCATTTAAGAATATAAATATTGAAATGTTTACAAAAATTTTATTGAGTAATCCATTTCGAAAAGGCTGTTGACAATGAAAAATCTTTGCAAAGTACTAAGGCACGGGAAAATATTGTTAGAAGCAAAAGGAAAGAGCTGAACTTCTTTTATTAATGTCTAATATCCTATATAACAATGAGTACGGAACAATCTCGTCACAGATGAAGAAAAAAGAAACGTAAAGCGATATTAATGAGCCTTTATAGGCGAATGTTAAGAATAGCAGGGACAGAACATGTCTTAAGCAAAATAGGAGCAGCAAGGAAACGTATACTTACAATCAGAAAGAGACTTTTGAATTTATATGACACATAACAATGACAGACGGCATAGAGAATGTAAAACTCGCAGGGCATACTAACGGTAAATGAAACGGGAAAACAGCGAGTACCGTATTTAATGAGTTTGTTGGGGTCAGACTAAGGACAACGAAGGACTGAAAAGAGGCAAATATTACTTAGAGCAACAAAAGAAAGGAAGTTGTGGAGGACCATAGCTCATAACTTCAAAGGACTTGACACAAAGAAGTGTGATTTAACTGTTATAGTGTTCAGCTTATTTTTATTTGTTTTATATGGATTTTTAACATTGAATGAATAAATGTCAACAGGAAATAACGAGTAATCTATTTAATTAGCTATAAGAATAGGAAATCACGGAGAGCCGTGATCGCCTACATGCTGAGGGGATACGGCACATGGAAGAAGAAGAACGATGAGGACTGATTTCTTTGTAGTCACACCCCTTGAAGTGTGATACTGGTAGAACGTAACCCAGGACTATCTGCCGCATGTTTGAGTGGTTAGCTTATTTGGAGGATGTATTGACACCTGTCACGAAGAAATATAAAACCTGTCCATGTCTAGTACGTTAGTATGGATATATGGAATCCTTTATTCAACAAATATTTCTTCTACAAAAAGAACGGTCATTAATTCTTGGGATGGCTAACGAGAGAATGAGATCGACTTTATTTTTAAAAAGTCATTGACTTTTAGTCTTTACATATAAATCCAGTCATCAAGAGAAATTTTAAATATATATTCATAACCTATTGGCTACAAACGTTTAAAAATAATTACTTTTAAACATAAACGAAACCAGTTTCTTTAATTTGGTAATTTTTGTCGTCTGTATTTAATTAAATGTGGGTGTTATTGGATACTCTGCAATTGTTTGACCAATGAACTTGATGATAGGTGGAATATACCTTATGTGTCTTTTTAATTATATTTTAAGAGTAAAGTAATATACTCCTAACTCTTTATTTTTCTTTAATTACAGCCATTTTTTAAACAAATTTTTAGGACAGATATTTGATTTTTATGAGATATTCAAAATGTTATCAATATTGTCGTGTGTTTTCAACAACATAAAATGGAGGATCGATAATAAATGAACAATGACAATGTTTCAAAACTGCATAAAACTTTACTAAAATTGATTTTATTTTTCATATACTACCTTTAGTCTTTTATTCTTCAAATGAAATGAAGATTTTACTAAAAAGTAATTATTTTAAAAAGTAAATTATTTTAAATGGTTTTTAAGGATTTTTGACCAACTTTTGATTGTACCAACACTTAAATACAAATTTTGTGAGATTCTTACCACGGTGAAATTTATTTCACTGGAAGGTACATAACTATAAATAAAATAACTGGTAAATTAAAATGATTCATTTTTAAAAGCTTTTACGATAAAATGAACTTCAAATTTGGTTAGGTTTTAAGTCATATACGTATATGAATAGTATAACTTATATATATATATATATATATACATAGTAATGAGGAGGATTTGATAATTATATTAATTGATTCATCGAGTCTGATAGAAACCTCAGGAAGCACTGGACGGCCGTTTCGTCCTATATTTGGGACTCATCAGCAGTGCGCATCCACTACCGAGGGAATCGAAACCCCGACAGTTAGGTTGGCAAGCGAACACTATACCAACTGCTCCGCCGGGCCTCGGTGACGAAGAGATTGCAAATCAGACTCTAAGAAGCGCCGCTCACTCCCACATTCCGTGGTGGAACTCTACTGAGATCCTCTCTGACCATAGGACTGAGCCTCCTGGAGCCACGACTACTCTCACCAAGCCGCTCCAACTGGAGCATTAGAAGCTGGTTCAAGCGATGATAAACATACATAGTAATGAGGAGGATTTGATAATTATATTAATTGATTCATCGAGTCTGATAGAAACCTCAGGAAGCACTGGACGGCCGTTTCGTCCTATATTTGGGACTCATCAGCAGTGCGCATCCACTACCGAGGGAATCGAAACCCCGACAGTTAGGTTGGCAAGCGAACACTATACCAACTGCTCCGCCGGGCCTCGGTGACGAAGAGATTGCAAATCAGACTCTAAGAAGCGCCGCTCACTCCCACATTCCGTGGTGGAACTCTACTGAGATCCTCTCTGACCATAGGACTGAGCCTCCTGGAGCCACGACTACTCTCACCAAGCCGCTTAGAGTCTGATTTGCAATCTCTTCGTCACCGAGGCCCGGCGGAGCAGTTGGTATAGTGTTCGCTTGCCAACCTAACTGTCGGGGTTTCGATTCCCTCGGTAGTGGATGCGCACTGCTGATGAGTCCCAAATATAGGACGAAACGGCCGTCCAGTGCTTCCTGAGGTTTCTATCAGACTCGATGAATCAATTAATATATATATATATATATATATGTGCATGTGTGTGTGTGTGTGTGTGTGTACGTAGGTATGTATATCCAAATGTAAAAGAACAAAAAGAATAAAATTCAAATGTTCATAACATTAATTTAAAAAAGTTCTCAATACAAGAGCAGAGCAATAAATATTTATTATAAACTGTCACATTAGAATATTCAAGTTACTAAATTTTTTCTGTCTTTACCCTTCTAACCATTTCTATTTCAATAATCTACCACCACTGACAGTTTGAAGAATCTTGTGAATTTAAAATTTACTGGTGAAAATGATCATTAACTAATGGTGTCTTAATTCTAATTGTATGAAATATTTTGCTGTTTACAAAATAAACATTGAGCGCTTTTTGGTCAGTCAGATTTAACATTTAATATTTAATGTTTAAAATTTCATATTTTGTTAATGTGTTAATAGGATTCACTTGGATTATACCAACGGATTACTATATATATATATATATATATATATATATATAAATTATTACAAGCATTAATTTTTTCCACTACCTTGGTTCCTACCAATGAAAGGTTCTTCGGCTACATCTATGTTCCTATTTTTTGAATTGTGTATTGAGCACATTTTAAAAAATATAACCGTTTCCTGGACAGGGTAAACGTTGTCTGTAAAATCAGTTTATAGATAGATAGATAGATAGATAGATAGATAGATAGATAGATAGATATTAAACAGGTCGTGATAGATAGATAGATAGATAGATAGATAGATAGATAGATAGATAGATAGATAGATATAATAATCTTATAAATATAAGTAACTATACTTGTCCGAAAAACTTTAGGTGTATTGGCTTGTAAATGAACAAACCAATACCCAAGGGAAAAAAAATTTAAAAAAAAGAAAGAACTAAGAACATGTAATTTTGGCGAAAATAATCGACCAGAATCTAAGCTCAGAGTCCAAAGAAAAAAACCTCCAACATGAGTAAAATAAAAATAACTAAGCAAAGTGCTCAATACACTAAGTAGAGCAAATCTAACTATGAACCTAAAGAGCCAGGCAAGCCTACATAGGTTTCATCTACGCGGATCGTCAGGGTACCCTGACGATCCGCGTAGGTGAAACCTAGGTTAGGTTCGCCTGGCTCGTTAGTTATATATATATATATATATATATATATATATATATATATATATATATATATATATATATATATGCGTCAAGATACAAGAAATAAACAAAGTGAGACTCACTCTTCTGTGAAATCGTTTTTTTTTTTGTTTTTATTTCTACAGGGTAACCATAAAGTCTCTTTACACTTTTTAAAATATATTAGAAATAAAGTTGATGAGATCTTATTCAGATTTTTTTCAATGTACTCAGTAGTTATCGAAGTTTTTAATCACATTAAATATGTGTATTTCAAAGAAATTGAAAGAACCCGTAACATTTCCAGACCGGTGGGTTGGAAGGGATGGTTCAATCCCCTAGACACCTCATTTACCAGATATCACTCAACTGGACTTCTTTATGTGGGGTTAATTTAAAGATATTGTGTATCGAAAAAAGATACGAGACAAAACTCATCTAAAGCAAAAGTTCACTAATACTATTACCACCATTGATGAGGCTATACTCAGTGAACAGGACAAGAAATCAAGCACCGTCTTGATATGCTTCGTGCAACTAATGCTGCCCATATAGAAATGTATTAAATTAATTAAAAAAAAAAACTCCAATGTCTACTCCTCATTTTTTTAACAATTTTCATATATTTGTCTGTACATTTGTTTTTTTAATATTTTTAAAAAATTGTAACGTGATTTCAAGGACACCCTGTATTACTATATATATATATATATATATATATATATATATATATATATATAAAAGTGAACATAGAAGTCAACACTTAGAGGCGACAGTCTGTTTCATACAAGATGTAATCGTCAGGCCACGAGTGCTGTTATTTTTCTCGGCTATTTATATATACGGGTCAGTGGTGCATTGTGGGTAGTCTATTTTGAGGGTTATTTTACCGGAAGTCGTTTATTTGTTTATTTATTTATTTGGGTTAAAGTATTTTGCTTGTTTTTATTTATTTTTATTTTTTATTTTTATCTTATATATTTTTTTTTTAATTTTAATTTTAATCGGTGTTTTTGTTAACGTAGTAAAAATTTGTTTATATCGCTTATTTAATAGTTTTGTTTTAGTTTGGGAAGATAATTAAAGCTATTTGATCAATTTGGGGGTTGATTGTTGTAGTTTATTCTAACTATTATTTTGGCGGGAACAGTTTTTAATTTGTTTATTACGTCATGTATTTATTTGGATTGATTATCTTTATTTGTTTTTTCTAACGGTTAGTTTATCGGGATCAGTTTGTTAGATTATTTATTTGGACGAATTTAGGTCAATTTATTTTACTTGTTATTATTTATTTGTTATACTGTATATTTTCTCTTTTCGGTTTTCGATTTTTAAGTAACGTAGTATTTTTTCGGCCAACGCTTTTTCAAAAGGTATTCGTTGGCGATATACAAACACAACCAAGGCATATTAATAATAATAACGAATGTGGAGGGAAATTTGGAACGCAATTAAAATAAATTTTACCTTTAAATAAATTAACGAATGAAAAAAAATAATAATTAGGAAGTTCAAAATTAGTATAAAACAGAAAAAACATACTGTCCCTCAATCAACTGTAAGGAACGCGTAAATTGCTCCTTTTGTTTGCATAGGCTCGGCTGATAGAATTTGATATACACAGCCTCGAGGACTCTGAGATGGTAAACCGAGCAAACACTATGTAGAATAGAAAATATGTGTCTTCATACGGTACAATCAGGATTATCCAACAAATTCTGCCCGATTGACCTGTCGCGAATTGCTTGAGTGATTCTTAATATACAGATTTAACTACTTGAACGCAAATACATGCAAATACATGTTGCAAGCTCTGATTGGTTCGTCCTATGTACATCGCTTCACACCGGCATTTGAATTTGTATACAAGTCAACTTTTCTGAAAATAAATAAATAAATACATATATATGTGTGTGTGTGTGTGTGAAAAGTGTGTGTATATAAATATAAATATAAATATATATATAATTATTTAAACCTAATTTTTTTTTTAAATTAATCAATTATTAATTAATTTGTCTGACGATCGCAAAAGCGTGAAACGCAGGGTCACAAACTCACATCAATCCAACCAAATATATATATATATATATATATATATATATATAATTTCACTCCAAGCAAGGCAATAATGCCACTTGGACCCGAATCTCGGTAATGGATGTGCATTCCCCCAAAAAATAGGTTCAGTGTATTCTGTTGCGGATACTTCTAGACTTGATGAATTACTGTAATGATTTGCCTAAATCCCCAAAATTATATATATATATATATGTATGTGTGTGTTTGTTTGTGTAGGGGATACGCACCCACGTGTGGATATAGAAATCATCCTTTCATTATGTCCATCGGTTTCATACCTCAAACGTTCATCAGACCAAAAAACAATTCGCATTTAGTCTCCGCAGTATTGATTTCCATGCCTACACTGTTTATATCTACAAATGACCTCTCTCCAATATTAGGCAATAGAAACTAATAGACAGGCTCTCAAGAATTTTCTTCTTAAATTCCATGACTTCCATTGTAAGTGGACATGGATCTCCGCAGCTTCCTGTTCTTTACCATGTTTGAATTGTCATTATTTATTGTGACGAAATCGTGTTGTTTCCAGTTGACTTCTTCGCGCTTTTTCTAGACAGGCTAATCTCTCCATAGCACAAGAATCCAGTCCTGCTATTTAAACCAGTAATTCTCAAATTGTGCCTTTAGGCCCACTAGTGTGCCTGTGAAATCTTTAAAATGGGCCTGGAGTTGGCCCAAAGAAAAGTAGTTGCGCTTTGAAATTCTATTTTTTTCCACTGGAGTAAATTATGAAAAATAAACAGTTTTACTTTATTTTTAAAGGCAAATAATTCAGAAAATATTTAAATTAAATGTTCGATGTTTTCTTCATATAGTAAATTGTATTTTCAAATTGATTTTGAAACATTTTTATTGTGTAGTGTTCATTTAATTTATTTGAGACCAGAATTTTTTATGCATCTTATTTGAGTTATTGAATTACAATATAACAATTAATTAACAAAAATGTTATTTTAGATTTTGAGCGCATTACTTTATCTGTGTTATATCAGCAATCTTAATCCAGCTTTCTAGCATTATTAATTTATTCATGAAATATTTTTATTTACAAGCGATGCCTGTTTTAGATTCTATCATTTGAGATGATCAAAATTGAATTTAAATTTCTTTCTTTCAGTCGTTTTTGAAAGTTTTTATTGTATTTTTTTAGTTCAGTCATTAGTCAGGATTTATATTTTCTACTACATTTTGCTTTTGTAAATAAAATGTTTCATGGAATTTCTATTTGTGCTTATCTGAGCCTGAAATTTGTCACCAAAAATGGGCTACAAAGGAAAAAAAGAGGTGAGAAACACTGATTTAAACGATAGATTGAGTGAGACGATGTGGATTCATGCCTTTCTCAAGGGCATTAATGCGAGAGTAAACGCAATAGAGTGGCGCCGAAATTTGAACTCGGCTCACTGAATCCATTATTTCACATCGATAACCATTACTCTAAGCGCAGAAGCTGACGAGACGGGATATTTGGTTCCGTTTCACGCAAAAAGTAAACTTTATCTTGTGAAAGGCAAGAACCCACTCTAACTATGGGTTAAATTATCTTACCATACAGCGGCTACTTTATAATTGACCTATGCTACTAACTTAAGAGTTGTAGAATGCAAAAACGACCGTTGCTCATAAAAAAAAAACAGTAAAAAGATTACGAATAAAATTACTAAAGACAATTAATGTAGCTTCATTGTGCCTTTTCTATAAATACTTTCATGGTGTTGAATTTAAGCACAGTACTAGATTGGCGGCAAGGTCACATCAATCCACAATTGAATTGGTTAGATGTAAACCAAGTAGGAAACTTAAGACGAGTTTGTCGATTACTACTACTACTACTATTATTATTATTATTATCATCATCATCATTATTATTATTATTATTATTATTATTATTATTATTATTATTATTATTATTTCCTTTGATTTCTGGTGTATACTCATTTCTTTACGGGCCCCATCCAGAGACCTAAAGTCAGAAATGACATCATGACATTTTCCACTGAGCAATTAATATATATATATATATATATATATATATATATATATATATATATATATATATATATATATATATATATATATATATATATATATATATTACATAGATAAAAGACTTCGTAAGGTGTGGGCTGTACTCGTGACAAAGATTTTGTTTAATATTTTCTTAAGGCATTGGCTACCAGGAATCCCTGTACTGGATTTATTGGAATCTTTTCCAATCAATCCGAGGGTTCCAACCACAACTGGTTGTGTTGATTTTCTCATGTACCACATTTTTTAGATTTCGATTTCAAGATTTATGTACTTTGAGGCTATTTTGAAGATACATTGCAGTCTGCAAGGACTGCCATATCAATAAGGATTGTTATTATTATTATTATTATTATTATTATTATTATTATTACTACTACTACTACTACTATTAGGTTGGTGCAAAAATAATGTCGTTTTATATAAAAGTAACATATGTGAGAAAACGACATTATTTTTGCACCAACCTAATAATAATAATAACAATAATAATAATAATAATAATACTGCTGCTGCTACGTGTAAGCTAAAATATTTAATAAAATCTAATAAAAATTAAATAGATAATAACAGATTTCGTCGACGAAGTTTAGGCAACTCTAGACAATTTACGATGTATTTGTTGACCTGCTTAGTGCTCAAGACAAAATGAAGGTTGCTACATGTCTGGACGAGGTAGATATAGTTTCAGATAATCGGTCAAAGAAGTGAGATGACATCCAGTTGATAAACTACAAATGACAGAATGTCGCTGCAGGAGTGAGAGTACCCAGTAGGGAAAACAAAAGAAAAAAAAAACGTGTGTAACCTGAGGAAAGAAATCCCTTAATTCACAACATAAATATATAAAAAATTATTAAAAGGCGTCAAAAACAGAATAAAAACAAACAAATATCGTGTTTCGTACCTATTGAACTTAGTTCTACTCCCCTCTCCGGCGGGTGGGGGTGAGAAGAACATCAGAATATATATTCAACCCACGCTTAGATTATTCGAAATGATTAATTGGAAATATTAACAATTTCTTCCAATTAATCATTACGAACTTGATCTGCTGACACTTATCTACTAAAATAACGTTAGTTAAACATTATAGAATATGACTTGATGATAAATAAGAGAGAATGAATATTATTTTATTGCCATATTAACCAGTACGTTATATAATTATTTTTGCATACTGGACAATCTTCAGAAATGAGAAAGAGATTTTAGGTGGTTCTACAGAAGGATGCTGAGAATATCCTAAACTGGATATATGACTAATGATAAGATTTTAAGGAAATTGGAAACATCCATATTCAGGATCAGAAAGAGACACTTGAAATTTCCAAAATAACGAAAAAAGAGAATTTAGAGAATTTGACAGTTATTTATGTGGCATGTGTGATACATGCTTAGCCGATCATGTATCTTTCGATACATGACTCAGGCAGATTTTTTCCCGCATTAGGTTGCCATTTCTTTCTGCGGTAGACCATTTGCCATCCAAGGCTATAGAACCCGGTCTGTCCTTCTATTTACCCATAGCTAGGGAAGAAGAAGAGGATTCATACCTTTCCCATGGGTATTAGCACGTAAGTGAATGTAATGTATTTGACTGGAATTCGAACTCGGCTCTCCGATTCCTCTCCACCGTTTCTCTGTTTGACACTCACAGGATGTATTGAAGCCACGAGGAACTAAGAAAAGTAACGAATAACCCACCTAATGACCTTGTGTATATGGTTGGCAGAACAGGGATAGTAAAACAAATTATACCCAGAGATAAAAAGGAGAGGAAGTTGTGGAGAGCCACGATTGCCTATGTTTGGAAAGGATACGACATTGTTTTTAATTATTTCATCCTTATGCAATGTTTTGTGACCTCAAACGAACACTTTCTTGCCATATTAGTTTATTTGAAAGAAGACCCTAAGAGGTGAGATGTTTAACTAACTAAAAGTTCATTAGAGTCTCTATTACTTTGCTAAAAAACCTAGTATGCTAATAGGCGGATAGTAAAAAGGATCAGACGGACACTTTCGTAATGCTCATTGTAGTAGAGACTTTGTAATCGCAGATACAACTATAGTAATGTCGTTGAACAATACTGGTGTCAGACGCCTTCGAATAACACTTGCACTAATAGTACTCGCACTATAATACTCACTCGAAAAATAACCACCGAATAGTGATCAGAATAGTAATCCGTATAGTGATCAGTATAGAGAATAATATAGTGAATAATATACAGACTCGCGATCCGTATAGTAATAGCGAAATAGTATAAAGAATAGAATAGAGATAGTGAACAATATAGTATAGAGGACAGACTAGGAATAGCGAACACATAAGACGTCACACGACTTCCTCTATATATGCGTTTTCGCTATGGTTACGTGATTCCGTTCAGTAATGAGATCGCCTGTGTTTGTTCACTGGCGATCTATGTTCCAGCACAAGTGTCGCCAACATTTTATTCCTATATAACACAAGGCAATAAAAGAAAAGGGTTACTGAATTTGAAAGAATAAGAAAAATGAGAAAAATGATGATGGAGTGAGAACAACAGAAATGTAATCAAGAAGACAGTAGATAATGATTGACATTGCATTTAATCTTTTGAAGATCGAAGTTGGCCAGAAACCATAGAGCCGGAAGAGAGTTCTACAAGAGAGAGGTGCGAGAAAAGAAACTGTTATCATAGAACCTATGGTTACATCGAACTAATTCAACTGTTAATTGATGATACCTTGCCTTCAATCTAGTACTGTTTTTAAATTCAATACCATGAAAGTATTTATAGAAAAGGCACAGGAAAGCTACATTACGGTGATAGGATATTGGCAGAAGCTGAAACACCAGGTCAGGACTAATAATATCCAGTCCTCTCGACTAATAGTTGATTTTCATTTGTCAGCAATCATTGTGAACAGAAGTTTTCTGTAGTCTTGGATAAGGCTTCTGCTTTATTTCAGTTATGTTTCCGAATATTTTTCCATGCAGCTTTGATGTTTTCTGTGTATGAACGGGTATTTTAAATCTATGTCACAAATGTTCGATTAGATTTAGGTTAGGCGATTAAGAAGGACATTTCTTTAATCCAAGTTTATTCTTCTGAAATCATTTAGAGGTGATTTTCGTATCGTAGTCTTGTTAGTAGATAAATCGACTACCAAATCTTTTGGATAACAGTATACCTACCAGTTCTATCATAATTAAAATAAAAAAAAGAATTTATCTAACATAAAATTTGTTACAACTACTTCTAAAGCGACAAAAGACTTAATTAATACAAAACAACATAATAATAAGCTAAAACATGAAGGGGTAATTTATTCTATCACCTGTAATAATTGCAACAAGGAATACATCGGAGAAACCTCAAGGAATTCAAATAAAAGATAATATGAACACGAAAGTGTTCTTCTACAAAACAAAACACTCAATGCATTAATTTCTCGTCATAATTAATCTGGCCATAATTTTCATTAAAAGATGATATTTAATCAAAAAAGAAAGCAATTTACTTAGACAAAAATGTATAGAAAGTAATTTAATCACAAGATCATCTACATTAAATTTTCGCCCAGTTTCTGATAACATTACACCTTTCTAGTGCTGAGAATATGCAAAAGCTTAGGGACTCTCAAACTTCTGAACAAGGCGAAGGCCCAATCAGGAGCTCTTCACAGGAGCTAGCTTAAATGCCGCCCGATAGGCTGTCATTTAAGCGAGTGAAGTAATACATCCAAATATAGATTTCATTCCACAAAGGGAAAGTACACATAGTCGCACAATACATTTCTTAAAAAAAGATTCCATTTTTCTTCTATGCGCCGTGTCCCTTCAGAACGTGGATGATAATGATTCTCCCCAACCAACAACTTGTATTTTGTAGCTCTTAGCAATGTTTAAACCTTTTGCTATCTTCCATATTTCCTCTTCTGCTCAATATTCTTCTACAAAACAAAACACCAAATTCATTAATTGCTCGCCATAATGAGTTTGAGGATAATTTTCATTTAAAAAATGATAATTTAATTAAAAGAGAAAGCAATTTACAATTTACAGTGTACTTACCAGTTCTATCACACCTAAAATAGAAAAGAATTTATAAATTTGTTACAACTACTTTTAAAGCAATAAAAGACTTAATTAATACAAAACATAATAATAAGCTAAAACTTGAAGATTGGTTATTCATTATTTTCCTCTGTCCCTCTTGCCTTCAACATGTCCTGTGAGTGCTAAATTTTCTACGCCTTCTTTCCTCATTATATGCCTTAGAAATTTCAATTGTGTCTATTTGATTCTAAGCATGTATCCTTTTTGTTTGCATTTTCTATAAAACTTCGTCGTTGCTCGCATTTTCAGTCCATAGCATTCCCAGCACCCTCCTGTAGAACTACATCTGTAAGGAGATTGTCAAATCCATTACATAAATCAAAAAAGTGAGGCAGGCAAGTTCATTACAGAAACATTGATGGTTATCTCATAAATGTTAAATTTGTGTTTCATTAAACAACATAACTGTGATTCCGTCATGATTCGACTCATTTCAGCGAATTTGAGACGAGTCTTTTTATTACTTACATTGTCCGGACTGTTGTCCACATCTTCGTTGTTCTATTCACGACGTTTTGACCATTGTACGCTCCGGCTAACTTAATCGAATTCTTTATTGCTGGCATAGTTGGCATGTTTTTGACTGTTATGATGACCTTTCAGTTGGTTCACATAACCTGCCCCTCGATAAGAGCCTGCGCTCACACACAACACATGTCCAAGACTGCATATTAGTTGGAAAATTAGAGTGAGCGCCTCATCTTAGACTACGCTTGGTCTGAAACATTCATCCTCAAAGGTATTGCATCCCTCCCTTATAAAGTGCCTCCACTCTGTACGACTTAAAGTCAGTTCTCCCTAATGTTACACAGTCATGTGCAATGCATGTAGATTATCCTTCAGATTATCTTTAAACCTTTTCCTAGGTTTGTGTTGTTGACGTTTTCCTGCCATCAGTTCCCCGTAGAAAAGTTATATATATATATATATATATATATATATATATATATATATATATATATATATATATAGAAAGAGAGAGAGAGGGTGTATGTTTTCACTTATAATATAAACTCTTATCACTGCAATTACAGAATAATTTGTGAAATTATCATTTGCACACGGTGGATTTTCACTGATCACCCCGCGCCGTCGTATATCTATCACTGTCTACATATGTGCTTAAGTATGTATATATGTCTGTGTTTCTTTGCGTGTAGATTTAATGTGTTTTTGTACGCGCATGTCAGTGTGTATGCGTCTTTTTGCGTTTATGTTTCTTGTATGTTTGACAGTACGCGAGTGTGTGTGTGTGTGTGTGTGTGTTTCTACTTTTGCGGTCGCTGCTTTTAATGCAAAATCAGCTTTCTCATGAGCATGGACAGAAACGACTGTCGTCATTTTTCCTGAACCGATACTTATCTTCTGCTTCTTTCCTTGGATGAATTACATATATATATATATATATATATATATATATATATATATATTCTTTTGATGTCACAAGAATGTGACAATATCTGCTTCGATATCAAAGATATGTATTTCAGAACAGTACCAGAAATCAGTATACGGGAGTTTGTAAAATTAGTCATTTCGTCATTTCGTATATAAAGTTTCGAAAGAAAATCCCCCGCCATATGGAAGATTGGAGCAGCACATTCTTCCTAATATATATTTCGCATAAAATATGGAACAATCACTTATTCACTTTAGTTTATTAGACATAGAATTATGTCACTTCGCGTCTGCCCTAGCTTGGCTAAACCTTCGGTTTACCTGATGAATATTTATGATCCTTCTTAAGCTTAAAAATTTTGAAAACCCAATAACATTTTTGCTCTTGTATATAAATAATTGTTACAAAATAAAATCCCTACATTTTCCTTCATAAAGTCCCTGAGAGAAAGAAACGAGTCGGCAAAGATACGTTTTTCTGTTGTCTTTATTCAGATATATATATATATATATGTATATATATATATATATATTTGTATGTATGTATATATATATATATATATATATATATATATATATATATATATGTATGTGTGTGTGTGTGTGTGTGTGTGTCTATGTGTGTGTGTATCCGTATGTAAAAATTATAATAAATAATTATTGCTCTAATCTTGGTATTCAACTCTCTTTTGAATTAATGCTGTGAACGTTAGAATTTATATTATTTTCGTTGTCATTTCATTCGGATATATATATATATATATATATATATATATATATATATATATATATATATATATATATGAAAAAGTTTGTTGATATCTATTTCATTATAGGTAATTGTTTCTATCTCTCTCTGGCTAATCATGTTAACGAAAGTTATGCATCTTTTATGCTGATTTTCTTTCCTTCTTTCTTTTATCTTTTTTTGTAGTTATTTTGCTTGCTTTTTATTTCTTTTTTATTTCTTTTTCTCTCTTCCTTTCTTATTTCTCTCTTGTTTTGTATTTGTTGCGGATTCCAAGATGAAATCCGGTTTCAAAATGAATGACAAACGCAGGAATGAAATATAGCAAATAAATGTATTGACGCAATAATACAATTGGTAATACGGTTAGTAGATCCAGAAATGCGGTTAGTAGCAATAATAATATATATGCAGTCTGGGGAATTCAGTATCGAAGTATGACTTCCTTCTGAGTCTACGTGCTCGCAACTGTGACTCCTACAAAGCGGTTACCTCTCACTCTTACTCTCTCACTGTTCACTGTATCACTCTATCAGTGTATCTCTCGTCTAAATCCCGGGCATTCACCGGCAGCAGTACAAGTACACACTGGGCGAGTCCACTTGTATGAAAAAACGGTGGACCCCTTAACAGTATTCTTCCTTTCTTTTCTTCCTTCCTTTTCCTTTCTTTGTTTCTGTCATTCTTGTCCTTCCTCCTTTCCTTCTTTTCATTCTTCCTTCCTTTTTCTCTACTTGTTTGCTTTCTTCTTTCTTTCTTTTATATTTGAGTTTGCTCTTATTATGTCTCTCTCTCCTGAAATATTATCCTTACATTTCTTATTACCAAACAATCTCACTCATTTACCCGCTTTTTTCATAGCTTTTATTCCAGATTTCAATCCGATTTTACTTTTCCTCTTGACAATTTTCTGCTAAAAACACCACAAATTCATGTTCGAATTATGTATGACAGACAAAAGAACCTGGTGCAGCAAGAGGGAAAGCATTTAATACCCAATTCAAAGAGAATCCCTTTCTCTGTGATGAACCAGTTTTTCTTACCTCGTTTTAACACAATACCTTCCATATATTTCTCCTAAATCAATACTCTTTTTTCGCAGTAGCTGCCAATTTTCAGAAATTGAATTTTACAAAAGCAAAATTATTACAAAAGCACAATTATGTGAAAAACAATATTTAAACACATTCGAAACTCAACAAAATATAAGAGGTTTTCAAATGTCTCAGCTACAGTTAGAATAGATAGATAGATAGATAGATATATAGATAGATAGATAGATAGATAGATAGATAGATAGATGGATAGATAGATAAACAATGAATATACGTAGAAAGAAAGAAAGAATGAATGAATGAATGAATGAATGAATGAATGAATGAATGAATGAAAATAATACAGTCGTTTGAAAGAAAGAAATAAAAAGAAAAGGGACATAGATAGATAGATAGATAGATAGATAGATAGATAGATAGATAGATAATGAATATGCGTAGAAAGAAAGAAAGAAAGAAAGAAAGAAAGAAAGAAAAACTACAGTACAGTCGTTTGAAAGAAAGAAATAAAAGAACAAGGACGTAGATAGATAGATAGATAGATAGATAGATAGATAGATAGATAGATAGATAGATAGATTTCGTAAGAGTGACTCCTCTAAACAAAAGGTTCTTTTTTCATCATCAAACCATCTATGAATGGCAGGTGATAGCCTCCCAGCATGTAAGATTTCTATTTTGAACGATTCACATTCTTCAGCATATAATATGAACGTGCAACCTGAGTATGTCTTCAGGCGCTTCCTTTCGGCCGCCGGTCTCATTATCACTCATCGCGTTTCCGTTTGTTAGATAGAAGTAAGAGACAACTTGAACCCTAAAACAAAAATAACCTAACTACTACTATTTCTTCTTCTTCTTCTTCTTCTTCTTCTTCTTCTTCTTCTTCTTCTTCTTCTCTCTCGTGATTTCTATCAGTTTTATGAACTCCGTCTCTCTCTCACACTTTCTCTCTCCCCCTCTCTCCCTGTCATTCTCAGTTTTTCTTAACAACACTCTCTCAGTTTCTATTGATACATCAGAGATGAAGTAATTATTTGCACTATTTACTTTGTTCGGACTGTTTTCCTCATATTTATTGACATATTTACGACGTTTCTGTTGTTGTACGCTCCGACCTTCTTCAAGGGATTGGAATTTCATACTGAACCCTTTATTTCGCTCACCGGGGTAGATTGTTCTCATTCCACACGACATGCCTCTTCCGGGTATTTCAGTATCAGTTATTTCCCTTTAATTCAACTCTCCAAGATTTTGTTCACCTCTGCTGTAGCCAGATATTGAACTCACAAAAAATACGAAAACTTAAGGAATCAGCGCATATGTTAGGTCATAAGAATCTCCTAAGCCGGCCAAGCATAGACAGGAATACAATATGAGAACCAGTAATATGGAGTGCTAGAGAAAAGCAATAATAATAAAATGTAATATGAGCTCTGGTAAAAAAAATGATGCTGAGATATTAGGATTTCAAGTTCACAAAATTCATGCACTGATTCAAAGACTTGACCCAAAGAATTGGGAGTTCAATATCTGGCTGCAGCAGAGGTGAAAAAATTTGGACAGTTGAATTGCTGTAACAGACGCCCGTCTTTTAGAAAACAAAAAGAAAAATGCACCCCCCTAAATCTAGCTAGATAGATAGGAACAGAGTGAGACAGTTGAATTAGGAAAAAATATCGATTAGAATCCGACAGAATGATAGGATAAGAAACAAAGAGAAAACGTTTATAAATTTAATGTTAAATTTAAAATCTTCCAAATTAACATACAGACACTATCAGAGAGAAATAAAAATGTCCAATAGACGCGCACACACACACACACGTACACATTATCAGCCAAATCACACATACATTTATGATACACAAACACACAAGGATTATACATACGAACGCTGCATGATAAGACAAATACACGTGCAGTATACTTAACTAATGAAAGACAAAAAACTCAAAAATAAAATTATTTATCACAAACGCTACTTAATACATGAGAAAAACAAACAACATAAAGATTTAAAAAAAAAAGAAAATTCTTTTCTCCGCTATATTTCATTTCTGATAAAGTTTAAATAAAAACTAAGCATATTTATAAATGTCTCCTATTTGTTCCTTATCCTATACATATATATATATATATATATATTTAAGTTATAAGGAACTTGGTAAACCGAGTTGGTAAATCCAAAGAGGATGAAATCCTGAGAGCTCAATGTTAGGACAGAGCTAATATGTAATGAAAAACAAATCACTTTAATGTACCATTACGATAATTTATTTCACCTAAATCCTTTTTAAGGATTCAGGATCATCAGGTAAATCTTCCAACAACGAATTGAGAAAAAAAAAAAAAAAAAAAAAATTATCGTAATGGTACATTAAAGTGATTTGTTTTTCATTACATATATATATATATATATATATATATATATATATATATATATATATATATATATACATATGTGTGTGTGTATGTGTGTGTGTATGTGTATATATATATATATATATATATATATATATATATATATATATATATATATATATATATATATATAAGAGAGAGAGAGAGGGAGATAGAAAGGTGTAGAAATTAAGATAATATGAATAAAGCAAAAGGAAAACTTATTTACCTACGCGTTTCGTCTTGTGCCAACAAGGAAAATGTAAGGATTTTATTTAGCATCAAGTAATTATAAACATAAGTAAAAAATATTGTTAGGTTTTCATTATTTTTAAATTAAAGAACATTCTTAAACATTGCACATGCCAATTGTGAAAGTCAAGATAAACTATGGAAGATGCTAAGGGATGTAATTTAATGTCTAATAAACAAAATTAAGTAAACGCTATTATTGTTGTTCGGAATTTTTTTTAATGTAATTATCATTTATTGTTTTATTTTAGTTTCTGGAATTAATTTTTGCATTTATTGATTTTGAATAATAGAAGGTTTTAAACCGTTTTCTTTTAATATTTAAATATTCAATGGCCATCAAATGGCGTGGGAAAGAGGTATATTTTTTAGAAAACGGAATAATTGAAAAAACACCGGCGCCTTAGATTTACATTTTAGCAAGATTCGATAGCGACGCCATCAAGAACATTTCGTCTAAGTAATTAATTTTCACTTTTAATAAGTGTGGAATTCATCAGACCGAAGTTTTGGTTGAAATTATTTCGAATTCCGATCAATGTATTCCATAAATTATGTATAAGAACAGAAAAAGAATCTTATGCACAAAAATGAAATCCTTCCATTTACATTGATAAAGTCCATCAGATAAAAAGAATCGTCGGCAAAGAAAACTTTTCTTTTCGTCTTCATATATATATCTATATATATATATATATATATATATATATATATATGTGCGTGTGTGTGTGTGTGTGTGAAAAGTGTATATATATATATATATATATATATATATATATATATATATATATATAGTGTGTGTGTGTGTGTGTGTATAAATATATATATATATAATTATTTCTATATTATATGCGGCGTACTTATTAGAAAGCGCTCAATATCAGAGATAGAGTTAACATATTTGATTGATGCGAGTTTGTGCCCCTGAGTTTCACCCTTTTGTGATCATCAGACAAACTCCAGTGTCACAAACTCACATCAATTCAATCCAACCATATATATATATATATATATATATATATATATATATATATATATATATATATATATAATGTATGTATATAAATATAAATATATGTATATATATGCAATTTATTATATCTATTATTTATGTATTATATATCCGCGGTACTTATTGGAAAGCGCTCAATATCAGAGATAGAGCTAACATATTTAGTTGGATTGATGTGAGTTGGTGATCCTGGGTTTCTCGCTTTTGCAATCGTCAGATAAACTCTTTGTCTATAATATATATATATATATATATATATATATATATATATATATATATATATTGCATATGGGCAGCAATTTTTCGTTTAGGAAAGTTTAGTTAAAGATCACGAAAATATTTTTTTACTCTCATACTATTTGATCGTGATCCTTTTTTCTGGTTTCCCGTGAGAAATTGAACATAAATTACCCAATGTCTTCTGGGCTTCCTGGGCTTTCATAAGTGCATACCTATACTTATAATCCTGTCAATATAAAAACATTCTTAGATAATGGCTTAAGATAGATAGATAGATATTTCATTCGATTCTCTTTTTTGTCTTTTATCTTTCTATTTCTTTGACAAGGTATTCACAGTCACTTTGTCGGCCCATCGACACTAATGTCGATTTTAATGTCGCTTAATATTTGCCGAGATTGATTTTTGTCTTTTAAGTTATTCTTAGTCGTGCAATATCTTTTTTCTTACTTGACTAAACCTGAACAGCATGCGAATATCACACACTCTATGCAGTGTGTTCGCACTGAACAAAACATCATAAAAGATGTCATTAAATACACGCATGCGCCCCCCACTCTTCCGGCCCAAGAAAACAATTTCCGCTTCTCGTAATTTACATTGAAAAAAGAGGAAGCCATTTTGTTAAATAGGACTCAGATCGTTCACGAGGATTTTCTTTTTTGTATATTCTTAGGATGACTTCTGTAAGTAAGCTTGTATCGATTTAGATCAATGGCCAAGTTAATTATATCACATTGTCCGGAAAACGTTTCTTTTAAAACATTACCGAAGAGAACGCCTGTCAGGGAAAGGGCACTCTAGCGTGATCATTATAGCTGTAGGTAAGCTTTTGAAATGGCCGTCACTGGATCGTAACAGGTTATTTGACGCGGGTTTAATTCCGGGTAAAAACGGTATCTGTTTCGCAAGAAATACAGTCGAGAGAATTAAGGGGGATGAATTGGCTGATGATTATCCGGCATAGCATGCGAAATACAAGATACTTAAGTAAAAACAGAAAAGAAAAGTATAGAAAGGTAATTACGACAATGCCTTTTACCTATATCTCTCAAGTCATATCGATCAATCTTATCTTCCCATTTATCTCAGTGTGTTCATAATAAACATCTATCTCTGGAAACTCCCATCAATAGCACAAAGAGCAATAACTTACTGCTTTTGAGAAACGTATTTAAGAGAAAGATATTTACATATTTCAACAGAGAGTAACGCTAACTGTTAAGTCGATGAGTGGCAAATAATTCCTTATAAGGAGACGACAAATCTCACCATTATAATTAACGTGAAAAACATGGAGTTAATCCGAAAGTGAACCAATAGAATTTGAGGTATGTTCGCCGGCTGCGTTTGTCATGCTCATAACTAGTAGACAAGAGTTTGGAGGCAATCCCTGCGAAAGCTTTCTATGCATAATGTCCCTTATACAAAACAGGTATATTTGAATTTGAAATGTAACGTTCCAAAAATACCAGGATGTGGCAAACAAAATAACATCTAACATATTGACATTTCTATCTTGAGAATGACTGAGACGTAAAAACAGACTATGGACATGTACTTTGGCCAGATTGTCTATAATTTTAATCCCGATGAGTAACAACTTATTCGAAAATCAGAAAAAATACAAAAAATTCAACAGATATATCTTACCAGTTGAAGTTAACAAAAAATTAGTACACACACACACACAAGCACACGCGCGCCCACACACACATGCACACACACGCTCGCGCGCACCTACGCACACATATAGATATACATCTCCCCAGTGTTTTGAACAAGAGTAGACGTTTATCATTTGTTTCCTGTTTAGGCTTGAGTTTCCGGTTCCGTGTAAATTCTAATTCAACTAACGGCTCTGCCAAAACACTGAAATTTTACTATTTATTATTTCCACAATAGAAGTAGATATATTCACCTATCGACCGGTTCACACTCCTCCCAAGTCTTTTGAACAGGAGTAGAAATTTATCCTTTGTTCCCAGTATAGGATTGGGTTTCCGGTTCCTTCTAAAATCTACTTCAAATCTACACTTCTAACATCTCTGCCTAAACTGAAATTTTACTATTTATTATTTCCACAATAGAAGTAGATATATTCACCTATCGACCGGTTCACACTCCTTCCAAGTCTTTTGAACAGTAGAAATTTATCCTTTGTTCCCAGTATAGGATTGGGTTTCCGGTTCCTTCTAAAATCTACTTCAAATCTACACTTCTAACATCTCTGCCTAAACTGAAATTTTACTATTTATTATTTCCACAATAGAAGTAGATATATTCACCTATCGACCGGTTCACACTCCTCACCGATTTTTTTTATTAGAGTAGCGATTTATCCTTTTTTTCTTGTTTAGGATTGTGTTTCCGGTTCCTTGTAAATTCTACTTCAGTTCTATACTTCTAACGTCTCCGCATAAACGCTGACATTTTTACTATTTATTTTTTTCCATAATAGGAGCAGATATGTTAACCTATCGTCCGGTTCGCACTACTCCTCGATTTTTTGAAAAGGAGTAGAGGTTTATCGATTGTTTCCTGTTTAGGATTGGGTTTCCGGTTCCTTTTAATGTCTACTTCAACTCTACACTTCTAACGTCTCCGCCTAAACGCTGAAATGTTTACTATTTATATAGTATGTATGCTGCTATCGTCTGCTGAATTTTATGCTATTATTGGGCTTTCTGTTCCTTTGAAAGTATTTTCCTTTCCTATCACTTCCAGTAGCACCCCCATTGTGACTTACTGGCATTATCGCCTTGCCTAGGGTGAATTGATTTTAAAAAATGTAAATTTATTATTATGACCTCATTATATAAAAATGATTTATTTTACAATTTTCTTTTCAATATAATCTTTTCTCTTTTGAAAGCACTTTGTTTAATGGTGAATGTTATTTACATCGGTAAAACCATTACACAGTGAAAATTTGTTATTCACTACAAAATAAATGATACACCGCCGTCTGTATAAGGATTTCAATGTTAATTTTATTGATACAAATTTTGGAAGAGACTCCTTTCTTTCTTACGCTCAGTGGTAGAAAAAAGGATACATATAACAACGTCTTCTATCTTTGATAAACTTAAAAAAAAGTATCCAAAATTCATGCTTTATGACTGAGCTAGTTGTGTATTTTATACCAGTGGCAAACAGTCAGTTGACGTCCATGCACAGTTAAAGAATTTAATACCAATTTTCGAGGCATTTTCTTCACTTGGGAGACTGGAGTAAAAAGAACGTTATTCTGTCAATTCAGGTCGTTGACGATCATGTCTCTCCACAAGGCCTTGTCCATTTTAGCTTTTACTGAATTTTGTTTTTTTGTTATCTCTCTTAAACCTTATTCTGCCATCGATTTATTAAGGTTCGCTATACATTGTTTTCTCTGTGCCCTCTTGCTTCGAGTCTTTCTTGGGAGTATCAAATTTACCAAGCCCTCTTTCCTCATTACGTGTCCTAGAATTTTCAACTGTTTCTTCCCGATGTTAGATATAGGTGTCCTTTTTGCTTCCATATTTATAAACACCTGTTGTAATCACCTTCTGCTGTTAGAAAGAAAGAAAGAAAGAAAGAAAGAAAGAAAGAAAGAAAGAAAGAAAAGAGAGGAAGAAAGAAAGAAAGAAAAGAAAGAAAGAAAAGAAAGAAAGAAAGAAAAGAAAGAAAAAAGAAAGAAAGAAAGAAAAGAGAGAAAGAAAAGAGAGAGAAAGAAAGAAAGAAAGAAAGAAAAGAGAGAGAGAAAAAGAAAGAAAGAAAGAAAGAGTAAGAGCAAAAGAGATAGAGTCAGAGAAATAGAAACGAAAGAAGCCAAACAAGAAAGAAAGAAAGCAAAATAAAAAAGAAGAGAAAACAATGAAATTAAAAATAAGAAAAAGGAGAATTACAATGTCTAATATTCATTGCCTTTTATATGACGAGCTAAAATAAATTATGAAAATTCGATTAATTTTTAAAAAAAGATCCAACTCAAGTGTACTCTAAAGAAGTGTCAATATAAAGGGTTTCTGAAAACCAAAGGAAGAAATAATGTTCTGATTTTCTTTCAAAGTTAAAAAATGTAAACAAAAAAGATAATAATAAATTAATTCAGTGACTGCTGGAATTTCTGACTCATAATGAGTTTAGGTAAGGAGGTTTAGAAAATTTGACACTCACAAAACACATCGAAGTTAAGAGGAACAGAGGAAATCGGCGAGAAACCTACCTAACGTGTTTGTTTAAATGGATGGCAAAACAGAGAGATGGATATTAAAAAGACAAACACGATAAATGATAAGAAGTCGAGGAGAGTCATGATCAACCACGTCCTGATGGGTCACGGCACATATATAAAGAAGTACAACATGATTGAGTATTAATTATCGTCCGCTAGAAACTGTGAACCTGATTTGGAGTCGATCATGCTGTACAATGATATAATTACAAATTAGAAAGTGTTCCAGAGAGAAGAAAAATGAAAATCATTTCGGATTTTGAAATTCGGAATCTTCACTCCAGAGATCTAACCATCGTAAACAAAAGAAGAAAAGATGTCGGATCCTGCAGAGTAAATCTGGAAAAAATATTTGGAATTTGTTAGGAACAATTGGGGAATATAAAATTGAATTTTATTGCGGCTCTTGGAACTTTCCCAAAGAACCTAGCGAAATAATTTGAAAATGAATAACTCTGAAGACAAAATAAAAACATTACAAAGGCATTATCAAAATTATCAGGATCCTGAGAAGAAGGGTACTGGTGTACTGAGGAGACTTGTTGTTACTTTATTCCTATCCGGAGCAATCATTGGTGCAAAAATTAACTTGAAAAAAAAAAAAAGAAGAAAATAGACTGATGAGCATAATAATTAGAATGCAGGGATTGCCTTTTCTCACGGGAATATCCGCTATACCCCGTGGTGCATTTGCAAGAGATTCGCCTGTTGATAAAGCCTTAAATTGAGTACATCTTTTTTAGTCGGTGGGCGGGCCACATGTTGCCGCCATATGGGCGACAACTGCCGACAGAAAACGCGATCGTAAGAAAACAAATACATGCTAAAAAAGAAACTGTAACTGTATTTTCGTCGACAGTTTTAACAGGAACTCCACCATTCACAGCTCCGCACCCTTCATTCTGAAACGAACAGACTTCTAGTGCAGTCAACTAGAGTACACAATGTTCTGAAATTTGGCAGGATTTTATTGGGGTCGTTATACAAGGTTAACCCTATCCCAGCCAAGTTATTTGAGTGTTGCGAAAGGTAGGCGGGATTTTTTACCCGTCAATTTAAAATGGTATAAGGTTCTAAATAATGCAATACTGTTTCAAATAATATCTTAATTTATTGGAAATTTCGCAGTATCATTTTTTTATATGTTATGTTTTGTTTTCAATTTTCATTTTTACGACCGCATCACGTTGAAACACCGGTTCCCTCACGGTCACCAAAATTAAGCAACGTCGATCCTGGGTAACCGCTTGGGACTATCACGTGTTGTAAACTTGGATGTGCAGGTGGTGTAATGGATAATGGTTCTGAATTGTTAATTTGAAATGCGAGTTCCAATTCTATTTAAGTTCGTTACCCCGAGAAATGTATGAATTCACCTCTTCTTCCCCCCGCCTGTAGGTAATTCAGTACAACTTGTATCACTAAACCATCATTATCACCAAAAATAAAATTATTTACAAAATATTTAGAATTTAGACGTTACATAACCGACATGCGGCTGAACAAAAACAACCAACCGAAAAAAAAATCAATAATGGAACAAGTGACGCCCACAAAGTTCTGTTATGTGCCATGCGTAATACACACTTAGGCGATCAATCATGTATCTTTCGATACATGAATGACGAGGCAGACATTTTTCACCGCAGTATGTTGCCATTTCTGCGGTAGACCAGTTGCCATCCAAGGCTATAGAACCCGGTCTGTCCTGCTATTTATCCATAGGTGGGAGAGAAGAGTATTCATACCTTTCCCAAGGGTAATTGCACATAAGTGAATGCAATGGATTCGACTGGAATTCGAACTCAGTTCTCCGATTCCTCAATCCAAGCCGATATCCATTACTCCACCATCAAGCCAAATATTTTAATTTTAGATTCATTTGCGATGCAAAAAATTCTTGCTAAATGCACTTTGAAATATCTGTGTGCTGAAGTCGTAAAATATCTGCACTAGAAGGCTAAAGTAAGACTATACGTAATTTTTTTAAATCACAAAAGATCTGACTCCAGCAATTATGAAACAGAAGGAGTATTCGCTATATTCACAATGACCCTTACAATGACCCAACAAAAGTTATCGAGAGTTTCAATTAAATGTCTCAAACACAAAAGCAACACTATCAATTGAAAGATATGGGCGGGCAAAAAAAGTATCCCTCTGCATGAGATTGGGTTAAGTAAATTTTGGTGGAAGGATAACAGAATTCAAAGTTCAGCTAAAGGTTTATCTGTTCATTTTACACTAAATATTCTTCTTCTTATATATGCCGTGTTCCTTCAGTACATAGGTGATTATGACTCTCTACAACTTCCTATCCTTTGTAGCTCTTATTAATGAGTGCCTTTTTACTATCACTCCAAGGAGCTAACCACTGCTTTCTCCTGTCTCTTTGGCATCGATATGTTCTGTGAGTGTTAAATTTTCCAAGCCCTCCTTCCTCATTATGTGTACTAGAAATGTCAACTGCCTCTTTCTGATTCAATGTATAAATGTATTTTTCCCACCATCTTTCTTAAAACGTCATCTTTGCTTATAGACTCGATCTATGGTATTTCCAGCATCCTTCTCTAGAAATACATTTCTGTTGCTTCAAGTCTTGCCTTCATCTACTATACAAAAGGATTGATATTTCATAACAGTTTAGAATTATTTTCTTTCTAATTATTTTTCCAATCTGTTTTATAATTATTATTATTATTATTATTATTATTATTATCGTTATTGTAAAATGTCCGGTCATTCCAGCCTCATCCCTATCTATTTTTGTACCGAATACTAACTACTTTTGAATGAATTTTCCAACCTTATCCTCTTATTAAAGTTGACTGGAAAGCATGGAAACGAACGGAGTTCCACAAGCGAGAAGTGCGTGAAAAGAAACTGTTAGTATAAAAGTTACCGTTACATCAAGCCATCTCAACTGCAATTTCAGGAAGAAAATTACAACGCGACCAACAAAACATTTCATACGGTTGGAGATTAACGGGTCACTACGCTTATTGAATCAACGTATGTTCTCTATGCTATTAATCAATCAATGAGTATTTATCCCGACAGCAACTGGTTTGTAACAATGGCGACTAAGCAACAGCAAGTCTCCACAATATTCCAGCTCCCTACGGCTTTCTCCTGTCTCTTTGGCATCGATATGTTCTGTGAGTGTCAAATTTTCCAAGCCCTCCTTCCTCATTATGTGTGCCAGAAATGCCAACTGCCTCTTTCTGATTCAGTGTATAAATTTCCTTTTTCCCACCATGATGTTTCTAAAATTGTCGTCGATAAGATGGCTTCACCCCTTGTCCTAATTTGTTGATCCTTCTATCATTTTCCTCAGATCTTTAGGACAAATCCTAGTACTCTGAAAACGACTGGAACAAATATCACCTCCTTGTTCCACTTTTCTTTTTCTTTTTTTTTAATTTTTTGGTAAGTTCTCTATACTTTCCGGTTTTTTTTTTTAGATCTAATTTATACTCCGCCCGAACAGCGAAATATATTGTCGTGAATCTTTTTTTTTTTTCTTTTTTTTTTTTATGAATGGCATGTCACTTTAAGATGTTGGCGATCATGGCTCTCCACAGGTTATTTTTCTCTATTATATGAGAATTGGCATGACTTCTTTGGAATGATAATGTGGTTCCAATGACCGCGCCAATGTTTTGAAATTAGTATATTCCTTCTAGTCTGGCTAACACCCAAGACTTAGATAGTCAATTCTGCACTGCTAGCCTGAGAGGAGAAGAGCTGTATTGATGCCTTTTCCAAAAACATGACTGCAAAGGTGAATGCAATACATACGACCGAAATCTGAATTCTGCTTACATTTATAATTTACCCGATAACTATTAACCACACAAAAGATGTCATGCGTTTCATTCTTAACATTGTTTATATACGGACTGTTGTTCTCATCTTTGTTGTGACTTCGGTCTTCATCGGGTGCTTGTCGACCCTTTTAATTCTCAGGGGATTTCAAACTGAATCTTTTGTTTAATCTGCAAGAGTAGATTATCCACATTCTACTATCTCTAACAATATCTCGAAATTCTTATTCATATTTTTATTCTCGCCTAGTTTCATTTGGATTTAAGTCTTCATTGCCCGACTCGGGCAATAAACGCATAATTACTATCACCAAATACCCGAACCAACATTTTATTCCACTAGCCTATTGTCCTGTGGTACACTCCTGAGTGCTGAACTTGGACCGTTGAGCTTATGCTGCCTGTTGCCGATGCTGCTGCTAATACTGCTGCTGTCGCTGCTTCACTGAAGCTCCTTTTTTCTATTGCTTGCTGTCATATCTTTTTTTTCTTATGTTTCATTCTCTAGGACACGTTGTTGGCCTTTGCCACTGATATATTGGAAACGCAGTCGCTTGCACGGTTTCCAATGGATTACTTTTCCCACTCAATCATGTTTATTCTTGGGCAGCAGAAATAACATACTTTTTCGACTTTTTCCCAATTTTCAGTTATTTGATTGACTTAGATAAAATAATCGTTTACCATGAAGCAATAAAATTCACACTATGTAGTCTGTAGTGGTGCATTTACTCAGTAAATAACATTTAGGTCGCTGCTAAAATAATTAAATACGAGAATTTGAAGAAGACAAACATTCCTGAGTTTACTAGCAAAAGTCTACGAGAAGCGGATTACTAAAAAAAAAAAACTTAGTCAGCATATTAGGAATATAAACAGACAAAAACACATGCTAAATGTTCACTTTTCTTCCCGGCATTACTAATGACACCACGCTGTGTCATGTCTCGTTCAGGCCTCAGGCTGTTGCCAACTGTTGTATCAAAGATTTCTCTTAACACCGTTGTGTTTGCCTTTTTTCGCCATTATGTTCCCCAGAAATTCCAACTGTCTCCTGATTTTAATTTTAAGTGTCATTCTCTTTCCAATTTTTCTGGAGAATTTTCTCACTGTTTACATATTCAGTCCATGGTATTCTCAGCCCCTGTAGAACTACATCTCTGCCGCTCTGGATCTCTTCATCCGTGAGGAAATTGTCCAGCAGTCACTGTCTTGTCATATAAGAGAAAAAATAGAGAAATTAAGTATGAAGAAACAGGAAAATTTCATTAGAAAGAGAGTTGAATTGCTATACAATACCAATCGTATTGTATAGCAATTCAACTCTCTTTCTAATGAAATTTTCCTGTTTCTTCATACTTAATTTCTCTATTTTTTCTCCATTCCAATGGGGATTTCTGTGCCATTTTCTACCGTCTTTTACTGCACTAGACAGATACTTAAATTTCAGTGCCTGCTTGGTTCTGATGTCACCAATTTGTAATCTGTAGCAGTCGCTCTTGCTACCGACCATAACTTCTGCCTTCTTATAGTTAATGGATAGTGGCTTTGCCTCGCTTTCATTCGCAACTCTGTATTTGTGCTCTTACAGTTTTTCTTCCGACTTCGACATTAACAAAGTTTCATACATTTATTTTATAATGTTAATATTATGGCTGCCTATAATAAATCCTGATAGGTTTTCTAGTTCCCTTGGGATCGTAGCAGTAGCAAAATTATTATTTTTCTTCTATTTTATTTCTTTTCTCCTCGTTGTTTATCGCATTACGGTCATATCACGTTCAAATACCGGTTCCCGTAGGATCATTGAAATTAAACAACGTCGAGTTTGGTCAGTAATTAGATTTGTAACCGCTTGAGAATAACAGGTGTATGCGGTGGTGGTGTAATGGATAACGGTTCGAAGTAGGAAATTAGAGAGCCGAGTTCCAAATCCATTCATGTTCGTTATATTCACTTACGCTCAAATGTCAGTTCCAAATCCATCCACGTTCCTCATATTCTCTTACGCTCAAATATCCTTAGGAAAGCTATGAAGATAACTCTTCTCCCTCCAGCTATGGGTTAATTATTAAGACTTGTATCTGTGAACCTTATCTCCAAATACATTCTTGCAATCTAAACATATTTCCTGGCTTTAAATAACCTAAAAGATTTTGATGAACCGCAAAATACAAATCAATCGTTTATCTATTTCTTTCTTTTTCTTTTTTTCATTCAGTCTTTTTCTTATATTTCTTCTTCGTTGACGTCCCCACCTTCGTTTTCTTTTTTTTTTTTTTCTTTTACTAATTCCACCATTTTCTTTATTTAGTTTCCTAATGCTTTTTCGTTTCACATATTTTTTTTTTTTTGACTGACTTCCGGTGAAACAAGATCGGATCTACCATTCTCTCGAGGCACATATACTCTAGTCTCTTCTTGTTTTGTTTTGTTTTTGTTTTTGTTTTTTGTTTTTTTGTGTTTTTTTTTCAAAACGTTGACTATCTTTCTCTTCGAACCCCTTGACGTACTCCATCTTAAACCAACCAAAGCTCTAATTATTCGACCTTTAGGGATATAATGTGCAAACAAACATCCGGTTTAATAGAAATCTCCCCTCATCTTCCGGGTTAAAAGATATCAAAATCTGACAACCTCAGAGCTTGCAAAACTGCAAATGTTGATCCAAGTAGGAAATTATAATTTTAAAACCACGTGGAAAAGACCACCATACTAGCTTTGATGTCTGCAGTGGTTCTTTTCGAAAATCACTGGTGGTAATCTTTGCAAAGATAGTTTGTCTACCTTTAACGCAGAAAGACCTTGACAATCTCGGTTTTAATCTTGCTTTGTTTGAATGTAGTAAAGATTGATCGTTCGTCTTAATCTGGTTGAGTGCCATAAAATTATAGTAAAATATTCTTTATTAAGTGCCATACGCTTATAGTAAATTTATTCTTTACTGCGTATCACACACTTGTAGCTCTGATCATAGTAACTTTAATAAATACTTTGGTCTGCTTCTCAACTCAGATAGTTTTTGGTTGGTTGATTTGGTTTAGTGCCATATCAAGCACTATGGGTTATTTGAAGCCGAAATCTACATATTTTGAACACAATTATATGGCTTCAACTAAATATATTTTGAACGCAATTGTATGCCTTCAACTAGAGAGAAAATGTGTTGCCAGGCATGTATTGTCGGTATTTTTTATATAAAAATGTATTGCTGGAATTTTACTATTAAAATGTACTTTTTTACTTTTATAGTCTATTTTTTGGGGGTGAATCACTATTTTCCCATAACTGGGACCCTTGCTACCACCCTGGGTCAGGGTAGATCTGGAAAAAAAACAGCAATTAAGAGGTGACTCCACGCTCCTCAAAACCTACTGATCAAAGGTTTTGCTATAGGATGTAGTTTATTGTCATACTGTGAGATGGTTATGAATTTCCCACGGCAGAGGTCAATATAGTGCTGCTATAAAAATCTCATGCTATGAAGACGTTGAGCTCACGAGAGCCACCTGGAACCTCCAGCTCTCATGGCCCTGGCAAAGCGTCGGAAGTCCTGACTCGCGACATCCCTCCAGCGGCTGAGATGTCGTCGCCAGTTTAATATACAAATAAAATCCAGGATTTCAAAGACTGAAGTGGGTTCGAATCACCTGAAAATCAGATATTCTCTAGGCTTACCTTATGATGGCAAATGGTTGACGGTAAAGAAACATTTTGCGCCGTTAAAAATGTTTACCTGAGTTCAAACATCAACTTCTGGCACTGAGAATAAAAAATTGTTCCAACCAGATTATAAAAGTTTACTTAGTCTGGCACAAGGCTACTAATGCTGAGCGTCACATCAGGATCAAAATCAGTAGTAACTGTCAGTTAAATCCGGTCTTTTGAACAAGAGTAAGGGATTATCCCTTGTTTCCTGTTGAAGACTGGGTTACCAGTTCCTTCTAAAATATTCTCAGTACATTTTACGCCTAGAAAACCCTAGCGTCTTAGTAGCATTATTGCCTTGTTTAGGGTGAATTGATTAACAGCTAAGATTGCTAACCATTGTTCTACAATGAGGTTCTACACACTTATAGACGAGATGAACTTAGGCTGGAAGATTACCAGAAATATGGAGCACCTAGTGATAACCTTGCTTATTACAGAGTGTACTAGACACAGTTTGGCGTGTAGATAGAGATTAGCGAAACTGAATTTAGTCTGGTAAAAGGCCACAATTAGGGAGTGCCGAATAGTGTGTTATGATTATGCATTCACGTAGCCATTTCTAATTATTTACTAAGCTTCATTAATTTTGTGCCCAATGCCACAAGTATAGTACGCTCAGTGAGGAACGAATTCACTACGCTGTAATAATTATATATTAGGTTGAACCATATGTAATTTACATTTTTTGGGAAACAATTTTAACCCCAAATAACCATTCCTTAAATATATCACGTGATGAAAAGTGGGTTACATACGACAATGTTGAACGCAAATGCCAGTGTATTGACAAGGATTAATCTCCACAAACAACGACAAAAGCTGAGCTCCATTGAAAAATATAATAATATACGTGCGGTGGGATCGTCGGGGTATTATTCATTTAAAGTTCTTAAAACCCAATGAAACATTAAATACACATTTATACTTCCAGCAGCTGCAATGTGTCTCTAAATGTTTAGTCGAAAAGCGCCCTGTGCATGTTAATAGGGAAACGTTATTTTCTCCCAAGACAACGCTGGGCCGATTACAGCAATAGGAATAAATTTTGAAATTCTGTCTGTACAACCCAACCCATTCTAATCTACTGTTATTGAATTAAACGATTATTACGTTTTGCGATCGTTTCAAAACGTTTTAATGGTGGAGATATATTCTCTAATGAAAATCAGATTCAAGAGTTAGTTGAAAAAAGTTTCACATCAAAAACCACTAAATTTTATTCGCATGTTATCGAAGAGCTGACAAGCCACTGCAAATAATGGTGAATATATAATTGTATAAAACATAAACAAAAGCGAAAATTATTTATGACTCAGCCTAATAAACGACTAAAGCATTCATGTGTGAAAGAAGTGGGATGCTTTTTTGTGTCTTTTGATTGATGAATTCATTAGTTTTTTTACGGCTTATAGAATTTTATGTGCTTCTACAGAAAGGTGGTGACGATACCACGCGCGGAATATGTGAGCAACGACGAAATTTTAGTGAAAATGAAAACAAAAAGGAAATTTATACCAAACATCAGGAAGAAACAGTTAACATTTTTAGGGAACTTATTGAAGACTTGGAAAATCTGATACGCACAGGGACAGATTGACAGCAAAAGAGACAAAGGGAAAGAACGCATCACATAACTTAGAGAGCTTGAAGAAATGGATGACGGAACAAGGTTTACGAGGAATTTAAAAAAAGACAAAATTTATTAGGAGCTAACAAGTTCGGGGAATTGTGGAGAGCCATGTCATAAGGAGATACGGCACATATAGAAGAAAATGATATAAGCCTTAATAATTAGCCTATTGCTGGTGGGAGAAGAGGTGGATTCATACTTTGTTTTAAGAGTATTTGTGCGCAAGTGAATATAACGAACGCAACGGCAATTGGAACTCGGCTCTCCGATTAACAATTCCGAGCCATTATCCATCACCGCACCCGGGCATTCAAACTTAGAGCACCTGATATTCCCAAGAGGTGGTATTTCCAAGAGGTTACCCATCTAGGTACTGACCAGTCTTGACGTTGCTTAACTTCGGTGACGTGGTCGTAAGCCTTCTTTTGTTATGTGTGGAGGTGTCTTCTCTATTATATACTGTGAATGGCAAGCATTTTGTTGTTTCTTGCTGGTCTCTTTCTCCCCAGTATTCGACCATGTAATCTCCTAATTCGCTTTTTCCCAACGACATTCGAATCACTTAACTGTCGAAGCATGACAATTTGACACGAATGTCGTTTTGCCGCTGTTCCCCCGGTTCTTATCTTGCATTTCCCGTGTTCAGCTCGTCAGGTGCGTGTCAACGCTTAATCATTGCCACCCGACATGGAAAGTTGGGTACAGAATCGATGACCTGATTTACAAACTACGGCCATCGTGTACAAGCACTTGCGTGACGAACCCTGAGCACAAAGTATTAGATTGCAGGCTGAAAAATCTTAAATCCTGCCCCTGGTACCAGTTTAGGGAACTTCGCTTTCACGCGTTCAACTCTAAAGCATTGAGGTTTTAAACTACAACACGCGATGCTTTCGTTAACACATTTATAAAATCGAACTGCTATTCTAGAGAATCGATTACTTTTATTGCATTTAGTCGTATGGAATAATATCAAATCTTTAGAAATCCACTTCTAAGTGTACAGTTATTTTAACGCCATGTCCTTTCGGGACGTAGGTGACCATAGCGCTTCCCTTTTCTATTCTCTGTGAATTGCCATTAATGTTTACGTAAGTTGGGAGAGTACTTTCTAGTTGCTTTTTCCGCGGTATAAACTTCAGAGTTGTCTCTCTCCTAAATTGGCTGTCAGCCAAGGCCCAATCTACGACGTTACGACGCTACATACCTGAAGAGAGAAAAGATGATTTCCTTTTTCAGTGGATGATTTGTAAAAGTGAGCACCACAGACTAGGACGGAATATGAACGCGGTCCTCCAGTTCTATTTTCCGCGCCGATAACCCTAAAGCTACTTACACCTCTTAAGACATGAGAACGAAAAGCTTATATAACTCTGTCTTACCTTCTTCTTTCATATGCTATGACTTTTCAGGATGTGCACAATCAAAGCTCTCCACAACTTCTCGTCATTTGTCTGCTATAGTTGTTCCTTTTCCATACCGCTGGCTTTGTGACCCTGGTTCAGTTTACTCACTCGTCAAATAGATTGTACGCTTCTCCTACTTTCATTGTGCCATGTGAGTATTAAATTTTCCAAGTCTTCTTTCCTCATTATGCGTCCCAGAAATTTCCAGCGTCTCTTTATGATCGTTAGCGGCAGTTTGTTTGCAATTCCTTCTGTTAGAACTTCTCCGTTTCTCACATGCTCTGTCTATGGTATCCTCGACATTTGTCGGTAGAATCAGATCTCTGACGCTTTATGTTGCCGTTGGATTCGTTATATTCGCTTGCGCCCAAATATCTTCGGGAAAGGTATAAAGCCGCATTACCCCCCCCCCCAGCTATGAGGACTTGGAAAATCTGATACGCACAGGACAGATTGACAGCAAGAAGTACAGAGGAAAAGAATGCATAACACACATCTCTATATCTATTCCTATTTCTGGAAATTTCTATACCTCGTCTTTTGTCTATCATCTTACTTTCTATGGTAATTTCAGCTTTGGGAAAAGCTAGAAGTTACAAGAAGTCAAACATTGGATTGTAGTAAGGATGGACTGACAGATCTAAAGGATGCGATGTTTAAATCTTGCAAATGATGTGAAGAATTAACAGCTGCCACGTCCTGAAAAATTTGCCAATCACCACTTGACCACAGCTTCTTAACGCTTCCCTCAACTGATATATTTATCGCCTCACCTGTACGAGCATACTTATGGTGGACGCTACATGCATGATAAAAAAGCTGTCAGTATTACCTTGACGTTGCTGCATATTATTGTAACCGAAGTAAGGTTATTGAATAGAATAATCACACAAAGTTTGGTAATGAGAGCTTAACGAAATGGATAGCGGAACAAGGTTTAGGAGAAATAGCAAAAAGACAAAATTCATTAGGAGCTAACAAGGACAGGGAATTATGCAGAGCCATGTCCTATAGGGACACGGCACATATAGAAGAAAAGGATATAAGACTTAATAATTAACCCATAGCTGGGGGAAGAAGAGGTGGATTCATATTTTTCCAAGGATATTTGAGCACAAGTGAATATAACAAACCCAACAGGAATTGGAACTCTGCTCTTCGATTATTAAATCTGAGCCATTATCCATTATACCACCCGGACATCCAAGCTTATAGCATTTGGTATTCCCAAGAAATCACCCATCTAGGTACTGACCAGTCTTAAGACTTTTATCACTTATCATTATTATCTAAAAAAATATTTTCTGGTTTTAAATAACCTGCAAAAGATTAATAAGCCGTAGAAAACGAATCAATCAGCTGCTTCAACTTTCTTCTTCAACTTCATGGCCACATTCGAAATTACATATTTTAATTGTATCTACGAACATTTTCCAAACCCTTAATATTTTGCTTAGTCTCAATAAGACATTGTCATATAGGAAGAAAATTAGTAACTACCGACACCGAGGTTCGAGCGTGACACTCTGGCCTTATAAATATATGTTTTCCGCCAGGTGTATAAATAGCGGTGTCAGGCTACTGACTGCAATGATTATTGAGCGATTATCCAGTCGAATTAGTGCGAATTATTGTGTGTACATGATTTGGGTTTTGATTTAGGATTTACCGGACGTTAAGCCGAGACGCGCTACGAACAAGGTATTCACTGAATAGTTAATTATCTTTGGTTGACTTTTACTTTTGTGTGCATGTTAAGTATTTATTTACGGTTTTAATTAAATACTATTTTATTTAGCATTGACGTTTTGAGTTATACTTAATTATTAACGGCTACCGTACATCCCAAAAGACATCTCTCGCTATTTCTGTTCGCCTTCGAATTTCTGTGTCACCCAGTTAAATTTCAGTAAAGTCTTGATTTTGACGTTCCCAATATGTAACTCGCAATTTGGGTTGTCTCTTTTGCTGACAATCATGCATTCTATCTTTTTAAAGTTAATTGTTTCCACCCCGACTTTGTCTAATAGTTATTTCAGTGGGGTATCTTCGCGGGATCTTAGTTGGCAGAGCAGAGCACTTTGTCAGTAATACTTTGTATTATATCCAGACTAAAAAATAAATAAACTAACACGATGAATAGAAAAATATAATGTCACATTTATTTTGCGTATTGATCAAAAGATTTATTTCCAAACACGAATCAAGGTTGGAACAAAAGTTCGTCTATTCCTTCATTGTTTTTTTTTTTTTTTTTTTTTTTTTGTATGGACAAATGACGTGTTTTTTTTTTGGGGGGGGGGTATGGACATGTCACTAGTTCGACACCTCGGTCTCTGTCCATAGGATATCTATCTATCTATCTATCTATCTATCTATCTATCTATCTATCTCATTAATAGAATTGTTTTATCACTCAATAGAAATTTCTTTCTTCTCTCTATCTTACTCTATCAATCAAATTAGAATTTACTTATCTCTCTTCTGTCAATGATAATTAGATTTACATTGGCCAAATTCCCCGACGAAAAGACATCGTTATCTCAAAACATTACAATAATATACAGAAAAAGACATTCCAGCCCTTTATCATGTAAAAGACATCTCTTTCCTATGATCGGTCAACATTCTAGCAATAAAATCAATATTCTTTTTTAAATTGCTTGATTTAAATTTAATGTGTAATTTTCTCTTTTAAATTTAACCCATATATATATATATATATATATATATATATATATATATATATATATATATATATATATATATATATATATATGTATGTATGTATGTATGTATGTACGTGCGTGTGTATAAGATAGGATACAGAATCACGACAAAGTTTTGAGGTAATTTTGACATGTGTATTTAAGCATACACAGAAGTCCGCACACACACACACACACACATACACACACATATTTCTTTCGTTTCTGGATCTGATGAAGCCTAAAAAGGCGAAACGCGTAATCAAATCTAGTTTCAATGAAACGGTTTTCTATTTGTCAAATTTCTTCAAAAAATGACGGGATTCTGTATCCTATTTTATGCACACACGCATACACCGACACAAACCAGTATACGCACATGCACACGCGCGTGCACACACACACAGTCAAAGATATATTATTTGTATCATTATTTTTATAATCTTTATTACTCGTTTTATTCTCATTTATATTTGTATTATTGTGTTATTACCATTTAGATAGAAAACGGATGTATTTCCCTTATTTTGGTTAATTTTTAATAGAATTTTCTTAAATTTTTTATTGATTACAAATTTTTTTAAATAAATAAATATAATACTTATTCATAAATTAAAATACACATTTATACATATATATTTGTACATGTGGGCGTGTGTATGTATGTATGTGTATGTGCTTGTATATGTGTATGTATATTTACATATGTGTGTATATGCATATATATGTGTGTTTGTGTACGGATATATATATATATATATATGTGTGTGTGTGTGTGTGTGTGTGTGTGTGTGTGTGTGTGTGTGTGTGTGTGTGTGTGTATTTTAATAAATGTTCTTTTTGGGGAAAAAATTCCTTACATCTTTTATTAAAGAATCCATTAGAATTTTTTTTTCTATTAGAACTTTCTAACTGCTTTTTTTTAACTTTGAGTTGCTATTATTATTATCATTTTTATTTTCTTTGATTTCTGGCGTTTACACATTTCTTTCCGGGTCCCGCCCAGAGACCTAAGGTTAGAAATGGCATCATGACCTTTTCCACTGACAAAAAAAAATTACATAGATAAAGCCCTTCGTAAAGTGTGTGCTGTACTTTTTGTATCTCCTTGAGGCATGGACTTCCAGGAATCTCTTCAATTAGTCTACTGCAATATTTTCCAACCAGTCCTAGGGCTCCAACTACAACAGGGATTGTTGATGTTCCCATATGCCACATTTTTGAGATTTCTATTTCAAGGTCCTTGTATTTTGACAGCTTTTTGAATATCTTCAAAGATACATTGCAGTCAGCAGGGACTGCCATATCAATAAGGAGGCACCATTTTTGTTTGTGGTCTTTAATAACAAGATCTGGGCGGTTGGCCTTGGTTGTTCTGTCAGTGTGAATTATTATTATTATTATTATATTAATGTTTAAGTCTATTAATTATATCGTAGAAATATTTTTTCTGTGTCCCGCATGTATGTTTTCCTTTTTCTTTGTTCTTTTTTCCCTGATTACTCTCTCCCTGCCTCTCTCTCTCTCTCTCTCTTTATATACATATATATATATATATATATATATATGTGTGTGTGTGTGTGTGTGTGTGTGTGTGTATTCTCCATTCTGTATCTTTTTTTATTAACTCTTACTTTTCCTCTCCCCTTCTGCCTTCTTGATAAAGAAATCAGCATGTCTACCAAACCTCACACCTCCCCGTCTTTATTATATGCTTCTTTATTTTTTATCTCTTATGTAAATACATCTATCTCTTTTCTTCTTTATCTCTTTTTTTCTTTTCCTAATTTTGTTTCTATATTTTTACTTTCCACTGTCTCAATTACGTTTTCCCTTTCAAGAGATATACATCTCCTTCGACACCCCTCCCCTACCACCAATTTAAACCTGCCTCCTCAAACATACGTGCATAAATTAAAAATAATAAGATTGAATTCTTCTTATACCTGGAATATTTGTCACCCATTTACTTGTCTGAAAATGTTGATCCGAGGAAGAGGAATAAGATTCGAATTTTGATTTTAAAGAAATAAATTATACTCACCATGAACCCGTAAAGTTGTTTGTTTCTCATATATATATATATATATATATATATATATATATATATATATATATATATATACATAATTTCTTCGAAAATTATAACATAAACATGTCATAAAATCACTACAAAAAAGACATTTTGTTTCAACATTTTGGGTTTTCTCAAGTGATGATGTTGAATCAACACCATTACTTGAGAAGACTAAACTTTAACATGACTATTTTTGTAGTGATTTTATAACATATTTATGTTATAATTTTCGAAGAAATTATATTTTCTCTACTCTATATTGAGCACTCTTTTAAGAATAGTATTTTTCGTTATTGGAATTTATTCCGTATACACCAATCATATATATATGTATATATATATATATATATATATAACTATGAGCCTAAAAAGCGATTGATTTCGCTTCAATTACGTGTTCTTAGTTCTTTCTTTTTTTGTCCTTTATTTTTCCTTGGGTATTGGTTTGTTCATTTACAAGCTCAAGGTTTTTCCAGACGAGTATAATTACTTATACTAATATTATATATATATATATATATATATATTTGTGTGTGTGTGTGACTATTGTCACGAAAGGCCCAAACATTGCAAAGCTTTTAGGTCCATCTAATATAGCTCTACATTCATCACTTAAAATACCCAATGAAAAATCATTTTTCCTCTACATCTTTGCCAAAGTTGCATGTTTCTCTTTTTAATGTTTACTTAAAGGATGTAGTTTGGCTATTTTCATGTTCTTAATATTCTTAACTAATCTTTCTAATTACATTTACAAAGCACGTTTCAAAACTTTACTTGTTGGCTAAATCACTATTTTTACTTATTACCTTTTTAATAGTTTCTCAGATCTGTTTTTCTGATATTCTTAAAATCAGTCTTTTTTGCTGTTTTTGCCAATGTTTTAGTTTTTTTTTTCTGATCTCTGTTGAAATTTTTCACAATTTCTAAACTTGTGCTTCGCGACTGAATAAATTTACATCTTATTTTTCTTTATTATGGCTCTTGGCAGTCTTTATATATCTGAAATTAAAAAGAAAATGAATGACTATATGTAAGTACTTGTGTATTTATTCACAGTATGATAAAGCCTTAAGCTCACAATAAAATATCACATTATTAAATAAATTATTGTAAATATTACTAATAAAAGCTGGTACTACAAGATGAATTTCATATGATCTACTTATCATAAAAAATATAACTTTAATTCCCTAATACCAATTTCTAATGGGGAAATATCATAGAGTCCGATACATTTTTTATACATATATTCAAAGATCGACATGTGGCATTTTATATATGTGACGTGAAATTAATTACAATTTTTTAGCAAAAATGTCTTACTTACTTCCAGTATATATATATATATATATATATATATATATATACATATATATATATATATATATATATATATATATATATATATATATATATATATATATGCGTATCTTTTGAATTCTTTGTATGGATTGTATGAATTTGTATGAATTTTTGGTTTTAGAAATCAATAATCTTTTCTAGATTCTCCAACAACTATTTTAATACTCATTATATTTTATGGCACTTAGCCATATTTCACAATACTTTCATTCAGATGCGCTCCGAATACCGAATCTTATAAAATAGGTAAATTCTGAAATAAGTTGATATGAAATTAACAATGACACATTAATCCTGAGGAACTAGTGATATATTTTTGTGCAACTGGTATAATAATATATCATAACAAATAAAAAAATAATAATTCTGGAATTAAACATTATCTTCCGAACAACCTAATATATATCGGCAATTCACACTCCTCGCCAGTCTTTTGAACAGGAGTAGTGGTTTATCCCATGTTTCCAGTCTAGGACTGGGTTTCCAGTTCTTTCTTATGTATTTTCATTCTCTTTCCTTCTCAGTAGTTCCCTGCGTCTTAGTCTCATTAAATATGAATTGACTAAATATCTATCTATCTATCTATCTATATGTTTATGTACTTAGTTTATATGCGCATGTGTATACTTGTATATGTATATGTATGTTTAAATATGTATATGTATGTATGTATTTGTGTGTATATGTGTATTTGTATTTATGTGCATGTATGTATATATATATATTTATATCTGGCGTTTTTTTTTACGACGCTGTGCGGGTTGACATATTTATACTTACTTCTGTATGTGTATATGCGTATGTGTATGCGTATATATATATATATATATATATATGTGTGTGTGTGTGTGTGTGTGTGTGTGTGTGTGTGTGTGTGTGTGTGTGGATGTATGTAGACATATTTCTGTGTATATGTGTATGTGTATATATGTATATACGTGTGACTGTACACTTATTTCTGTAGATAGTTCTTTTTATCTTATTTTCTTTCACCAAATATATAATAAAACATATCAACTTATATGATTAAAATATATGTTTTTATAGATATTTGTGGGTTTGCAATTTTCGTTTTTTAATATATTAAATAACATTATTTTTAACCATTTTTATCTTTGTATATTTGCTCGCTTAAGTTATATTTTAAAAAGTGGTTAGCATTTGTTTAATGACACTTTCAGTCTTAAATATTTATTGGTTGTGGTATCTGATTGTCTAGGTCAATGTATGTGGATGTGTGTACATGTATTTATCGGTGTCTATGTGCATGGAAAGTGCATTCACTTTTAATTGTGTATGTATGCATGTGTTTGTTTCCCCTTTTTTTTTTATAAATGGTCGTGGAGATATTCCCTGTCTCGTCACTTTTTGTGTGTGTATATATCTAAATATGTCTGGGTGCTTATGTATTATAATCTGAGTGTCTTTGGGTTGTTTTACGCGTGAGGTTAGGACCCCATTCACACACTTGGGATTAAAATGTATACATATTGTCAGAGGACCGGATGACATATCAGCGTCTATTCTAACGTAATTTCAATGAAAAAATAAAACATATGTATTTCTTCTTCTCCTCAGTAATTTTATAATTTTAAACTTAATAGTGATTAAATTTGGATTTTAAAATTGGTAATTTTTACTTTTAATTTTAATATCAAATTTTATTATATAATTTAATAATTATTGGTTAGAATAAATTCTTTTTTAATAGTATCCCTATTTTAAAGATCTGAATAGCTATTATAACATGACTTCGTTGTCAAGCTTTTTGAATTTTTCTATACTTGTATTTTGATTAGTTATTCTAGCTTTTGTAACAACGTGTTCCCCTTGTGAAGGATCGTTAATTAATTTGAAACTTTTAAAACCATTTATTTTACATTCAACATCATCACTTGATAAGACACCGTAGGTGTTGAAATAAAATGGCTATTTTTATAGTGATTTTATAACATATTTATGTTATAATGTTTTTAAATAAATAATTATATCTGCTCTACTCTGTATTGAGCACTCTTTTAAGAATAGTAATTGTTGGTTATTGGAATTCATTCCGTATACACCAATTATATACTTGGGTATATATATATATATATATATATATATATATATATATATATATATATATATATATATATATATACAAGAGGATATAATCCATGTAGAGCTCAATGCATAGGACAGAGCAAGAATATAATATAAAAGGCGCAAACACTAATATTCCATGGTTATAATTTATTACATTGGAATCGTAATCCCGATCGAAATCATCAGACCTACAAATTCAAAAAGAAATCAGATTTTCGATTTCTTTTTGAATTTGTAGGTCTGATGATTTGGATCATGATTACGATTCCAATGTAATAGATTATAACCAAGGAATATTAGTGTTTGAGCCTTTTATAGTATACACACACACACACATACACACACACATACACACACACACACATACATATATATATATATGCGTATGTATATATATATATATATATATATATATATATATATTATGTGTGTGTATGTGTGTCTCTCTGTTTGTGTGTGTTTGTGCGTGTGTGTGCGTGTGTGTGATGAATCAGGATCTTCTCTTTTGGTCCAGTGCCAAAGAAAGCTAAACTTTGTAAATGCCTTAAAGGAAACGGTCGTCGAGTAAGAATTAAGAAGCCAGTTTTGTCAGCCATTATATGTGCGTTTTCTCTCTTTATTGTTCCAGAATGCTAAAACAAAAATAATGACTCATTAAAATATAGAAAGGAAAACAGGAATATTTCATTTTCATGTATATATATATATATATATATATATATATATATATATATATATATATGAATGAACAATTTAAAAAATTCTATTCTACTGGGAACATAACAACTGTTGGAAACAATTTAATGTGGGATATATATACCTGCCAGGAAGGGAATCTTGACGTACAAAAAAACTGCTTTTGTCATACAATACACTATCATCATAAATCGTAAAAGCATGTTTTCGTAATTTTTCAGGTTCTTATATAGGCACAAAGGACGGGCGCTCCGAAAGTAACGCCTGTTACTTATTTTCACTAAACGTACAACAGATAGAAAGAAAGAGAGCACATTAATATTCTTGGCTAGAGCTAGAAAATCTTATTTTCTTGTATAGTCACCAGTACTGGGTCTGTATTTTTGACAGACATGAATAAAAACCTGCACACTACGATCTGCAGTAGAAGAAGCAGCCCATTTTCTCTTCCTTTTTTTTTTTTTACGCGTGTGTGGCTCGCCACTACTGAAAAGCATTTTCCAACGCCTAACTGTGCTCATATCCAGTGATTGGTTTTCGTAAACATCCAGCAGGCGTCGATGAATATCAAAGGAGCCAAATGCATTTTCTTACGTATGGATGATTTCAACTTCACATTTTTACTTCGACGTACTTTTAAGTAGGCCGCCATTTTTGAAGACTATGTGAGTGACAATACCACCTGAATCAGCTTCTGTGTCAGCATGTATGAAGTATTTAAGGTGATCTTTGCACATCTCTCTCTCTCTCTCTCTGTCTGACTCTCTCTCTCTCTCTCTCTCTCTCTCTCACTATATATATATATATATATATATATATATATATAATTTCATTTAATAAATGAAATACCCACTTAGTGATAGGAAAAATATCTGAGAGACAACGCTTTATAACAGAGCAAATATTACTAATAAAAAAATTACTAATTCAATATGATTTCCTGAAAAACAAGCAGCCGGGTGATGTTTGAAATGTCTTAAATAACTTAAGAGATGAACTGATTTAGCAATATCATCTTCACTATATAGCTCGTATTCGAGAATAGCCGTCTACTAGGGCGGATAACCAATCCCTATTGCAAAGGCATGCTCAGGTGCATTTATGTTTATTGAACACCCACTGAGTCCACCTGTCGTTTATACTGCAACTATGCTGAGGAGACCTTAACTTACACTTTCTGCGAAAGAGCGTGTTATCTAGCGTGATCAACAATTTGACACAGCTAACAACGGCAGTACCCAATTTCACTCACAACCCGTGACAGGGTTTTCAGGCCCGCTGGGATCGACTATCCAGTCAGATAACATCAGGAAGTCTCCTTTCTAGCAAATCGACCATGGTGACATTCGAACCCGGGTTTCATAGTCAGAATGCGAACGTTCTAACCACATGCCCATATCATCTTCACTATGTTACTGAAATTAGACACATGAATATATTTATGGACTGCACAAGTTCTAATTTTAACGGAAATTTTAGCCACACTAAGGCAATATATTTTTAGTACACTTCAAAGTTTCAGATTTCTCATATTTATTCCAATGAATATTCTGTTTTCAACCGAGTTTGCAATTTCCTATTTCTGGAAATCTCTATATCTATTCCTATTTCTGGAAATCTCTATATCTATTCCTATTTCTAGAAATCTCTATATCTATTCCTATTTCTGGAAATCTCTATATCTATTCCTATTTCTAGAAATCTCTATATCTATTCCTATTTCTGGAAATCTCTATATCTATTCCTATCTCTAGAAATCTCTATATCTATTCCTATTTCTAGAAATCTCTATATCTATTCCTATTTCTAGAAATTTCTATACATCCTCCTTTTTTAGGGTTTCACCCTAAGCAAGGCAGGAAGCCACTAGCACGCAAGGTTTCAGAGAGTTGGAGCTAGAGCAAATAGGAGTGATAGAGGAAAGGATGAAGAGAAGGATAGGGCATACATCAAGGTATGTGGAGACATCGATTGACATTATATTTGAATAGTGGAAATTATAGCTATCAGGGAAACAGGAAAAGGGGAGGGAGTTCCACAGGCAAGAAGTGCGAGACATGAATCTATTGGAGTTACTATGAAAGTATTTGTAAAAAAGACAGAGGAAGGCGACGGCACGTCTGTGAAAGAGCGACTGCAAACAAGATGCCAGATCAAGGCCAATTACACTCATTACATATCCGTCTCTGGATTTTATCAAGAACCGTGAGACAAAAAGAAGGGGCTCTAGACCATATATGACAGCAATTCTCCATGAAAGGGCGAATGGTTGATTTGTAGATTTGAAGGATCGACTCCAACAAGAAAAAATTCCTGGCACAGCACAGAGAGCCAACTTTCCTTGCGGTGGACGAAGCAATTGAGTCTATGTATTTGTTCCATCTCAGGTCAGCAGTCATTGTGAAACCGAGCAGTCGCAAAGAGGTGCTCTCGTGGAGTTGAGTGTCAGACATTCTAATGGGGGGGGGTACAGGGATGGTTCTCTGTTGTGAGTAATAGAGAGATAGAGAGCAGTTTTGTTTTTGAGGCATTAAAGTTAACCAGCCAATTCCTGCCCCAGTTCACAACTGATTGGAGGTCTTTTCAAGACAAACAGCCAGGTTAGTTTTGTCAAAGACACTAGATTTGTTTTTGAGGCAGGAGTAAATAATAGTGTCATCCTCGTAGATGCCTACTTGGGAAACTATAACGTCAGGAAGATCGTTGATGAAGATAAGGAACAAAGTAGGGCCTAGGATGGAGCCTTGGGGAACACCCGCGTTCGTGGGATAGGAGCTGGAGGGAAATCCGTTGAGAACGACCTTCAATACAGTTTGACAGGAATGATTGTATTAAGTCAAACAATCGACTTGAAATTACATAACCCTGAAGCTTGCAAAGAAAGCCGGCATGCCAAACCCTATCAAACGCTTTGGAGATATCTAGAGCCATGGCACGAGTTTCTCCCTTATAATGAAGAGCTTGGTAAACAATTTCTCCGTTTCTATGGTAATTTCAGCTTTGGGAAAAGCTAACCACAAGGAGTCAAACCTTAAGGGATGCGGTGTTTAAATTCTGCAAAAGATGTGAAGAATTAACAGCTGCAATGTCCTGAAAAATCTGCCAATCATCATTTGACCATAGCTTCTTAACACTTTCCTCAACTGATATATTTATTGTCTCACTTGTATGAGCATATATATGGTAGACACTACATGCATGATAAAAGAAGCTGTCAGTATTACCTTGACGTTGTGCATATTGTTGTAAACGAAGGAAGGTTGCTGAATAGAATAATCACGCGAAGGTTGGTAATGAACGATAATACTGAAGACAAGAACAACACATATAAGATTCGCCAGCGGCACGTAGAAGTAATCAACTGCTAGAAGTGAGTCAATGAATCTCCAACTGCAAGATATCTATCAACCGCCCCACGGGGTCAGATGTGGCACGGATTTAAAGTGGGGTATCCTAGCCCGTAGGCTCGGCCAAAAATTTCCCGTAGACCCCATATAAAAACGGGGTTGGGTAGCTGTTAGCCTCGTCTGGGGATCTTCTCTGCCCAGAGGCAGAGAGTTTGACCAGCATAGCTGGAGACGAATCTTCGACTGCAGACCAGCATACAGTATTTACTACTGTATTTATGTGAATGGAGACACACCCATTATTGTCCGTAGGTGTGCTACAACACACATTTACCGCATGATTGTCTGACATGGAAATAAGGCGATTTCTTTTGGGTAGAGTTGGCGTTTGTTTCAAGTTAAATACCGTTGACCCAAAATTCATCTTCATCTATAAAATTTTAAGGTAATTTGATAACGGCTTTAATCAGTCCTGTGCAACTTGAGCACGAAATTCCTTTTATTCTTGCGAAAAGTAGCCGCGAAGCAAATGTTTCTGCCAGGCGTTTTAGGAGTAGATCGCCCGCCAAAAGCATTGAAACGATAATCATGGAATCCTCACACAGATTTATAATTTTGGCAATGCAAATTTTATTTGATTGCTGCTCGCGCATATCCAGAATTTGCGGGGGTGTTTTAGTTGGCGATCGCCTTTCAGAATTTGGATTGTTTTCAATAGATTCTCAGCCAAATTTGAAGTGGTACTACGGAACTTTTAGTAGACCTTCGCCCACTGAATTATCCCAGAAAGCATTCTGAAACACTGAGGAAGTTTATGCAAACGAATTTAAGAATTTCAAACAAATCTTGGTTCGTATCTACATATATATATATATATATATATATATATATATATATATATATATATATATATATTGGATACTATTATATATATATATATATATATATATATATATAGATAGATAGATAGATAGATAGATAGAAAACAAAAAATAAATATACATTTTCAAATCATTTTAATTAAAATTTTATTTCTTGCTATTAATGCTCTATTGAGCACTTTAATCACAATGACTGCTTACCTTAGAAGCGGTATCTTCCGGAAGTACACAAGTCGAGCATTTATTGATTTTTTTTCGTAACAATATACAGAGTGGGATTGGCAAATTGTCGCCATTTTTTATTATTCATTTCGGCATGCGCTTTGTTTAGTTTTGATTTTGTCGACTGCGCAGTATAGTAGGGTAATGATGTGCACCGTCTGTGAGAAAAAGAGCACCATAACGCAATTCGCTCTGCCGGAAATTTAGAAACAGCATGCGATACTGCTTGGCATTTCCGCCGGAAGCTTCAATACGAACATTTCAGTGTGTTTGGGTGTCAAACTGAGGACAGTGTAGATGATTTGGGAAGAGTTGAAAGAGTCTAATGGTGATTACAAAGGTACGACAGCTCGAAAGAATCGCTCTCATCGTACTGATCTCCCGAATCTGTTGCTGATAGCTCAACACAGAGGCCTACATTAGATAACCTTAAGGTGTTAGTGCTGCTCTCGGTGAAGAGGGTGGTTGCTAGAAGACTCTATGTCTGGCAACAGGACTCTGCACCATGCCACACAACTATGAGAATCCAGCCATAGCTGTCAGACAATTTCTGCGACCACATTCTCCCTTACATCTGGCCACCTAACTCCCAGACTGCAACGCCTTTGATTATTGTGTGTGGGGGCGAGGTTGAGCGAGAGACCAACAAAATTCCTTGTAACACCAACGATGAACTGAAGGCAAGATTTATAGCATTCGACCAATTTAAACCAGGAGACCGTCCAGAAGAGGTTGCTGGAGATTCCGCAGATTTTGATAAATATATCTGTTAAAATGAGATGTCAGCGTTATTTTCATTTTTTGCATAATTTAGACGACAATTTATCTAATGCAACACACACACACACACACATACATACATACATACATACATACATACATAAATACATACACATATATATATATATATATATATATATATATATATATATATATATATATATATATATATATATGTATGTATATATATATATATATATTGTTTAATTGTATGAAAAGATGGAAGAATTTCGTTCCAGAAATGAACACTTAAAAACTAAAGCCTTGATTGTATGGTTTTGTAGAAGTACTCGTTTGTCGTCACAGGTCTGACCATAATTTTAACAATTTTTTTAAAGTAAGGTTCACCTTGTACAAGTCCAGGGACCACTCGATTAGAATGTTACGTTAAGCGGTAGTTTTGACGGGTAGGAGGGGAAATTAACGGCTAACTCTACACTTGAACTGGTTAATATTGTATTGAAAAAACCTCTTGGGGGTCTTTTGCGCATAGCAATGGTTTGCGGAAAGAAGCTATTCGATGGAACTTAATTCTCATATACAGAGAGAATGTGGGTGGTTTGCTACAATGTAAGCGGCATGGCAGGTCCTAGACGTGAATGTTAGACATGGTGGAACCAAGGAACGTAGTTCGTCTGAGCACTTCCCATGGAAGTAACGATAGAGCAATAGGAGGCTCGCCACTTCTCGCCCGAGAGAAGTTGGAGGGCAGAAAATAATTCGTCACCCACAAGGACCTGAAGTTGCTCTGGCACTCTATCGAGACTGGTAAGTTAGGGCTGTGAAGCTCATGCCTAAATATAACAACAGTACTCCATTTTTAACCTGTTCTGGCTCTTGTAAAGGTAGAGTCAGCTGATTACTGGAGTGATATAGGTAGCCGACCATTTTATCTGAATCTTAATGCAGTTTTGATTAAAAGAAAAAATAAATTAAGAAAAATCTATTGAAAGTGCAATAAATTTATAATTCTTTACGGGAAATCTGCGTCTATGATTAACAAAATTATTAGGTTGGTGCAAAAATAATGACGTAATAATGTCGTTTTTGACGTATGTTTTAACGTCAAAAAACGACATTATTACGTCATTATTTTTGCACCAACCTAATACTATTACTGCCAATACAATGTGATATAATTAAAAATAATAACCGTAAAAATAAAAACAAACGCGATGGAATTCTCTATGAAATTTGGCTGTCAAAATTTAAATTTATAGGGTGAACGTCTCTATGTCTTTAACGTTTTGATGTAGACTGGAACACGCGTATTTCTCCTACATTATTTTACCCTTTTTATATACAAGACTGATTACATTAAAAAATAAAAACAAAAAAAAAAACGTTATTTGAAACAGTTTCATTTCTCGGAATGAATCACGTCACTAAGATTTTTTTTTCCTATCTTTTCATTAAATTACCTACTACTCGTCTGATATATAGATAATATTTATTGTATCTATCACTACATACACAGACACATAAACACATACACACACAAACACATAAACACATACACACACACACGCACACAACCCCCCCACACACACACACAACCCCCCCCACACACACACACGGGGGTGGGTTCAGGATAATCCGATAAAGAACAGTAATCAAGATAGCCCTGTAAACTATTTACAACGACAGTGAGTTTTATCGTCAATGGGCTCCCAAGTTATTTTCACGCCTTACTCTAGACTAAACTGAAGTTTGTTGAAAAATTCTTCTATTCGATGAATGTCAAGGTAGCCATGGACTCGGGACGTGATGTCTCAAAGCACCGCGGATCTAACTCTTGTTCGTTCATTTCTTTGTCAATGGCTTCTTTGTATATACCAACGTGATGACTAGGCAACGTATGTCAATATTTTTCATTCATACTTTTGTCTTTTCTCTATTCTTCTTGTTCTTTTAACTTAGACGTCGCTCGGCAAACACAGACTATGCATAAATACAGACTTAATCACTCACACAGACCCAATACGTTAGGCTTATGTTAATCTTTTTCCAGGTGTGAAGGCCTGACCGATGCAGAATATCTACATATGTATATGTGTGTGTGTATGTGCATTTTTCATTGAAAAGGCCGACAAAGAAGATTAAATTAATCTTTTATTGAGTTTTTCCTGCAATCTAAAATTTTCCCGTTTTTCAGAGGTTAAAGAATATAGGAATTGTCCGCAGTTATAATTTTTCCAAATACTTTCGGCTAGTTCTATAGTCATTATCAAGGATGTTGTTTTTGGATGGTGAAATTCTCTCTGTGGCTGCTACATAGGAATTCTATAGTGTGGATTTCGAGCGGTTCGTGTGCTTCTTAGCGGTTACGTGCTATGCGCGGCCAGTCGACCGGGGAAAAACTTTTATTTTTAGAAAACTTTTAACACGACGTCTCTTTCTGTACGGCTATGTGACGTGATAATGGCTAGAGAAGTAGTCGAAAGCGCTCGAGAGAATTGTAAGTATGGACAGTTCCTATATTCTTTAAACCCTGAAAAACGGGAAAATGGTAGATTGCTGTAAAAGAAAAAAAAATCAATAAAAATTAATTAAATCATCTTCCTTGTCGGCCGTTTTCTATGAAAGATGCATGAAAGAAAGGTTGCTGCCCAAATACACATCAATATATATATATATATATATATATATATATATATATATATATATATATATATATATATATGTATATATACAGGGTTTCCATAAAGTTCGTGTGCACTTTAAATAAATATTTTTAACTTTAACGTGCACACGTACTTTATGGATACCTATATATATATATATATATATATATATATATATATATGTGTGTGTGTGTGTGTGTGTGTGTGTGTGTGTGTGTGTGTGTGTATAAAAATATATAGAAAATAGGAAAGAACTCGTTAGGTAAATAATCCAAAGTTCTTTAGTATTTTTGTTATTATTTTTAAAAAATAGTGCTCGATGCAAAAGTAGAGCATAAATATAATTATTTATTTAAAAATATGATTCCAACGCTACATAAGAGTTCTCATGTTTCAAAACAAGAACCGAAAACTTCAATATAATTATTTGAATTAAATTGAATTAAAGTACTAAGCTCTGTTCTATCTTTAGCAAAGAACTTTTTCCTCTTTTGTGTCTGTGTGTGTGCACGTGCGCGCGTGTGTTTGTGTGTGTGTGTTGGTGGGTGTATGTGTGTATGTGCATATGTTTCAAATGTCGTGGTTATTTCTCCTTTTCATCATTTTCTTGTCTCTTTATATTATCTCCCTATTCCTTTTCCTTCTTTTTTCGCTTTCGACTGTGCGCAAATTTCATAACGCACCAACGGTCAATGGGTATTTTGAACCTGAAGATTGCGTGTTTGCATAAAACCCCGAGTCGTGCTGTCGACGCGGAATATTATGGATATTCACTTATATATACTTTATATAACATAACATAACACTGAGCACTGTTTCTTTAACACTTATGAAAAATATATCTATATGCGTGCAAGTATATATGCGTATACATGATCTTTTAACATACCTATATATATTAGGTTGGTGCAAAAATAATGACGTAATAATGTCGTTTTTTGACGTCAAAAAATACGTCAAAAAACGACATTATTACGTCATTATTTTTGCACTAACCTTATATATATATATATATATATATATATATATATATATTCATGTGTGCTATATTTATGGATTAAAGTGCTCAATATCAAGTATAGAGCGTATGTAAATATAAAAGTGAATATGGAAGTTAACAATCAGAGGCGACAGACTGTTTCATGCTAGAAGTAATTATCAGGTTTTTTCCCCACTAGTTATATATATGCTTCAGTGGTGAATTGTGGGTAGCCCATTCTAATGGTTAATTTGGCGGGAATTGTTTATTTATTTATTTGGATTAATTTATACTGTATTTATTTTTATTTTATATATTTATTTATACTTTTCGGTTTTCAATGTTTTAGTAACGTTCTAAAAGATTTTTAAAGATTAGTTTTGATCTTTTGTAGGTAATCCATTTTAACGGTTGGTTGGTTTTGGTCTGGGAAGGTAATTCTAACTGTTGGATTGTTAATTTGTATATTATTTTATTTATTTATTTTGAAAAAAAAGCATATGTAGCGTGATGATTGCGTCTAGCATGAAACAGTCTGCTACCTCTGAGCGTTGACTTCAATGATCACTTATCTCTCTCTCTCTCTCTCTCTCTCTCTCTATATATATATATATATATATATATATATATATATATATATATATATATATATAACAATTTAATGCCACAGAATGCATAAATTGATCCAAACAAACACCGTTTAGTGTTCAGTTAAGGGGTTTTTTTTGGTGGAGGGTGGTTGCCAAGGCACCTTTCGGCCAACACTTTTTCAGGGACCAACGTTGATAAAATTATTGTATCAAAATTGGTATGGAGGATCGTCAGTATTAATTTCCTTCATATTTTCGTTAATTTACATGTTTCAAACTTAATCCAAATCTTCCTTCATATTATCTATTCATACCAATTTCAATACAATAATTTTGTTAATGTTGGTCGAAAGGAAATTATTAAAATATTCATAAATGCTTTGGTCTTTCCTCTTAATAATAAAATAAACATTTTGACGTTCCCATCAAATGTAGGGCCTTTTTCATCATGGTATGCACTTTTTTAGAAAGTCTTTGGAAGCACCTAGATAAACTGATGCAAAATTGAATTTAAAATTAGTCGTTATTCTTTTTTGGCCCCGTCTTTCTTACTTAGCCAATGGGCGCTCAGTTTTGAAGTGTCAGTTCCTGACACGGCTGCTGCACTTCAAAGCAGTTACCTGTAGCTGATTGTTCATTGTTGCAGCTTTCCTTCTTTTACTTCGGATACATTCAGGTTCGTTTTCTGTAATTGTCGATGTCAGAGTCAAGGTAAAAAAACAACAGTTAGAATTCTGTTTATTTTTTTTTATTTGCTGTTTTTGTTTTAATCATATTTTCCGGTCAAAATATAAATAATGCTCATTCATTTTCTTTACAAAAATATATTAATCTTTAATTTAATAATTTAAATGCTCGTTGTTATCACCTAGTCGGTTCTGTCATCACTCTGTGCAACGCTAATGATATGTTGTACCAGATCAAACTAAGCTAATAAATTAACAGTTTATCTCACAGATTCTTGATATCGACATTTATTCGCTTGCACGCGCGTAAATGCGCTTATTCTAATTTGACTTTTCTTTTTTTCTTTTTTTTTTTTGAACTATGTTACTTGTCTTTGGTGTAGCCATATTAATATGAAGGAGTTTAAAGAACATACCGGTAGAAAACATAGATAATACAACAAAAAGACAAAAGCAGTTGTAAGTACATAATCGGATGTGAATAGACAAAACTATTTACTGAAATGGTCGGACATGAATCCGGACTTGAAGAAGTCAAACAGACAATCGAAATCCAATGCATGTGGTTAGATGCCAGGCCTAGAAGAATTAGACATGAATTCTACTCGCATCTAAGAGTTGTACAGCAAAAAAAGAGGGGCGGGGAACAACAATTTGTTCTTCAGTTCCCTTTGCAATTTGATAGAAAGAAAACTATGAGGTTCAAGTGCGTGACAAAAGCAGGTCACGGCATCACATAATAATAGCTCAACTTGTTTCGTTTGCATGCGATCTTGAGGCAAAAACTCAATAAAAATAGATGTAAAAAAAACTCATGGAAATCACGTTCAGCAAGATGAATCATGTTAGACAAAAAGAAATAGGATCAGACAAGGAAAGAGAAAAGATAATGAAGAGAAGAAAAGGGCTTAGTTAAAAAGCGATATACAAGGAAAACAGAGTGGAAGAATAAGAAGAGGCGGAGGAGATGTTGTAGAGAAAGGAAAGACAAAAGATAAGAGAGGGCGGAAGAGAAAGAACATAATGAATCTAGGAAAAGAAAGAAAGAAGACATTAAAGAGAAACGCATCATACGAATGAAGGAAGAGAATAATATTAGTTAAAAACAAAGAACAAATAACCAAGAAATCCAAATAAAAGAAAAACAAACAATGAATGACGAAGAAGAACGCGTCAGAAGAGGTAAGAGAAAAAGAAAAAATTAACCTCAGAACAAAAACATAATTGCCAAAACGATGATGATGATGATGATGGAAAGAAAGAAAGAACAAAGGGTAAAAAAAACAACGTAAAACATCCACAGGGACAGAGAGAGAAAATGAGCGAAATAGGCATGATAATGGTTATCCTTTTGCCAATTTAAATGTCCTCTTAAGGTCTTAATCTCCAAACGTCTACAATAGCGCCATTATTAGCCAATCCGTTTTGTCTTTCAATTTACGAGTTAAAATATTAGTGAAATAATATTATCCAAAAAAATGTAAACTTCTTTCACGCGAAGCTAATCTGTGTAAATAACCATACATACATACATATATATATATATATATATATATATATATATATATATATATATATATATATATAATAAAAAGGCTTAAACACTAATATTCCATGGTCATCCATCTGAATAGGTTGGAATAAAAGTAGTTTAACTGGAATTATACCAAGGAGAGCTCAACTTATAATGGTAAGGAGCAATATATTGATAATATTAGTGGTAAATATACACTTACATATGCAATATATATAAATATATATACATACATACACATACATATATATTTGTAAAAAAAAAAATTACAAGAGGATAGAATCCAGGTAGAACTCAATGTCCAGGACAGAGTAAGGATATAAAAAAAAGGCTTAATCTGGATTCTATCCCCTTGGATTTTTTTTTATACAAATATATATGTGTGTATGTATGTATATATATTTGTATATTATACATATGTATGTGTATATTTACCACTAATATTATCTATCTATCTATCTATCTATATATCTATATATATATATATATATATATATATATGCGTGTGTGTGTGTGTTTGTCGATTATATATATATATGTATGTACCCGGATGTAATGCGAACGAAAATAATATAAATTCTAATATTCACAGCATTAAAAAGAGGGCTAAATACCAATAGTAGACCAATAATTATTTATTATAATTTTTATGAACTGGTCTAAGTCCGACAATTATTTTAATATATTTATATATGTTATACGTTATTTATATAGACATAAATATTTAAGTAAATGCTTTGTTTATAATAAACACTAGTAACAATATTTACAGGCCTGGGTGTCCGAGAAATTTCATAGAAAATATGTTTATTATAAACAGAGCATTTACTTAAATATTTGTGTCTATATAAATAACGTATAACAATAAAATAGATTGAAATAATTTTCGGACTTCGTCCATTTCCTAATATATGACGTCATTTGTATACGTTCGAGCAGATATGGACGTTCGAGGGAAATCATGGGAAGTTTTTAGTTTAAATACAGTAAATCGATCTTGTTAAGAAGACCCTTTTTTCGTAACTGAACTGGTATAACACGTTAGGCTATATGACGGTTCCGTGTTAAGGTACAGGTTCGCATTCCTGTAGGAGAACGCATATTTTCTATAAGATTTCTCGGATATTCAGGCCGGTAAATGTAGTTAATACTGTTTATTATAAAAAGAGCATTTACTTAAACATTTGTGTCTTTATAAATAACGTATAACAATAATATATATATATATATATATATATATATATATATTGAATTTTCGATTTAGTTGTTTTATGTAAACGGTAAATTTACCAAAGTTATATATATATATATATATCGCTATTAGAGAGGCACTGTATATCAAACATTCCTCTCCTACTATCAACCTCACATTATTCAACATTGGAAAGGGACTGTTAAAAGTGTTTTGTTTTTTTTTAATAGAAAGGTGCTCACTCGAATTCCAGCTATGCACAACATGTGAAGGCTCGAAATGAATGCTCTTATTCATAACAACACAAAAGTTAAGCGCTTAGGACAATAAAAATTATAGAAAATGTTTCTACTCTCTGACTCCTACAAAACGGAAAAATACGTAAGAATGCGGGAAAAAATTAATAAAACTTCCTTGTCTGTGGCATTTAATGAAAGATATTTCAAAGAAAGTTCTCTGTCCAAATATACTTTAATATTCATGCATACATACATATTCTCAACCGTGCCTCCTTCTATAGCCTTGGATGGCAACTTGTCTAGGAGAAGGACAACTCTGAATTTAAAACCTGCAGAGGGTTATTTTGGTGACCTTGTGGCACGTAGTGCACCAGATCTCTGTATACAGCCCTTCAGAAATTGTGGTTGATTCTGCACAAACCTCTATAATCAAATCATATGTGCTGGTGTCTGGGCTGTCGGTTTCTAGGGACTGAACTGCTTGACCCTCATACATCGAATTCGACGGGAGAGTCCACCACCTACAAACACACACACACACACACACACGTGTGTGTATGTATGTGTGTGTGTGATTTAAACATCAAATGTAGATCAGATATGAACCGGAATTCGACAGGATGATAAAATAAAAGAACAAATAAGATAATAATGCCAATCTAACATGTTTCACTTTAATTAAAGCTTCGTCAGAGAAAGAGAGAAAACAGACAAAACGACAGAAACACTGGCATTTTCAATTATGTTTGAGTCAATTCTCATTGGTCAGACACGTGTCACGTGTATTAAAACTGCGAATAATTTTATACGTATGTAGGTTTGTGAAAATTCTTGTATGTTTAAGTGGGAAAAGGATGGTAATGTGTATTTGTAATTGTCTGTGTGCGTTTGTCTAATTGGGTTTTTATCTTCACCTTTTTGCCATCAACCTTCGCAGAGGGGTGTCGCAGGGTTCTAGTTTATGGCTCGCCTGTTTAAGAATGTATTCTTTGTATTAGATAAATATAAGTTAGATTCTTTAAGAAGGGATTCAAAGAAAAATGGTGAGGTCATGTAATATTTCAGGATAGTCTATTTCAAGGTAATTTTTGTTTATTTGCCGTAAAAATATATATATATGCCTGTGTGTGTATATATATATATATATATAGAGAGAGAGAGATAGATAGATAGATAGATAGATAGATAGATAGAGAGAGAGAGAGAAAGAAAGAAAGAAAGAAAGAAAGAAAGAAAGAAAGAAAGAAAGAAAGAAAGAAAGAGAAAGAAAGAAAGGGAGAGATAGATATTGTCCCGACAAAACTATGCCTAGAAAACTTAAGAAATAATATACTGAATCGAAAACGTTCACACTAGTTTACGCCTTGCAATAACGTCCTTAGGAAAAAAACAATTTAATTTTTTTGACACAAACATTAACGTTTTTATGTAAAGTTTTATAATCATTATAAAATATTTATTCATAAATTAAATTGAACTAAGGCGCAGATTACATCTGCGAAACTCGAAGTCGAGAAGATAAGTTTATGAATTTTATATTTTATTTCTTTTGTAATGTATGTATAGATGGAATATGAACTTTCTTGGTTGAAGATGAGAGCTCAAGTAACTTTAAAAGTGTTTCTTTATTTCTAATGTCGTATTATTTCAACCGTCAAAGAAAGGAACCAGCCAAAATGTTACGATAAAAAGCAAGATACGGAAAATTAATTAAACAAAAAATATATTATATACTTTATACCAAATGTTGAGAATATCAATATATCAATAGTTTTGGCGGGGCAATATCTATCTCTCTCATTCTTTCTTTCTTTCTTTCTTTCTTTCTTTCTTTCTTTCTTTCTTTCTTTCTCTTTCTTTCTTTCTTTCTTTCTTTCTTTATATCAAAATATCAATGCCACCTTCTCTATATCCACCCATTTTCGTATGTCTGTCTATTGTTCGCATTAGATTTCTTGATATCTCGTTCCTCATTCTTCTTTTCTTTATCTTTCTTTCTTCATTCTCCTTTTCTTTATCTTTTTCCCATTCTCTTTTAATTTTTCTCTCTTTCCTCATTCTCCTTTTGTTTATCATTCTTTCTTAATTCCCATTTTCTTTTTCTCTTTCATCATTCTCATTTTTCTTTTTCTTTCCTTCATTCCTTTTCCTTTTCTTTTTCTTTCCTTCATTCCTTTTCATTTTCTTTATCTTTCCTTCATTCCTTTTCATATTCTTTTTCTTTCCTTCATTCCTTTTCCTTTTCTGTATCTTTCCTTCCTTCATTTTCTTTTTCTTTTTCTTTTTCTTTCCTTCATTCCTTTTCATTTTATTTTTCTTTCCTTCATTCATTTTCATATTCTTTTTCTTTCCTTCATTTATTTTATTTTTCTTTTTCTTTCCTTTATTCCTTTTCATTTTCTGTATCTTTCCTTCATTCCTTTTCATTTTCTTTTTCTTTCCTTCATTCCTTTTCATTTTCTTTTTCTTTCCTTCATTCCTTTTCATTTTCTGTATCTTTCCTTCATTCATTTTCATTTTCTTTTTCTTTCCTTCATTCCTTTTCATTGTCTTTATCTCTCTTTCCGCATTCATCTTTTCTTTATCTTTCTTTCTTTCTTTCTTCTCCTTTTCTTTATCTTTCTTTCCTCATTATCATTTTTCTTTATCTTTCCTTCTGTCCTTCGTTTTCATTTTCTTTATCCCTCTTTCTTCTTTCTCCTTTTTTATCTTTCTTTCTCCATTCGCCTTTTTTTATCTCTCTTTCCTCATTCTCTTTTTCTTCATCTCTCTTTCCTCATTCTCCTTTTCTTTATCTATCTTCTTTTGCGTTTTCTTTATCTTCGTTCACATTTTTGTTGCTTTTCTTTCCTCTTTATTTCTGTCTCTATCTATAATTTTCATCTTTATTTCATGTTGTTTCTTTAAGTCTGTATCTATGTCATTGATTCTCTCTCTCTCTCTCTTCATCAATCACTCTTTCTCTTTCTATGAGATAGAATGAGAGAGTGTCATTCATTGGCCATTAAAATTAGTACATGTGAACAAATCCTCTTTTATTCAAATTTCTAATCAGTCAACGACCTGGCAATTTAATGCCGTCCAGGCATCTAAACCTGGACATGACGACCTTCAGGACATCATTTCATGCATGAGTGTAGGGCAGAAATGTGATTTCAATGCAGCATGGTCGTTGGGTCCATACGTGTAAACCTCAGTTCAAAAACCCGTTGATCTACGAGGATTTTGACGCAGAAACATCTCTAAGTTTTATAGAGAATTCCAGTGAGCAGCATTCTTTGCTGAATGAAGAGGTCGGAGGACAATGACCAGACTGTTTCAAGCTTATAGAAAAGCAACAGTATCACAAATAAACACCAGAATTATACAGAAGAGCGTCACTGAACGCACAGCACGTTGGTCCTTGACACAGATGTACTACAGCCGCAGAAGACCACGTCATGTGCTACGATTCTCAGACAAAAACATAAAATTGTGACTACAATTCACTAAGGATCGCAAAAATTGAAAAACAAAAAATTTTAAAGACGTTCCCTGGTCTGATGAGTCTCAATTTCTGCTGTGACATTTCCATGTTAGGGCCAGGATTTTCTGTAAACAACATGAAAGAATAGATCCCTCCGGCCTTATTACAATAGTTCAGGCAGTTGGTAGTGATACAATGACATGGGAAATATTTCTCGAAATACACTGGGTCCCTTTCTATGAAGAAAAAGATTGTTTTAATGCAGCGGCCTAGTTATGTATTCTGGTAGATTCCTTGCCTCAAGTTATGATCCACGGTACAACCATCAAGTGATAGTCATTTCCATCCGGGCAGCGCACTGCGTTACAAATAAAAAAACAGTGGCAAATTGATTCATAGAACACAGCAATGTGTTTTTCTTTTTTTCTTTTTTGTATTTTTTTTTTGTGTGTGTTAATGTGACTGCTACAGTTAACGAACTTCAATTTGATAGTGCACATTTGGGACGTGATGCAAAGGGAGATTCGAAACCCGAATGTACAGCCAACCAATCTAGAAGAATTGTGGGATGCTCTGGAAACACTCTTAACAAATTTGGGTCCATACATAAGAGTATGAACCCAAATTTGGAAAGAGTTTTTCCAGAACATGGTCCTTTCTATGACAGGATGAAGTGAGGCGATTTTAAAGGCAAAATTTCCATCACAGTTAGTAGAAGTGTATACCTAAGAAAGTTAATTATTAATATATGTGCATAAGTAAATGTAATGAACTAGACTGGAATTCGAACTAAGCTCTACGATTTCTCCTTCCAATACACAATCAATTACCTTATTCTCTCCCTCCCTCCCTCCCTCCCTTTACATATATATATATATATATATATATATATATATATATATATATATATATTAATATTAAAATAATTATAATTTAAGCTCTACTTCGGTATGGAGCACTGTTTTTTAAAAATAAACTCCGGATTATTTACCTAACGTGTTCTTTCCTATTTTTTTACATACCTCCACGCGCACGTACACACACACACACACACATATATATATAAATGTATGTGTGTGTGTGTGTGTGTGTGTGTGTACGTGCGCGTGGAGGTATGTAGAAAAATAGGAAAGGACACGTGTCTTATGACCTCATCACAAAACATTGGTTCCCATACAATGACCGGAATTAAGCAACGGTGAGCCTGATCAGTACCTAGACTGGAGGCCGCTTGGGAATATCAGGTGGTGTAAGCTTGAATGTGTGGCTGGTGATAATGGCTAAGAATTGTTAATCTGAGAACTGAGTTACAATTCCTGTTGGGTTCGTTATATTTACTTACACGCAAATAACCTTGCGTAGGACATGAATTCGCCGCTTAATCCTCAAGTTATGGATTAATTATCAAAACTTGTATCACTAAACAATTATTGTCTCACAAAAAAGTTCTTATAATCTAAAAATATCTTCTGGTTTAAATAACATTGAAGCGTTGATAAACCCTATAAAAGGAATTAAAAACTTTCTTTCTCTCTCATTCTCTCTCTCTCTCTCTCTCTCTCTCTCTATATATATATATATATATATATATACATATATATATATATATATATATATATATATATGGAGGATAAATATAGCCACTTGGTGATTTCCAGCTTGTGTGAAATCTTGTAAAGGAATTTCTCGAAATAATGTACCATGTTTCGAGTACATTCGATCATATATATTCATCCTGTTTAAAAATCCAGCGATTCAATCTCTTCGTCTCTCAGTTTATTCAACCTGTCATGTCTCTGCTAGCATTTTTATACGTCTCATAAAATCATTCTAGTCATTAAACGTTACGAATTTAGTGTTAATGATTGACCACATTCTTTATAAGGACACACACCATCTCTATCTCTGTCTCTCTCACACACACTCATACAGATAGATATATATATATATACATATATATATATATATATATACATATACATATACATATATATATATACATATATATATATATACATATATATATATACATATATATATATATACATATATATATACATATATATATACATATATATATGCATATATATATACATATATATATACATATATATATATACATATATATATGCATATATATATATACATATATATATACATATATATATATACATATATATATACATATATATATATACATATATATACATATATGTATATATATATATGTATATATATATATACATATATATATATACATATATATACATATATATATATACATATATATATATACATATATATATATACATATATATACATATATATATATATACATATATATATATATACATATATATATATATACATATATATATACATATATATATACATATATATATATACATATATATATATATATATGTATATATATATATATGTATATATATATATATATATATATATGTATATATATATATATATATATATACGTGTGTGTGTATTTAAACTACAAGAATTTCTTCAGATATTCTTTATTGAATTTGACTGACAAGGTTTGTCTATTCAATCGTTCAAATCGGTGTATAAGTTGGTGCTTTCTCATCGAATTGAATCGACACACTTTGTCAGATTCAACAAAACATATTTTAAAATCAGTGCGTGTATCTTTTTGTCTACTTTTCTTTCCCTATTTTTTCATCTCTCTCTCTCTATATATCTATCTATCTATTTTTCTATTTCTTCGTTTTTATATACATTATATACATTATCAGAGGCATCATTTGAACGTACGTAGACATACTCTCTGTCGAGGTGTACTTCGGTTTGTGCGCGTAAGAACATTAGTTCTGAATCGTGTGCGGCTCGCATACGTGAGTCCTACATTCATCTCCAAGTCTAACGTTTTGTATTTAAATGTTCAGAGATTCGCTAAATATTCAGAAGCGACAAGCCACAAGTACAAAAACGCAAGGCAAACACTGTTATTGTGAATGCCTCTACTTCACAAACCCGTCGAGTCTTTTCTTTGCAAGTCAGCTTCACGGCCCAGTTTTATAAATATTAAAGCAGTCATAATTACGTTACAAATCTCTGGAAGCGCTCCCGCGTGGTCTGAACTATTTTTGACGACGACTCATTTCTTTAGATAATTATTCTTGTAAACGCCGCCATATTTCTTTCGCTTATACAACAGGGAACCTAACGACCGATATTTCTACTCATTTTTTTACGAGGATATCATTCATCTTATTTTGTTGCGTTTTGTAACACCCCTAGGGTCGCCCGACATTCTATGACCATTAAATATTCAGAGGTAATCGGAAACAAAGAATTATTTAAACAAGCCGTTATGCCAATTATACAAACAGGGTTGTTCTACCTAGAAAATCAGCATCCGATTTTTCACTTTTATCTGGAACACTGCTGTTTGGTCGCCATGTTTAGATCCTATCCGACTCAGTCAAGTTCCTGAAAATTCTCTATTTCCACTCCACACCGCCTACCTTACTGTTGTAGTGTGTAAAACAACGTTCACTTTGCGGTTAAAAGTGCCACAAGAATAGGATGAAAGAGAATAGGATGAAAGATAATGTAGTAAAAAATTAATAATTATAATTCTTCATCTAAAAATTAACACAGCCAAAGTTTGCACTCACATTTCTTTGCACGTCTAGTGGATCTTAAGTTCACTCCAGATTCCAATTGGGACTCATATACACGATCCATTGCTAAAGATGTTGGGAAAATAGTTGAACCAGTTTATAGATCCAGGAAAAAACCTGACTTCTGCCAAGTTTTATTTTTTACAATTGTCAGATTAGACTGGAAATGGAGTATTGCTGCCACATCTGACTCGGAGCGACCTGATAGATTCAAAATCGTTGACGCGGGAAGAGATATTCTTCAATCTACAGTTTATTACCTTGAGATACAACGTTGCAAATCTATCGCTCGTCTATCTATCTGTTTCAATAATAAATGTTCAAATGAGCCCCACTCTTTAGTTCCACCTGTTTAGACTTTTAGAGTTAGGACACGCCATGCTATTTTTACAAAATCGAATCGCTCCTTATTTTCTCCCTATTTCAAAGGTAAGTTACACTTTCCCCAATAACAGCCACTTTGTTGCACAGACTCCCGTATGATTATTTCCATGGACGCTGTATTATTAACGTCTTCAAGTTACGGCTCAATAATTGTGTCTCCTCATATCATTACTTCCTAATATATTGTCTTTCATTCATATCACCCACCTCGTTCTTTTAATAGCCATTCTCCTACCTTAAGTGGCTCTTGTGACTTATACTGGGTTAATTCTAGTATTAAAAAATAAAAAAACAAACAACCCAGTTGCTTTTTAAACAGATTAATTCTACTTTTAATATTTACTAAGGCCCCGTGGAGTAATGGATAGCGGATAGGATTGTGCAATGGGAGGGCCAAGTTCGAATTCCAGTCGAGTTTGCTACATTCAGTTACGTGCAAATACTCTTGGGAAAAGTATGAATCCATTTCTTCTCCTTCCAACTATAGGTAAATAGAAGGATAGACTGGGTCTAGCAGATGGACAACTCTAAAAATAACATGACAGACTGGGTCTAGCAAACGAGCAACTGTAAAATTGCAGGACAGACTGGGTCTAGCAGATGGCCAAATCTTAATTCAAACTGGCTCGCCTGGTCTGTTGAGGAGGGTAAGTGGAACCTCCAACGCCACGAAACAAACAAGAGCTGTTAAAAGATGAATGAACTTCTCAGAGCCAACAGCCATCCACACCAATAAATAGCCTCACCAACCCGCAGTTAACAAAACGGGGTGAGTACAGCTACACCTCTGAAGACATGGTCAATCAGGAAGTTGTTCCTCCAACAGTAGTAACAAGGCCCTGGATTTGGAACTTCGAACGGCCTAAATCCAAAGAAATTTAAACAGGGAGTAGATTTTCTCACATTATTCCTTTAAAATCAGGATTTGAATTCGCGACTTTTACTTAGGCTCGAACACTGAGCTATATAAACATCTCAGTTATGATGCAACTCATTGAAAATACCAATCTCTGCTTGTTCTATACTAAGCTTATCTTAGTCTAGTACGAGGTTAAAATAGCAGAACTAACAACCAGAATCGAAATTATAACATTTGGAAATCATCGCCAAATATTTATACTCAACTTTGCATATAGGAAGTAATCAACTATTTCTCTTTTTTCTTTGCCTTTTCTTACTTTTGTTTTAGTTACAACACCTCTATTTTTGACCAACTTATCCTTCGGTCGTCAAATTAAATTGAAATAATTTGAAGTAAGTAAGAAGCTTTAGAAAAGACTCCAGCTCTCATCCTGGGCTAAAAAACAGGACATGAACAATTTGAAAACTAAAACAATGTTTTATTTTGTTCCATAATCGAAGACAACACAAACGTATCGCTGTAAACGTGCTACAATGAAGATGCTAGTCGAGGTGTATATCATATACTTTAAGAGATTTCTGATGCAACTTGAATGATTTAGCGGTGTCCATATCTTCTTCAAGAAACGTCAGGCAGATAATAGTGAGTTACATGCAGGTAAGACTTTTCATACTCCCGTAGATCAGATTCTGGACGGTCAGGTATTACAGACGTATTCTGAAATCGACACGATGTAAGGGCTTCGGTGACAGATCACACAGATTCACACATCACCGATCTGAGCAAATGTGGCTCCAGAATTATCAAAACTGACCGATGGGAATCGTTTACTTACAACAAGGCTTGTGTCACGTGTGCTTCTAGCCAGACCGGCTTACGTCTCTACATCACGGCCGTACGCCTCACCAGAAATTTCACGAGACGGGTCGCCTCAGTAGGGAGATCGAATGGAACTCTGTTTTTTCAGCGACGTGACACGATTCTGCCTTCATGCAAGTAATTATTGTTTGCGTGTAGGGTATAGGACATAGGAATCAACATCTAGATTTCATTGGCCCATGACACAGGTTCAACCCCTGCCATCATTATGTAGGGTATCATAAGTTACTACTCTCGCCAGCCGACTGATGTTTGCGGGGGGATTTTTGAACAGTGTAATGAATGTCCAAAATGCACGCACACACACATATATATATATATATATATATATATATATATATATATATATATATATATATATATGTTTGAAACAGTACAGAAGCGTATTAAGGCATTAAAAACAAGAAATTTTATATTGTAGGCCATGATAGATTTAAAACAAAAACATACACCAGTCGACCGGTTTCGTCCCCTCTCATCAGAACTGCTAACGGGGAACTAAAATTATGAGGAAAAGAAAAAGAAAAAGTCTGTTATGGATGGCATGAATGATTGGACAGGGAGAAAAAAAAATTATTATAAAAATTATACCAACAAAGATGCTAGAAACGCAGCACAGCAAGTCCAAGCAGACAATCTCTTTGTTTTCAAAGAGTAGGTTGCCTGGACCTGATGTAAAGCGTCTCCAACACCTTTAGATGGAATAATGAGTCCGAACTGGCCAAAACGGAAAACTAGTTCACACTGAAATCCATCGCACATCTGGGATTCTTTATAAAGTGATCCGCAATCGAAGACCCATACGTGTTACGAATGGTATCGCCCAAAGAAAAATTTTTCTTCAGTATTATAGCAGATACGTGTTGTTTAATTCTAACGTCCAACCGCTGTGTCGTTCTACCTATGTAATCGTATCCACAACTACATTTGAAATGGTAAATAACAGAATTAATATGGTGGGGGGTGGAACATCTTTACACATAGATGGAAGTACGGACTTAGTTTGAAAGACAACACGAACGTTGGCTGCAAAATAGCACTCACGTGAACTACATGAAATACGCTTGGCGAAGGATTCACTAATCCTACCCAACCACGGTAAACGAAGATAGACCGGACATTTACCCACTGAAGCAGGTTTGATTTTGTTGAACCTGGCAGTCTCATCTCGAATAACCGATTGAACAATGTTCAACGGATAACCATTGTTCACAAAGATCTCAGTTAAACAACTGATTTCATGTTTCAAGGTGTCACCCGAACAAATCATTAGCGCCCTATGTGTCAGGGTCCTAATCAAATTTATCTTTTGTCGTTTAGGACAAAAGGAGTCCCATCGAGTATATAGTCCTGTAAAAGTAGACTTCCTGTAAACAGAGGTAATAAACGAGGAAGGAGTTCTTTGAACAAGAACATCTAAGAAGGGCAATGAACCATTGACCTCCTTATCTACTGTAAATTTAAGGGCACGATGAACACCGTTGAGTAGGGAAAAAATTGATCCACTTCCGATTCATGTCTGAACACACAAAAAGTGTCATCCACATATCGAAAGTAAACCTTGGGTCGGGCAGCACTTAACATAAGGCTTTCCTCCCAAAAACCCACAAAAATATTTGCCAACACGGGATACATATATATATATATATATATATATATATATATATAGGGTGCGGAAAAAGTAACGCCTTTTTTTCGAGCTTAGATGGATAGGGCGTCGTGGAGCAATGGAGTGGTCATAACGATCACCAGACCCAACATCACCAGGCCTTTTCTTGTGGACTTTACTGTAAGCTTGAATGTGTGGCTGGTGATAATGGCTAGGAATTGTTAATCTGAGAACTGAGTTTCAATTCCTGTTGGGTTCGTTATATTTACTTACACGCAAATAACCTTGCGTTTGGACATGAATTCACCGCTTAATCCTCAAGTTATGGATTAATTATCAAAACTTGTGTCACCAAACAATTATTGTCCGACAAAAAAGTTCTCATAATCTAAAAACCAAAAACAATTCCTGAATTAAAGAAAGCAATTTCTGATATTTTTTTTTTAAATTAATATAGAAATCTGTCATATGATTTGCAGAAGTGTTACTGATTGAGTTCAGCGTTGTATTGAACACCAGAGGAGCATTTTGAACATGTTAAATAGTTTCTTAATCATAACAAATCCTGCAGTTTTGACGTGTCAATACATATAAATTTTCTTGAACTGCAGTAATTTATTTTTGTTCAATAAAAGTTAAGAAATAAAATGGGTGTTTTTATGCCGCAACATGCAAATACACACACAC
>OZ010589.1:78067798-78145298 GCA_963932145.1 Acanthosepion lycidas | reverse complement strand
TCGAATGTGGACTTTTTCAAGGCAAAAATGAAATGAATTTATTAAAAACAAAGTAACTATTAACAACAAACTACATGTCCTTAGCAACTAGAAGAATACAATAGCGTTTTCTAAATTCTTCTAGTTACTAAGGACATTTTGTTTGTTGTTAATAGTTACTTTGTTTTCAATAAATTCATTTCGTTTTTGCCTTGAAATAGTCCACACTGGACAAACGCGTCGACTACTAATACAGTTTTCCTATTCTCTTTTACCTATATATATATATGTGTGTGTGTTTGTGTGTTTAAAGTGGGGAAAAGAAAATTCGAAAGAAAATCGTAGAGCATTGGAAAGAGACATTTATTTTATTCAGATGTTTGTTTTGACACAAATTCGTTCAGTGTTTCATATTTTTTTGTTCAAGCTTTATAGGTAATTAAGAAAAATGGCACCAACATCGAGAAAGATAAAAACGAAGAAATAAAAAACGGTTTTTACTTTAATTTCTATTACCTGTTTATTGAACAACTTTCCTGAAAATCTCGTTACCTTCGATCAGCTGCCGCCATCATCAACATGTGCCTCCAAAGTGACGCCCTTGGGGTTTTCAAAGGAATCGCATAAATCTTTATGGCTTCGACTGATTTCAAAAGATTCTGTTGCCTTTGATCATTCCCAAATAATAAATTGGAAAAATAGAAATGACGCGACTTTTCTCAAAGAAATTGTAACCAAAACGAAAGAAAGAATTTAGGGAATGTCATATTTAACCCTTTCTCTTTGATGAACAAGTTTCCGTAAATATTTCAAAGTTAAAAAAGGGGGAAAAATTAAAATAGTGAAGAAATGTCGCTGACCTGTGGATTTAAAAGCGTGTAATTCACACTGTCGATTCGGTAGATTATTTAAAAGCAATCACCCTGTAAAATAGTTTAAGTTCAAATGATTCTGTTTCCTTGAATTACATCCAAAATTATTTTATGGTTAAAAATTCGATTAAACTTTGGAAGCAGACGTGTAACTTCCACTTCAAAAGAAAACGAACGTATTTATGCATCGACATTTACAATTCTTTGCTGCTGGGAATTTGAATTTTTAAGCCGAACGCACCATCTACTTCTCTCTTCAATAATAAAATCGATGTTGATGACCTTTCCTGAAAACGTTAACTCAAAAGGACCAAGATAGTCACGTCTACTGAATTGTAGCTTATCGCAATGTGCAGGTAATGCAATTGTTATCCACGCGGAAATGGAAATCGGCGTACCAAATTCAAATTTTAATCGAGACTGTTGCGTTCATTTCGCATTATGCTCTTGAAAAAGTGGCGGATCCATCTATGAGTTAAATAGCAATGCACACAATGATAGCCTTACTAGTGCAATAAATATGGAGAATGATGCCGCAACAGACATTGCAAGCAATTCACAACAGACATCGAGGAAGCCGAGCGCACCAGAGGGTTTAGCAGTTGAAAAAAAGCGAATGATATTTATGATGGTTGGATAGCAATTTCTATGCCGAAAACATTCGGCATTCATTGACCGAACAGTGTTACTCACTGCTTAAATTTATAAAACTCTTCATCACACACACTCACACACACTCCATACAAAATGTATGTAATCACTATATAGGTTTCCTTACAATAATATAATATATAAAATGGAGAACATATACATACATAATGGCAAAAACAAGCACACGACGTACCACACGTACACACACAAACCCTATACATTATACACGCCCACACACAGATATATATATATATATATATATATATATATATATATATATATATATATAAATTATTTAATTAAATTAAAAGAACTAGTTCTGTTAAATAATTGAATTTGAAGTTGTTAATATGTTCTTGAAACATTACAATTCCTGTGTAGCGAAGGAATCATATTTTTAAATCAGTTAATTTATAATAAAAATTATATATATATATATATATATATATATATATATATATATATAGATAGATAGATAGATAGATAGATAGATTATTTCTTTGTAATAATACAATATATGTGCATGTAGAAAGAATATATATATGCACATACTGACAAGCACATACACAATACACAAGAATAGAGAATGAAATGAAGGGATACGCGGGGATATAAAAATATAAGAACAAAGATCTCTTTTCTTTCCCTTTATCTGACCAAATTTCAAAGGAATATATTTCAGCCTGTCTAAGATGGGTTCGGATGACTACTAATACATACAAAGCCAATGGTTAAAAGACTTTAACATAGAAAAAAGAATAATTCTTTTAAATAATATGTGGAAATATCCATTCTTCGCCTGATGAAGGTTACATGACCCGAAACTACGTGTAGCAAGATATATAGAATAAAGTATATAAAGTATATAAAAATTCCACATTACATTAAAACGTGTGAAATGTGTGTGTATATATAACTGATCCAACGTCCAACTTTTGGATAATACGTGTGACATTTCTGTAATTATTGAACAATATAGTTCATGCCACATTGACGGAAAACCTACCAGTACAAAAGAATTCTCTTATTACTATATTTGTAAAAAAACGCACAACCTTAAAATATAAAGTTCAAACTCAGCGTTGCGACCGCACGTTCCAAAATAATAACACATTTCTTATAGCATTTTTTCGGATTACATCTATATTTTCGTTGTCCTCTTATTACAGAGAAGTAAAAAAACAAGAACAAATCTATTTCCATACCTGAGGATGTCTGTAGGAACAGACGAAAGCTTGTAAAAACTAAAAAGACCTTATGAAACTGGAATTTATAAACAGGGATCATATCATTCATATACAGGTTCGGGGTTAGAGTACCTTATTGAAATTGTTTGCGAAGATGTATTCTGGCCATTGAAATCATTAACCTCTATATTTGTTTTTGTATGAATGATTCATGTAATTATAAGTTGAACAGCACCTATAATCGATATATATATATATATATATATATATATATATATATATATATATATATATATATATGCAATTTTATATATATATTATTTATATATTATATATGCGCGGTACTTATTGGAAAGCGCTCAATATCAGTGATAGAGCTAACATATTTAGCTGAATTGATGTGAGTTGGTGACCCTGAGTTTCACACTATTTGCGATCGTCAGGGTCACAAACTCACATCAATCGAACTAAATATATATATATATATATATATATATATATATATATATATATATATATATATATATATTCTCATGTTTGAACTGACTTACCAAAAGAGTATGTGTGTGTGTTATCCGTAACGGATACCTCCAGAATACCACGTTATTTATTTTACGGAAAATTGGAGCAATTTCAGCCAAGTTCCCCAAGTAAGAGGTAAAATGACAACCTCAAGTCAAATCTGAAGTGAACGAAATCCCAGCCTCATGATTCTCTAACAGACTGCTGCTGGTTGGTCCATATGGCGCAATCTTTGTTCCAAGGCAGCGATCAATTTCCAAGCCAACCAATGCAAACAACGGCTCAAAGCAAGCCAAGAATGCGACAGGAATGCATCCAATCCTACTCCCACAGTCAGTGTTTCTTGCAATGCTTGCAACCGTATCTACGCGTCTGACTATAAAAGTCATATACCCAGAGACGCTGAATGCGCAAATCCATTAGGTCCTCCTCAGATTTCGAGAAGACAACCATCGGGTGTGATGGATAAATTGTCATCTAAATGACGCAAAAATGAAAATAACACTTTCATATCATTTTAACAGATGTATTTACCAAAATTACACAAAAATACTTTGAAATACTGTAGAGTATATTTATTCACTAAAATCGCTGTTGGCTTCAACCACGGCTTCCAGACGACTTCGGAATCTGCTGCAACTCTTCTGGGCCGTCTCTTTGTTTAAGTTGATGAATGCTGTCATAATCCTTGCCTTCAGTTCATCTTTTGTGTTACAAGGAATTTTGTTGATATCTCGCCCAAATTTGCCCCACACCTAATAAAGGGTTGCAGTCTGGGGAGTTAGGTGGCCAGATATAATGGTTGATGTGTGTCGCAGAAATTGTTTAACAGCCATAACCGAGTTCTCCCGCTTGTGTGACATGGTGCAGAGTCCTGTTGACAGACGTACGATCTTGCAGCAGCCATCGTGTTGACCCAGGACACCACCATTCCCTCAAGGTAGTTGATGTAGACCTCCGTGTTGATTCTGAGGCCCTGTGAGAACATGAATGGCAGCATAATGGTGCCATCACTAGTGATCACTCTAAACACGTTCGTAATCACCATTAGACTCATCAGGCTCTTTCCGAATCCTCTCTACTGTTCTCAGATTGACACTAAAGCACTCTGAAATGTTCGTATTGGAGCTTCCAGCACGAATGCCAAGCAGTACAGCATGCCATTTCCAAATGGAATGAATTCTGTAATGGTGCTCTTTTTCTCACAGATGGTGCCCAAATGACCCTTCTATAATGTGCAGTCGATAAAATAAAATAAAAATAAAAACAAAGAACTCGCATGTGCGAAATTAAAAATATAAAAAGGCGACAATTTACCCATTGCACCTTGTATATCTAGCAACATCTGTGCCGGTGTTCGTTAATAAAAACTGTACTTATTACCTGAAAGTTAATTTAGCACCTTTATAACCTAAACAAATAAAAACCAAATTCTGTCTGTCTGAAACCCTTCTAACTCGGGCCACACTTAATCTACATAGCCATATTATACCTTGTTGGAATCCGGATGATCCGCGTATTGAAAATATGTCCCTCGTCTGTTGTTTGAACATCCAGGATTAGGATTTGCGTCTGGATGAGGAAAGAACAGTTAAAAATTCAAATTTTAAAATTACTAAAAGAAATTAATTATTTTTAAATTTTTAATTTATATTGAGTTTAAATTTACGCAAAATCTTTGTGAATATAAAATTTTTTTTTTGAAATTCAGTTTAAAATATCTCCCAAATTTTGCGAATTGAGGAACTGAATTTTATTCCTTCAAAAAGGTGAGAAGTATCGTGACTCATGTTTTAAATATCCGCAGAATTTGTAATTTGAAGAACTCAATTTTTGGCCTGATGTAGAATTTCGGAGCAAATCAGTCTTTTGGTCTGAATTGGACTTATTAGAGTTAAAGTGAAGTTTGGAAGTTCTATGGAGTGAAGTGAGGAATTCAAGGTTATTTCTTCAAAATTACCATTTCTGTTTTCTATGCTGAACCAGAGGTCAGTTTGATTTGGGGCCGGGGTGCAGCTTTTAAGCTATTAGGTTGGTGCAAAAATACGTCAAAAACCGCAAAAAAAATAATGTCGTTTTCTCACATATGTTACTATGTGAGAAAACGACATTATTTTTGCACCAACCTAATACTAAAGTGTAAATATTATGATAAAACCGATTTACGTATCAATTATGTTCTATAATCCTAATTCTAATCGATTAAGAAAACATTTTCAAGTGAGAACTTGAGAGTTCTTGACTTATTTAGGAAATAAATATTGTATTTTGAGTTGTTTTAATCAAGGCTATAAAACCACTAAGATACAAGGAGTAGGGTGAAAGAGTCCAAAAATATAAAAATATTATTAAGGAGAAAGGCCAGTAAAAAAGAAAAGAACATGAAATAAAGAAATAGATTGCCGTCACTGAAGTTAAGCAACGCCGAGCCTGGCCAGTAGCTAGATAGGTGACAGCTTGAGAATACCAGGTGCTTAAAGCTTAGATGTCCTGTTGGTGTAATGGATAAGAGATCGGAATTGAAAATCAGATAACGGAATTCCGATTCCAATCGTGTTCATTATATTCACGTACGCGCAAATACCCTTGGAAAAGGTATGAATCCGCCTCTTCTCCCCCTAGCTATGGGTTAATTAGTATAACTTGTATTAGTAAAAACAAATCATTATTATCTTCAAAACGTCTTACATGTAATTTTGGGCTTTAACCAATACTGATAAGCAGTTAAAAACCAAATCAATTAATATAGATGAGGATTGGTATCACATTTAAATTTTTTAAGATCAGGTTCCGCAAGCAACAAACACGAGGAAAGAAACTGTTAACATAGAACATAGCTTGCTAAAATCGATGGTTAGAAAGAATCTTGTCAAGCTCTCTGTTTCTGCCAAATAGTATGTAATGTGTTTATAAGTAACGTCACCATCATTATCGTATAATATTCGCAGTTTCCGACATCTGGTGAGAGTTTTGGGACATATCTCCATCATGTAGGTGGATATAAGGGGAGGAATATAGGGAGAGGGATATTGTGGGGGGATGTGGGGGGGGGGTGTAGTACGAAGGGATGCTGTAAAGTTCTCCATCCGACAAATTCCCGATATTTTACTAAATGTTTACAGAATGTTTTTGTTTTTTTGTGGAGGGGTACGTCATTTGGATCGTAATAAATATATATATAATATATCTATCTGTCCCTTCGCTTGTGGACATACTTGCCTTTGTGTACGTCAAAACAGCTTGCTAGCTAGTTAGATAGATATGATGTGTGAAATAGATAGATAGATAGATAGATAGATAGATATAAACAGTCTGCGATAGATAGATAGATAGATAGATAGATAGATAGATAGATAGATAGATAGATATAAACAGTCTGCGATAGATAGATAGATAGATAGATAGATAGATAGATAGATAGATAGATAGATATTAGGTTGGTTAAAAAATAATGACGTAATAATGTCGTTTTTTGACGTTAAAAGATACGTCAACAAACGACATTATTACGTCATGATTTTTGCACCAACCTGATAGATAGATAGATAAATAGATAGATAGACAGATAGATAGATAGATAGATAGATAGATAGATAGATGTTCTTTATAATTATTTTAAATTCTTTTGTCCATTATTTTTTCACATTTTTTTCTAATTTAAAATCTTAAACGGCGTGTCATGATAAATAATATTTTTTAATTCATCAAAATTGAAAAAGAAATAATAATAATAATAATAATAATAATAATAATAATAATAATAATAATAATAATTTTCGCTTACTTGCAAATTGAATTTTTCTCCAGGATTCCAGGGGTTGTTTAATATCAGGAACTTTAATCAAATTTCGTGTTCTCAGATTTAAATAACCAAAGGCAATTTCTTCTTTTCCCAATTTTTTCTGTTTTATTCTTTTTTCTTTTCTTTTCTTTTCTTTTCTTTTCTTTTCTTTTAGTTATTTACCTTCTCCTTGGGATGACGACAGTAATTGCCTTGCTGGCAGTAAAGAACCCTGAAAAGGCTGAAAATTCTTTCGAGGAATACAGACATCAAAGCTATTATTGCCGCTTCTCTGGCATTTTGTAGAAATAGCCAGCGAAGGAGAAGGAAACAACATAAAAATTGTTTTCTGTTGAAAAGTGAACGCCACAGAAAAATATACGTCACCGTTTGAAAAGCATTTCCTATCATGTTTTTATTTTTCTTTGAATGGAGATATCAAAGAAAAATCTACGCATATATCTGCTGTAGAGATATCCCCAATCTGTTGCTTTATCTTTATTTTATGCTTTACTCTGTGCTTTGGGAATTAAAATATATAGCTAACGCATTACTACAAACAAATACTCAGAAAGAACAGACTTATAAGGCTGGGCCAAATAAACATGGTAAGATTGTGCTGCACCATTGTTCCAAGTGAGAAAGTTCTGCATATCTACCTCTTTGTCTTGAAAATCAAAATTCTTACTTTTATTAGGATTTGAACTTCACACACCTCGTACCATTGAGAAATACATTACTATGTAAGCCCAAATATGTACCCGTATGATGATAAACTACATCTGACTTCAAAGCCTCTAATCATCGAGGTTTTGAGGACCGTTGATTCATCTATTAGTTGCTGTTGTTCTCACTTCCATCCTGACCCGGGGTGGTAGCATCTTTTTGAGTCCCATCTATGGACAAATAGTTAGGCCCCAAACTGGGGTCAAAACACAAGTACCAAAATAGATTTTTATAGAAAAACTACAGCAATACCTTTTCGAAAAATATTGCTGACAATATCTTTTTGAAAAAGAAAATTACCAGCAATACGTTTTTGAAAAAAAAATATTACCAGTAATATATTTGACTCTCGACAAAATCCTTTACAAAAATACGTCAGTGTAACCTGATCTACAAACTGATTTCATATATATTCTATTTATACAAATCTATTCTAAGTATCTTGTCGGTATTAAATAACTTATTGTCGTTGGTATACTGTAAAACAAAATAAACCCAAACACAGTATAATTTTATTAGAAATGCTCTCAAATATACGGGGAAGGTGGAGCAATTGAGTAGGAAAGCATGTGCACTGCTTGTGTTTTTTACGCCTTATCAACCTTTTTACAGGTTATTTAAAGGCAGAAAGAATTTTTAGATTTTAAGATGTTTTTGTTGATAAACTTGATTTACTGATTCAGTGTCCTACTAATTCCTAATAGGATTCCAGGATAATAGGATATTCCAAGGATACTCTTGGGAAGACGAGATTTGAGCTAACAGAGATGTGGTTCTGCGGTAGGCGAGAGAAGAGGTGAATTCCGAGATTTCCCAAGAGTATTCGCGCGTAAGAGTATATAAGGCGACTGGGATTTGAACTCTGCTCTCCCATTTCGAGTCGTTATCCATTATACGTTTCAAACATTCAAGCTTGCAGCGCCTGGTAGTCCCAAACTGTCACTCATCTAGTTACTGACCAGGATCGACGTTTCTTAACTTGATCGTACGGGAACCGGTGTTTCAACGCGATGTGGCCTTCTTGCATGTGTGTGTGTCTCTTCTATATTATGTACTGCGAAATTGTAAGCGTTTGTCGCTGATTTCTTTTTGCCCACTATTCGACCATGAAATCCACTGATATCGCCTTAAGCCTGCTTCAGTTTAAAATTAGCATACAAAATATTCTTTATTTCACTTTGACCTCCAACCACTAAGACCGCAGATAAATTTGCAACTCTCTCAGCCACTCACAGTCTGTTCATATTTTCTTTTATGCGCCGTGTTCTTTTAGGATGTTGCCGATCGTGGCTCTCCACTACTTCCTATCCTTCGTAGTTTGTCACCTTAACATCCTTCCCAGTACTGCCATCGATTTAAAAAAAGTTCGTTAAGTAGCTGGTTCCCTCTTAACCCACATTCTGTCCAGTGTCTGTCAAATACCCCAAGTCCTTTTTGTCATTATATCCCCCAGAAATTTCAGTTCTCTTTCTGATTCTGAGTACCCTTTTAACTTCCATTTTCTTTCAAATGTCCTTGTTACGCCATCAATGGTATACTTAGGATCCCACCGCAGAACCACATCTCTGTTAGCTCAAATCTCGTCTTCATCTGTGAGGAGACTGTTCAATATTCACTGTCATATATAGGAGCATTGATATTACATAGAAGTTCAGTACCCTCTTCTTAGTTTCTAACAAAATTTGCCTCTTTCTTAATACTTTTCTTAGCTGTTTTTCCTGTCATCTGATTTATTTATTAGGTTGGTGCAAAAATAATGTCGTTTTCTCACATAGTAACATATGTGAGAAAACGATATTATTTTTGCACCAACCTAATATCTATGCTTCCGTCTGTCTATTTCTCTCTCCGTCTCTCTCTCTGTGCCAATATCTTCATTTCTCTAAGCCTTCTCATTTACATTCAGTCATAAAATATTTGTAGTGTCACTAACAGATGTTCATGCCACTTGATGAAATACAGATTTTACAATTATTCACTTAAATCAACGGGAAGATTGTACAGCACTGTTGTTTATTTGAAAAGTCTCTTTGCTCGGAAATTCAAAACTTCAATCTACGGCAGATGACTTTGCTTCACTCCTTCAACCGTAACTGACATAAATATTTTTTCTCCTCTTTTTTTACAATATATATATATATATATATATATATATATATATATATATATATTGAACACTTTTGGGGGCTTAAATTTTCAGCTCCTGTACCGTGGAACTAGTTTCACTTTATTTAGCACTTTTTGCTATACTGGCAAGCCTTTCCAGGTGGGATTTTGTTTTGTTGCTGTTTTGCCATTTTAGATCTTGGCTGGATGATCCCCCCCACACACACACCTTGCAGGTTTGGTTTGCTTGTCAAATTGAACTCGCCTGGTGGTATATAGTGTATTCATCTTATTACAAGTCACTGGCTACCTGGTCATTGTGTGCAAACACATGTAACTGATAATAGTGGCCAGTCGCTGCTAACCTGGTTATTTGAATTAATATTCAGAAGCTTTTCCATTTCTTGTGACATCGAGCACTTTTATGCCAAAAGGATGTTTTGGGGCAGACTCTATTTAGAGCTGCTCATGTAAACCTTGGAGATTATATATAGATATAGAGAGTCCGCTAAAAAGTTTATATGCACTTGAGGAAAGGGAAAACCTATATAGATATATGTAATACTAAATTCATTCAGACATCACGATATTAATATAAGTTACCTTTGGACTCTACAATCACAAGAGATGCTCAAAATGGTAACTTTTAGATTCCATACATTTAGCAGTATGGCGAACTGCTGCTGGGCAACGCTGGCCAAAGAGTCCAATGGGATTGATGCAAATGCATTTTCATTTTCTTGTCTAACGACCGCCTAATGCGATACAAAACATCCTTTACGTTGTCCCATATGTAAAAGTCTAAAAACTACGGAGGGCAGGTTTTTCATTTCCGGTAGTGTCGATATATTTGGCGGGTATTCTGCATATATATATATATATATATATATATATAGAGAGAGAGAGAGAGAGAGAAATTCAATAAATCAATAAAATGCTCAGTTGACATCGTATTGACTGACTCTAGAGTTTCGCGTCAAAACGCTTATCAGAACCAGATGTTAGATAAATCACTTGAAATTATTATCAGGTCTCATATTTATACTCCTCAGAACAAACGCTAATCATAACTTTCAGATTTCAAATTTCAAATCCTAAAATTGAAATGCAAGTATTAGTAGCAAAAATGAGGCTCTGTAATAAATGCAATAATGAACTACCGTTTTTTCTTGGGCATAATACGAGAAATTTTTAACAAAACTTAAAAGCAACCCATTGTGTGATAGTGGCTTTACTAACTTGTCTGAAGTGAAATGATTAAAATAAACAGTGGGGTCGTATTATACACAAGTACACGGTTTTAGCAATATTTACTCAGTTTAAAAATCACCTAGATTGAAAAATAGACTCGGTTTTCACAATAGTTAATAAAGCATAAGGAAGGCAGGTATTGATAACAATTGTTCCAACAGATATTTGATATGTCGACAATATTTGTTCTTTGAGAATCAGCAAGATTGAAAATCTTTTGTCTTAAAGACAGAAAATTCACCGAAATCGATCAAAAAATTACTCAAGAGAATACGCAAGATCTGTTATGTTTTGTACTTTTATATATATATTTTTTGCTTCAAAAATGAGGTGATAATTCTCATGCTGTGAGGGCGTTGTTTCATATTCCTCCGTTTGTTGACACGTGTTTAAAATTAGAACAGTTTTGCTCGCAAAAGTTTGTTTATAATTTGATTTTAATAATTTTATAAAGTTTCCCCTCTTCATTCTTAATAATCATTGTTTTCATATTTATTAATGTACAGAAATATAATAAACTCATATAAAACAGAAAAGTATGACAGATTAATTAACATCTGAAAATGTATTATCGGGAAAGACTAATTAGCACCTTTCCCTGAAATTATGAAAATTATTATTTTATGTTATAAAAACACGCAATGGCTAAACATGCGTTTCATTTCTATTCTTTAATATCATGAAAAATTAAATATTTTAGGGAAATATATGAACGACATAGAGACTTGAATGGACAATATGTTTCAATTAAATTTACATAGGGATGTCTGTACAACGGGGTTATATTACACTCAATGATGTAAATTATTCCCTGTTTTAGCTTCAGAAAACGGAATCCTATTATGCAAGGAGGAGACACGGTGGAGTAATGGATTGAGGAATCGGATGAACCCAGTTCGAATTCCAGTTACGTGTTAATACAGTTAAGAAAGGAATGAATCCTCTTCTCCTCCCAGCTATAGGGTAAGTAGCAGGGCAGACCTGGTTCTATAGACTTGGATGGCAACTCGTCCACCGCAGAAAGAAATAGCAACCTACTGCGGGGAAAAAAAACTGCTTCATCAGTCATGTATCGAAAGATACATGATCGCCTATGCGTGCATCACGCATGGCACTTGACTGACTGACTGATTATACCAGGGGTGGCCAAACTGCGGCTCGCGAGCCACATGCAGTTCTTTGAGCTTTAATATGCCGTCCGTTTAATTTTTATGGTTAGTAAAAATATTTCAGAATTTAAATCGTAATTTTGATGCTAGATCTGTGTGATCATTGTTCTTTTGTAGTGAGAAAAGGAATAACGAGGGTGCAAAAGGGATTAAAGAAATGTTCGGTCTACAAGTGTTACAGAGTAATATCAGAAGACTGAGGTCATGGATAAGGGGATTAAAGATTTGGGTGCGCCGGGGGAGTGAGAGGGGGTCACATGTTTATGTAACGAAAACTTATGCGTATTTTTTTTTTCATGTTTTGCTGCCCTCAAACATCTGAACTTTATCGTATGTGGCTTTTACAGTAAGCGTGTTTGGTCACCCTAGTATTATACTCAAGTCGTATATATACACAAGAAAACACGATAAAATACAAAAGCCTACAAAAAGTACTCAACTGTAAAAACTGCAGGAGCTAATAATATTGGGTTGGTGCGTAATTATCAGGCGTTTTTTAATCAATATTCATTATGAAAAAAGAAACATAGCTATTGAACAATAACATTTTTAAATGATTATTCCGGAGCGTATGATTATCAACACGCAATTTTACAACCTGAAAATAAAATATTTTTTATTAAAAATGGTAAACAAAATAGCAATTTTTATTAACAAATAACTTGCCTATAAAAACGCCTGATAATTATGCACCAACCTAATAATACATAAATTCACTTATTAAAGACACATAAAAATTACAAGTATCTTTTAGGTCAGCAAAATCTATGCCAAAAAACGCTCAGCAGATAACTAAATATTCCATCAATTAATAAATGTTCATTTAAAGAAGTTGCATTTAATTCAAAATGGACAATGTCTGTCGGTTTAATTTTTAATGTATTTTTCGAATTGTTGCACCCTTGGAGCAAAATTTTGAATAAACGAAAGACACAAGCTGTTGTTATACAAAATAAACAATTCGTATTAAATAGAATATCGTTCTTCTCGGGAGACGGTATCTTAAAATATAATATGTTTAAAATACCTATGTATTATAAACTACATCCGGCAGCAAGACCTCTGACTGGGATATTGGAGGTTTTGAGGAGCGTGGAACCACCTCTTAATTGACTTTGTTCCAATGTCCACCCCGACCCGAGGTGGTAGCACCTGATAGGGTCCTAGATATGGGTAAATAGTGAACCCTCAAACAAAGACAAAACTATGGAAATACAAAAAACATATATTTTTATCGTAAAAATACCAGCAATACACTTTTACATAAAAAAAAATTACCAACAATCCATATTTCGATCCGACGAAGCTATTTAAGAATATGACTCGAGTTCTTAAGCTAATGTTTTAGTTTTGTATTAGGTTGGTGCAAAAATAATGACGTAATAATGTCGTTTTTTAACGTATTTTTAACGCCAAAAAACGCCATTATTACGTCATTATTTTTGCACCAACCTAATAGCAACTTGCGGTGTTCTGGGAAAATAAACCTAGCTCAACCTTTCCTACGTTCAATTTCCTTATCTGCTATACTAAATTTGTTATTACTGATCCATACCCCAATGTATTTCAAGGGCTTAGTATTCATTCATTCCACTTTTTGAATGTTTGTGATGGATTCGGGGTAGGTGACATCACTCCTTTCATTTGGATTCCAGATCATAGTTTCCGTTTTGGAAAAGTTTATCTTCAGTCCTACTTCTTGGAACACGTGTTAGAAAATGTTGACTTTTTTTTTTAATTAATAGAAAATTAGATACAGTCTTGGTTTGTACTCGAATCAAAATGGTAAACACAGATCTGGTTTACACGTGAGTCAGAAAGATAGACAGAGGTCCGGTTTATATCTGTGTCTGCAAATAGCCACTCGAAAAATTGGATTTCTAACCCTTCTGAAGGGATGAAGTCGGCAGATACGTGACACACCGCCGACAAGGCAATGTATTTTTGTATATACTGCAAACTGTGTAATACTAGTATAGTAGGAAGATGGCATAAATAGTGACTCGAAACCCAGATATCCAAAAAGAAAGCTTAATTTGGGAGTAACTGCAGAAAAATTAACTACACTGAAATAACTATTTTATTTCTTTGTTCTCTTTTCCATTCTGCATATTTACATAATCTTTGATGTGTTAAATGTGGATGTGGTAGCGTAAAGTTAGACAATAAATTACTGTTATTTGGTGAAGGTGGACAATCAAAATCAAATTGCAACATGCATAAATCGTTAAGAGCGATAATCGTCTAAGTTGTTTCCATTCTACTTTTGGCGCCTTTATTTCTTCGCTTTCTCTTTTTCATACACAAAGCAGCGTTTCTGCTCGGCTAATTCAGCCCTGATCAATATGGTGTCGTTGTAACCCGAGATTTATAACGCCTGGCAAATAACAGACGAAGTAGAACAGAATTCAGACAATAACGATTAGTTTGTCTACGTAATATAAATAGCTGCAATGAAAATATCAATTATTTCTCAATAAATAAATACCTATACTCGAATAGAAGTTTATATACATATATATATATGTGTGTGAGTGAGTGAGTGAGTGAGTGAGTGAGTGAGTGAGTGAGTGAGTGAGTATATTTTATTCGCCAGTTACGCATATTAAAAGTTGGGTTAACCGAGACGGGAATAAAAAGCCCGGGGTGGGGGGCGGAAAGCATGAAACTGATAGTCAGAGTCAGTCAGACTTACACCTGAAGATTATGATTAATATATAATATACTCTGGTATTGTGCTCTCTTTTTTCACGGGGTATCATTTTTAGTGCGCTTCTTCGGGACTCGCTAGCTTTTGTGCGTTAATATATATATATATATATATATATATATATATATATATAGAGAGAGAGAGAGAGAGAGAGAGAAAGAGAGAGAAAGAAAGTGTGTTAATGGATTTTATTTTATTAATCCAGGATTTTTTTATGTTTATGAACCCATTTTCGAATCCTGCCGAGAGGCACAATTTATTAAGTTATCTCGAAATAAATACTGTTTAAAATAAACAGAGCGTCTGCACAAATATGGGTAACCCTGTAAATAACATTTCAAGTAATGCATACACATACACACACACATACATATATATATATATGTGTGTGTGTGTGGCGGGGTGTAATAGAAATTTTGGGAGATTTGAATAATTTCACATAATAATTCATCGAATCTTGAACGTGAATCCCCAACAGAAGGCAAAAAGCACTGGACGGCCGTTTCGTCCTTGTCGGGACTCATCTGCAGTGCGCATACACTACCGAGAATCCAGTGGTATGACGCTTGCGTCATATCGTAACGGTCCAGTTTCGATTCTCGGTAGTGGATATGCACTGCTGATGAGTCCCGATAAGGACGAAACGGCCGTTCAGTGCATGTCGAGGATTTTTTTTCGAGACTCAATGAATTGTTATTTAGAATATATATATATATATATATATATATATATATATATATATATATATATATATATATATATATGAAACAGTGTTTGGCTAATTCAGGCGTTCCCTCGTTTGCTGAAACTAAGTCTGTTCAAATTCAGATGATCAATTGTTAATCTTTCTAAATGTCATTTTTTCTTTTTCTTTTTTGCTTATTTGTTTCATAATGTTTTTATTATTCTCTGATTTTGAGTGTGTTTTTTTTATCCGAGTCCTTTCGACTGTTACTACAAAACTAAGATAACAACACAAACACGTGTGCTCACTAAAAATAACGTTTCTAGTAATAATAAATAGACATATATACATATGAATATGTGTATATATATATATATATATATATATATATATATATATATATATATATATATATATATGTGTGTGTGTGTGTTTATACGTTATTTAAAATAATTTTTGTGGACTTCTTCCATTTTATAATATATCATGCCATATATATATATATATATATATATATATATATATATATATATCTTATGTCATATATATATATATATATATATATATATATATATATATATATCTTATGTCATATATATATAAATATATATATATGAAACCCTTCCTTCATTCCCTTGCTTGGGGTGAAATGAAAAAGAAAAAAATCAACAGATTTTCTCGGTTGATGCTATTTCCGATCATATATATATATATATATATATATATATATATATATATATATATATATATATGATCCTAAACAAATTCAACCGAGAAAGTCTGTTTGATTTTTTTTTTTTTTTTTGTGGCGGGTTCATTTCACCCCAAGCATGGCAATAAAGCAAGGATTTCAATTTTTTTTTATATTATTCCAATTCTGGAATAGGATGTTGTACATTGGGGATCCATAAAGTGTTGAAAGGTCAGGGTTTTGTTCAAGTATTTTCCATTGTCTAAGTCATTATCAATCACTGGTCAGCGTTGTCGAATTATGGATGGCCCCTCCATTTGTATGTTTGTAATCCATTGACCACAAGAAAAGTTAAGAATAACTGTTAACTTCAAACAAAAAAATATCTCCCCTTTCCAGAAACTCGATCAAGTCGGTTATTTCAATTGTCTTAATTAAATACTTCCATTGAAATTATTAGCTGGCTTCTGAGTATTCCGATCTGCTGGAATGGCCAGCTTAACCCTTCTTGTAGACGCCTGCTAAGACACAATGTGTTTCGTCAACGCCCACAGAGTCAACTTGAGTTTTCTACTTCTACTAGGCTCAGCAGACATTAGTTTCTGGGAGAGAATACACGATCTGACTTAAGCAGTAGTCGAACAAGACCAGTATGCTCGAAATCTTTGTCAAGATAACTTGCAACTTCATGTTGGCACGACACTCGACGTTTAGCTAATTTCACTCACAGATCTTAGATCAAGCCATGGCTTGGTTTCCAAATATCCCAAAACTTTGTGGTTTTCTGGAATCGTCTCCCCAGCCTAGTATTATAAATAAGTCACCGTTTTGATAAATTAATCAAGTTGAGCTTTAAACCAGGATCTCTAGGTCAGAATGCTAACGTTCTAACCGCACGTCTATTTGGGTGTGTAAACCCCTTCTTGGAGGGGTATACACATTCGGATACTTGCGGTCACAGGGATCCGTCCCTGTGCTGGTAGTATCACAGCTATGACCAATTGGACCAGCTAAGACCAGCTATGACTAGCTTAGACCAGCTATGGCCAGCTTGGACAAGCTATGACCAGCTAAGACCAGCGGCCCGAGTGAAGACACTCGGGTCTCCACAGTAAAAACTGACCTTGTGTCACAACCTGACTCAGTGGGGAGTCAAGTAAATACAAACCACACAGCTATTCCAGTAACTCATCATATGTTTTTCTGCTTGGCGCTGGAGGCTGACTAACACACAATTTTTTTAAGTGCAGTGTTGGTGACGTACACTTGACTGTAAGTATTGTGAAATATGGCTAGGTGCCATAAAATGTAATGGTTATTAAAATAATTGTTGGAGAACCCAGAAAGATTTATACACGAGTCAGATATAAATTATCGATTTCTTCAACCAAAAATTAAGGGTCAATCCATACAAAGGATTGTAAATATACGAATATATATAGTGGAAGTAAGAAAAACGTTTTTACTAAAACAATTGTAATTGATTTCACGTTACATATATTTAAAACTTCCAGCATGTCGATCTTTGAATATACATATATTAGGTTGGTGCAAAAATAATGACGTAATAATGTCGTTTTTTGACGTATTTTTTAACGTCAAAAAACGACATTATTATGTCATTATTTTTGCACCAACCTAATATAAAATATAACAGTAAGTATGATGCAAGTCAATATTTTCACAGTAGAAATTGGTACAAGTTGAGTATCCTTTATTCGAAATTCAAAAATCTGAAAACCTCTCAAATCCGAAAACCTCTCAAATCCGACATTTTTTCAGCTGCTAACAATATTGTCACAAATGGAAAATTTCAAAAGGCCCAACTACGTAGCCTACATTGGCGGCAGAATTTTTGTTAGCGATCGTCACACCAGGACCTACGTTCGTGGATTACTTATCAAGTCTTTCGTGCTCAGTGAAGATATTAGTTAAAGTGTAAAAAAATCTGCATTTATATATATATATATATATATATATATATATATATATATATATATATATATATATATATTAAGTATGTTTCATGTTTTTGTACACAGACAGAAAGTACAAAATATTATTTTTACGTGAAATCTTCACGACAAAAAAATTTGTGTGAGCATTACATGGCTAGCGTCATTACCTGTATCTGTATGTATAGAAATTTTATTAAATTTTATATAAAACTACCTTCTGAATATATATATATATATATATATATATATATATATATATTAAATAAAAACAGACCACTTTAAAGTTCCATGTAATAAATTATTTCACCACAGCCCTTTTAAAGGACTGCGGATCATCAGACTTTACTTCCAAACAAAAAATGAAAATTTACCTTTAAATTTTCTTTCCATTTTTTGTTTGGAAGTAAAGTCTGATGATCCGCAGTCCTTTAAAAGGGCTGTGGTGAAATAATTTATTACATGGAACTTTAAAGTGGTCTGTTTTTATTTAAATTATTTGCTCTGGATTTACATTGAACTCTCTGGATTTTATCCTCCTCTGGTTTACCCATACGGATTACCTAGTTTTTCTTAAACTATATATATATAAGCTGTGTTATGAAATATAAAGGGATATCATTTTTATGCTTGGGTTCTGATCCCAAGTTGCCCAATTTTATAGATACTATATATAAATTAAATAGTCTGTTTTCCAAAATCTGAAAACCGGAGAATTCTCTGTGTCAAGAATATCGTATAAAGGATTTTCAACCTGTATTAAACGATCAATTTTATATTTGTATGATAAATAGAGCATGAATTTCATCCTATAACATCTGCTTTTATTAGTAATATTTACAATAATTTATTTAATGATGTAAGATTTTATTGTGCAACTTAAGGGTTGTTCATCATACTGTAAATATATATACAAGTCAGTCAGTTATGTGTCATGCAGGATACACGCTTAGTAGGTTGCTATTTCTTTCTGCGGTGGACCAGGCTATAGAACCTGTTTTTATTTACCCATAGCTGAGAGGAGAAGAAGAGGATTCATATATACACTTAGGAAACGGTATTAGCGAGTAAGTGAATGTAATGGATTAGACTGGAATTCGAACTCGTCTCTCCGATTCTTCAAACCGTGCCTCCTACATATATAATATACAAATACTTATACAAAACCATTTATTTTCTTTTTAATTTCAGATATATAAAGATATATAAAGACTGCCATAATAAAGATAAAACCTCAGAAGTAAATCAAGGGTGGCTCGGCATGGTGTAATCGTTAGTAAGCTGATCGCTTTACAACTGAATAGTGAGTTCGATCCTCACTGGGTGCCCCATGTATCGCATCTAAACCACGCTTAGAATTTGTAAATACTCATTAGGGCTATTTTTAAATTGTTGTTTTATTCCCCCCACAGACGATATATTGTACATATGGGTTCTAGTTAGTATTTTCATGGAGACATTGAGGTATTATCGTGGGTGTGGTGAGAAAGGTAAGTAAGAATGTGTTGTTTTGGTGCAAGGAATATTGTAAGTATGATTGGGTCAACGTTTGTAGCTAGCTAAGTTTAGAGGTTAAGACAAAAGACCGACCTCTTCCCCTTTTCCCATTTCGGCTTTGTGCCACATATTCTGTTATTACAAAGTTAAATGAACTCAGAAGAAAAACAAGATGTAAATTTATTCAGTTGCGAAAAATTTCTACAGAGATCAGAAAATAATCAAAAAAGAATTTAAACTATAGGCAAGCATAAAAATGTCTTTAAGAATGTCAGAAAAAAAGGAGGGAGAAAAGGTTATTAGAAAAAAAAAACGTGAATCCACAAGAAAAATTTTAAAGCGGGTTTTGCAAATTTAATTCGAAAGTTACAGAGCATTGACGAAAGACACAACAGTAACGAAACTACTTCCATTAAAGTCTGTCTATATTTCTGAGATGAGGTATTATGTACATTATTTACATTATTCGGACAATTGTCCTCATCTTTGTCGCCATATTTATCACAACGTTTCGGCCGTTGTACGCTCCGGCCTTCTTCGGGAAGTTGGAAACGTTGTGATAAATATGGCGACAAAGATGAGGACAATAGTCCGAATAATGTAAATAATGTACTTCCTTTAAGTAAACATTAAAAAGAGAAACATCTAAGTTAGGCAAAGATGTACATGAAAAATAATTTTTAAGCGGGAATTTTGGGTGATGAATGTAGAGCTACATTAAAAGGACCTGATGACTTAGCAATGTTTCGGGCTTATGCGGAAATAGTCAACTAACACACACACACACACACACACACACACACACACACACACACATATATATATATATATATATATATATATATATATATATATATATATATAATAACCCACTATGGGCCTCACCTTATTTGACAATGGGAATGGAGTGTTATTTTTTTTTTTCTTTATTGATCGAAAGACGCTCACTCGAATTCCAATTACGCTCCACATGTGAAGGCTCGGAATAAACGCTCGTATTAATATTCAAAAAGAAACAAAAATTAAAATATATCTTAAACAGTCAAATCATGAAGAGAAATTAATATCGCCTAAACAAATCCACTTGAAAATGGCTAAAGAAGCGGCCGAAAGCGCTTGGAAATGGAGAATACGGGAAAATTGTATACTCCCTTACGCCCACCAAACGGAAAATCTAAGAACGCTCAAGAAACTAAATAAAAAATTAATTAAATTTTCTTTGTCTGTCATATTTAACGAAAAATGTTTAAAGGAAAGGTTGCTCCCAAATACTTCCTTGGATCCAAAATCAATTCGAGTAACATGTTTATTTGAATAATCGGATGCCAAAAATGAAGAGGTTAGATTCTGCAAATATATTTCAGCTCATCCGTTTAGACCAACATGCACGTAGAATATCTTTTAGGACAATGATAATGGTAGTATTAATCGCTTCCTTATTTTCCTCACTCACCAAACAGCCAGTGCTACCGTTGGTTGAAATTTAGAAAACCTTTCTATTAAAATAATTTCTCCGGGAAATAGGTTTATCAAGTCTACTAACTGTTATTATGGGGACTTCCTTCATAACTTTTTTGTTTGAAGTATAGTGGAATAATAATGTCATTATTTCCTGTTCGAGTAACACATGCTATCCCTTTTAGTTATTGCTGTTGTTGAAAGTCCACAAGTGATGTGGTTTGTTATGTAGTAAACAAAAAAAGATTATCCTATTTTATAACTACAGGGTACATTCGCTCGAAACCATTTTTAATCGCTCATCTGATAATGACGTTGTATACAGTTGACAGTTTAGACATTTTCTGAACGGACTGGGCGGCGTGCCTAAATGTCTCGACATGACTCGAGTTCTTCCGATCAAATCTTGGTCGAATTAAAAGAAAGTCAAGCTACGGAAATTTCATCTGTGAAATAAACTGATAGAAACATAAACAAATTGTAAATGTAAATGAAACTCTTTGATCAAATGCTGGTCGGATTAAAAGAAGATCGGACTGCAAGTCGTGCCGTTTTAAACAAATTACTGAAGTAAACAAAAGGTAATTTAATATTATATATTTTCAGCATCTTATTTTCCCGCCTTTCAATTAATTTCATTTCCGTCTTTTCTTGTTTATTTTGGGTAATAAATTCTTCTCCCCGTCTAAATGTAATTTTTCTTTCAGAAAAATTTCAACCGAAGGACTTCGTATTCTACACAACTTCTTCAAGATAAACAACAGATTGCAAATTTTCAAAGTTTAAAAAAAAAGAAACTTCACTGCTTGTCAAATTATAACTGATCATTGGCATAGTGCCACAAAACTAAAAAGAAATCTAGGTGTAGGTGTTAAGTCAGATCTTAAATGGGGTACTAAATCTTATTTCGCTCTGTACTCTTCTAAGCGACACTGAGTAAGTAATTTTGATTCTTAGAAAGGTTGTTTGATAAAGTGCAATGATTAATAAATTCTTTGAGGGTTGCTGGCGTTTTCAGCTCTATTTTCATTAATTCCCGACCACTTTGCGCCTATAAACATGTGAAAATATAATTTAGCAAGAATTTAGCACCTTACATGGATAACTCCACAGTGAATAATATTTCCGAGCAAGGATTAAAGCGCCAACCAAATAAAAGACTCATTGTTTGAATAAAAGACATTTCTCTTCTAGTTTTTAATTGTCAAGCGTGCAAGATGATTTTTGTTTAGTTGGGAAGGATAGCGGCTCGGACTGAGGAATCGCAGAGCCGAGTTCGAATTCCAGCCGAATCCATTACATTTACTTACATGCTAATACCTTGGGAAAGGTACGAATCCTCTTCTTCTCTCTCCAGCTATGGGTAAATAGAAAGACAGACTGGGTTCTATAGCCTTGGATGGCAACTCGTTTACGGCAGAAAGAAATGATAACCTACTGCGGGAAAAAAATCTGCCTCGTCAGTCATGTATCGAAAGATATATGATCGCCTCAGTGTGTATCACGCATGGCACATAACTGACTGCCTGAGGTCCATTGTTAATATCGGATTTTAATGGATATTTAAAAATCAGTTATTTTATTCGCTATGTGTTTGTATTTCTCACTCTTCGCTAGATACATATAGTCTTAGCTTCTCAATTGTCTAACACACTGATTCTCTGGAGAATTTTCCAGAAATTTGCTAGAAATTATACTAAATGTGTTTCAGAAAAGAATCGCGAATCGATAGACATTTTTATTCTTCCTCCCTTTTTCGTTGCTTTCTTCATTCTGTCATTCATCTATTTACTACATTTCCGTTGTTCTCGCTCAACACCCATTGCTATACGAAAATTATCAGATATCAGGTAAGCATTTCATCCAAACAAGGCGGGTTACAGAGAGTGAAAGTAAGAAAAAAGATGGGTGTTTGAGGAAAGGTTAAAGAGAATGGCGGGGATCAAGATCAAGGCATCAGAAGATTTTGATTGACATTACATTTGAATATTTGAAGATTATGGTTTTCAGGGAAGCAAGTAACAGGAAAGGAGTTCCACTGTCGGGAAGTGCAAGAGAAGAAGCTGTTGGAGTAGAATGGGCGGTTACATTCAACTGTTTCGACATTAAAAGGGTGGTACTGAGATGCCAACCTAGTAGCACGCTTAAATTCATGCTGTTGGGACACGAGTGAAAATAGCTCGTCAAAGAAGTTGCCATGAAAATATTTGTAGAAAAGACAGAGAGAATCCACATCACGTCTGTGAAAAAGTGAGTCGAGATGCCAAATCAGGACCTATCTCATTGCATATCCGTCTTTGGATTTTGTCGAGAACCTCAAAATGAAGAGCATTGTAACTAGACCATAACAGTATTCAATGCAAGGACGAATGGAAGATTTATAGATTTGAAGGATGGTCTCAGACGAGAAAATCCTTCTGGCGCGTCACAGAGAACTAACTTTCCTTGCAGTAGATGAAGTTATTGATTCAATGAAGGGTCAGTGGAAAACGTGAGCCGAAGTAGGCGCAGAGAGACGCTCTCGGGAAAGTGAGCATTAGCCATGCTGAGAGGAAGCAGGGGGGCAGTTCTCTATGGGGGTGGGGGGTAAATGAGAGCAGTTTCGTTTTGGAGGCTTTCTGCGGTAAACACGGGTGTTCTTTCATCGAATATAATTTGATATTACTCTATGTGAGCAGATTTCTTTATGTTCTTTGATTTTTTTCTTCGTTTTCTTTCTTTCTCAACTCGTGAATCTTTTTTCTCTTTTCTCTTTAATTTATTCTACTTGTTCTTTTGTTTTCTTCTTCCCTTTTACGTTTTTCTTTTTCCAATTCGCTTTCATTTTTTTTTTTTTCTATTTCACTTACTCTTTCTTTCCGTTCTTCTTCATTTCCTACATTTTATTCTCTTTATTCTACACATTTTTGCTTCATGTTTTTTATCGCCGTCCCTCTTTTTCTCTTTATTTAATTTATTCGTCCAAGCATTCCTCCTTGTCTTTGTATTCGCTTTTTTCTCTTGATCCATTTTCCTTCTTTCTTTCTTTGTTTTTGTTTTTTTGTATTCTGCATTTTCCTTCTCAGTTTTATTTTTCCTTTTCTCTTTTCTCTTTTCTCTTTGTCTTTCTCCCGCTTATATTTCCTATTTTCTATATTCCTTCTCACTTTCTTTTCATTTCATCATTTTAAACAACCTTTTCTCTTTTTTTTTCAATTCTTCTTCATTTCCTTCAAATCGTTTTTCTTGATTTTATTTTTCCACACCTTTATTATCTGCTCTCTTTCACCTTCTCCGGTTAACCCTGCGCACAAAACTTAAGTGTGAAAATATATTGACAATTCATTTTTGCAGTCGTTTATAACTTGAATAAATTTTTTTCTGTCTCAAAGTCAGTTGTCAAGTGGCTTGAAAAGGCACATAGCAATTTAGAACCAAATATGTTTCTGGCTATTGTGTATTTAGCGTTAGGAAAATCAAATTGTAGAATTCTTCATAGCCAGAAGCAAGTCACGATGCAATGGCGTTTGTGTCCGATATTTTTATATATGTGTGCGCATGTGTATAATTAAATAAATATTTATACAAATATATATGCACCTGTGTCAACTACAATTATGTAAAAAATTATAACAAACTCACTCCCATATATATATATATATATATATATATATATATATATATATATATATAAGGTGGGATGTGTGTGTGTGTGTGTGTGTGTGTGTGTGTGTGTGTGTGTGTGTGTGTGTGTGTGTGTAACGAATGCACGGCCGCAATTTTTGGCGGATTTGCACCAAAATTTACATGCACATGCTCCAAGTTAGCAAAAAGGCCAAGACCGACTTTGCATTTCCCAACTCCCATCGATAGTGGAAATAATCGATTTTTTCATGCTTCTACGGCAGTTTTCATGTAGTTTGCAGTCATTTTGTACTGGCCAGAGTGAGAGCCTATAGCTGGCTGCCACGAATAGGCAGGAAGATTCTATTGGCCAGCGTGAGAGCCAACAGCTGACTGACACGAATGTTAACTAGTATGCTAACATGCAAAAAATCGATAGTTGCATTCGTCACAAGTGGGAAAAAATTTAAATCTGCATGGCACTTTACTCCAATTGGATCATTCGCTTACTTAAACTCAACGTTGATTCTGATTCCGCAGTTCGGTGTGAAAAAGTATTTGTAGTTATTATCCTGTTTTTCATTCGGTTTTTCCAGTTACGAGTTCTTTTTTAAAGCTGATCGTTTTGTATTCATTTTGAAACTTTGTAATAAATATGGCGACAAAGATGAGGACAATAGTCCGAATAATGTAAATAATGTACATAATACCTCATCTCAGAAATATACACAGATTCTTGAGATTTCTCCGGCTGTAATGAAAATATTATTGAGATTGTGCTCAGTGAGACGTGGGAAGTTGGGAAGAGGGGGAACTTTGTCATCTAAAGTTGAATTCGAGGCAAACATCGAGCAGAAGAGTTTCGCCTAATCTGTCTAGCAAGCTAAGATCTCGGGGCCATTTATTTATCTGCCTCTATTTATAATTTGGTTGGAGATTATTATTAATTATTTAATTTTTAAAACCTTGACCTGGACCGATTGTGCATAGCTACACTTTTGCATTTTCTCGAACTTTCTTGCAACGATTGTGGGTGACTCTGAATGCAGTAAGAGTTCAACTACACCAGTCCTTGCGATAGATATTGAAGTAGTTGTTACAGTGTACTAGGGCTACAGCTTACTCAGGGATGAACCAGGGCTGACTGGCTGGTTGGTTTTTTGTTGGAATTTCATTGCAGAAAGGATCCATTCTGGGACGAGGACAGCAGTTTTGGAGGCAGTATGTTTGAAGAAGATTGAGAGACGAGCTTCTGTCATATAAGATCTAAAGCTGCCCCAGTCTACATTTATGTAGCGAAAAATCGTTCTATGGAACGGCAAATCTGGGGACGCTTTTGGTTTGGCATCAATTTGGACACTGGTTATGGAATGATCCGACGTACCCAGGACGATCAAAATTTTGCTAAGCATTTTTCAGAGCAGGATCTGCGGAAAAGGTTCGCCTGATTTCCCGTCGGCGAGTTCTTCGATGATATGGACTAGTTCATAGGCGAAGGATTAGTCTCTGCAATATCTGACTTCTTTATCGGTTTTGTTCGAGTGGAATAACCACTCTTGGTGGCGGATATTGAAGTCACCGCTGATATGAGGAAAATTCAGTGAGGATATTATCAATCCTCTCAGATATTCGATCGTAACTATAGAGAGTGAAAGTGAATGTAGTATTCTGGTTAAGTGCAACGCAGAGGTTCATATATTGGTCCTCGTTTTTTTTTGTGTCCCTGCCACATGGAAACCCGTTCTCAATGAAGACACCGAGTCCTTGACCGTTGCGATTTACGTGGTCGTGTTTGTCTATTACGAGTGAGTAGACCGGAATTGCGAGCTCCTAAAGTGGGATTGAGGCACTGATATCATTTTCAGAAAAAATTTAGTCGACACATTTTGTCCTCTGATGGACTTTATCAAGGCAATTATTTTGCTACACATATTTATAAACAAAAGTAAAAGCATCGTTAGTTTTACAGAATTTAAGAAACGGCCATGTTGCTAAATAAAATCTTTATAATTGCATTCATAAACTCCATCAAAGGATGAAACGCGTCGGCTAAGGTACGTTTTCCTTTTGTCTTTATTCATATTCTCCTTTTATAGACATATTTTTAATTATATATGAACTTTGCCATACATACATACACACACACACACACATATATATATATATATATATATATATATATATAGTGCGCCAGTTAATTGAGGATAGATTATGGAAAATCAGTATACTAACAAATATCTACACACAGCCAACTTAGAAAATCACAAAAGGGTTGTCCAATAAAAACATTCTACAATGTTACATCGAGCGAGAAATTATGCCCCCATCAGTTGCTCTCACTTATGTCGGTCTTCAACTAATCTCGACCTTTGTCCAGACGTGTTAATCCAGGAGGTTCATATCTCATTTTCTTCTTGATATGTCCCGAAAAGGGATATATTTGATCGAAGTAGCTAAGTGGTTTTGGCTACTGCAACCAAGCAGTACACGGTAGCAGTAATCGACTGGTACTCGTCGTAGTCGCAGGTAAGAAGTATAGACCAATAGAATAGCCAATGGCGTAGTCCAATGGGCGTCATAGACTTAAAAGTCTGTCGTACCTACACGTCCGTCTGTATTTATGTCGGGCACCAGCCAATCATATTCTAGTGAGGGGCAACACAGGTGTATGTATATTCCATTATATCACTTCTAAAAGCGTCAGGACGTTAGTGATCATGGCTCTCCTCAACTTCCAGGCCTTTAATAACTTTTTGTATTTTGCCTATCACTAAATGTTGTGGGTGATATTCTCGGGCATCCACTACTTAGTCAATCGAGGGCTTGATCTGGCGGCATTGATCCTGAGGTCCTGCAGAAAGAAGTCGCGTGGTTTGACATGACCTTTGTTGCATACGACCACCAGCACTATCAATGACGATGTGAACTTGGTATGTTTGATCTTTTATCTTGTCAGTCTGTCCATACCCACCAAAAAACTGATATCATCGAGTAGCTGTTGTTGTTGGTAGTCAGTACTCACGATACATCTGAAGGAGAAATGGGAATGTCGAAATTTGCCGCGTAGAATTATTTTATTTCGTCTAAGGTTCATGGCTCGCTAAGACGTGTTCTCAAATATCTGTCGCAAGGAAAGTACGCGGTGATGTAATGATTGCCTACAAGACAAATAGAATTGTGGAACCGATTTCCAATTGCATTTGAGGCTATTATGTTCACTCCACACTTTGGAAAAGACGAAGATGTTTCCCTCCCAGCATTCTACCCCCAACGATAGATTCTTATCAAGAATATCCTGTCACGGATTTTGTAATTGATGTTTAAAAAACAGAATAAGAGAGTGACCCCTAGATAAACCAATCTCTAAATTCCACCTTCCTGTCCAGTTTGTAGCAACAATAACTTTTACCCCTCTTTTCAACCTTGGCAGGAGGACAATGAAGAAGTTAGAATTCGCTAAGACAGAGCAGATAAAGAGAAAATTGGAGAAAAAAAACGAAGAAGAAAATAGAAAGAGAAGAAAAAGTAACAGAAGGAAAATCCTGACGTGCCACGTGATCCTATGTGGAAGGATTGTCTGGAAACATACGTAATCTACATTGTTCAGGACTTCAAAAGTCTCGTTCGGAGATTAGCTTTTCGATATCTGCCAAGGGAATAAGAAACAGTTAAATGCACAATGCAAGGTTCTTGATATTAGCATGATTGGAAAACTTGTCATTTTCTCTGCTCGTATTTAGTGGTAATATCTTGAGGCTGAAAGCATTATAGACTGTAATGTCGATTCAGCCAGATATTCCGAACAGAATCTCTAACTGTAAAACATATCAACTGGTATGTTTTCACTGAGTGAAGAAATCTTAACAATGTTTCGCTAGTCTGTTCCACTAATGCAAAATATCAATATGATTCTTTAATTCACTTAAAGTGACACACATCACCAAGAGAATCAGGTTGCCAAACATGAACTTGTCAATATATTGTTATATAGGAATAAAGTGTCGCTGCTAACACTTGAGTTTGAACATAGATCGCCAGCAAGCAAACCCAGACGATCCTAGTATTGAATTAAGTAGATCACGTGACCATAGAGGAAAGGCATATATGGGAGGTAGCTCCATTCTATCCTATACGGATCGCTATTCTCTATTCACGATACTATTTCTCTATTCGGATCACTATTCGGTGGTTACTATTCGAGCGAGTATTATCGAGCAAGTACTATTAGTGCGGGTGTTATTCGACGGCGTCTGACACCAGCATTGTTCAACGGTGTTACTATAGTTGCATCTGCGATTACAAAGTCTCTACTACAACGAGCATTACGAAAGTGACAGCGACTTGGAATCACAAAAGTGGTAACGAGTGTTCACTGACATCACAAAACATATTTACAAAAAAATAAATTTTAAATAATTCAAATATTCTTTCTAAGTCTCAAGATATTTTTAACGAGCTTAAGCCTTTGTCCGGATCCTATAGTTTGAGCTGAAGCTATTTTTTACTTTTTTTCGCCAGTGGCCACTAAATTGCACTCGATTTACAGAGAGAGATCAAGCCATAGAAGAACATGGCTCTTCATCCATCAGCTTATAGATGACAGTGGTGTCAGAAAGGAATAATTGGGTAGACAGAAATAGTTGGAGAGAAGATTTCAGAAATGTTTCAGGATGATCAGAGAGATAGATAGATAGATACGTCTGGCAAATTCGTAAAAGCGTGAGAAACCATCAGCTCTCAGTTATCTCCAATTTGCTTAATTGCTGCATGAAAGAGGAATGTTTCCCAAGTTGGTGGAATTTATGAGGTTTTTCCTGTTTCCAGCAATGCTAGAGAGGATTCATCTCCGTCGCAATATTATTACCATATTACCATACCAGCCTCAGTTTAATTAGAAAATTTTCTTTTTTAGGAACAAAGAAATAGTTGATCACCTTAGTAGAACCAAATTGCAGATATTTTAATTGTCCTTACACACAGAAACATGTTGGGTGTTTGATTTTGTTTAACGCCATATCAACCTGTATGGGTTATTTAATGCCTAGATCTAAATATTTTATTCGCAATTTTATTTATGTAGATAATAACGGTTTAGTGATACTCATCTTACTAATGAACCCATATATGGGGGAGTCTATGTTGATTCTTACCTTTCACAAGAATATTTGCGTGTAAGTGGATATAACTCGGCTCTCCGATTAACAATTCAGAACTGTTATCCATTACACCACCAGAAAATCCAAGCTTACAGAACGTGGTATTCCCAAGTGGTCACCCATCTAGGTACTGACCAAGTCCGACGTCGCTTAACTTCGGTGATCCTACGGGAACCGGTGTTTCAATGTGATGTGGCCTGCTGCTACAGTATGTTTTATTTTAGCAAATGTTAAATTAGACTAGACATGGAATATGGCCGCTATATTTGGGTAGAAGCTATCTAGTCCTCAATTTTAAGCCTTGGGTGAGTTCAAAATTGTTTATGTAGTCTTGTATATCTTATTTTTCAGTCTTTTTTGTTTCTTTCCCACAGACGCAACGTCGCAAACCTATCGGTACTCTATCGCTATTTCCATGGAAAATGTCCAGATAACCTCCTCACTTTAGTTCCACCAGTTCAGAGTATTTAGAGCTGGGACTCACCATGTTATGTTCAAGAAGTTGAATCACTCATTTCCCCCATATTACAACTGTAAGGGGTAAATTCTACTCAAAAAGCATTTTTTGTTCTCAAGAACTGTGGGATTGTGGAATAGACTGCCGCATGGCCAATTGTCAATCGTTATCTACTCTAAAGTTGACGAGATTAAGATGACATCAATGAAAGACAGACTCCCGAGGTACGGGAAGGAAGTTCAAGTCTGTCAAAAGCTACTTCATTGTTTCCGATTAAAGAATATGGCAGCTAAAAGGGTTACTAAATATTTGAAAAATGCTGTGTTTGTCTTAATTCTGAAAGACCTCTAAATAAAAGCTAGTAGCGTCTGTGTAGAAATCAAATCACTTACTTGCTGTTCAATTTTTTAAAATATTAAAATGACTCTGAGAACATTTAGTTTCAGATTCTGCGTCTTCAAATCGAAAATTATAAGTACTTTGTTTATTAACGATTTGCCTAGGAGCATTCTCAGGTTATTAGTAAACATCTATGCGGATGATACCAGTTTTACGGAAGCACCTCTTAAAAAAATCAACTTGGTAAACATCTGAGGTGCCTCACTTAGAATAAAGATAATAAAGTAGTCTCGCAGACTAATGCCAGCGCAGTAAGTTCGACTCCCCACTATGCAGCTTACTCTTGCGCTTCTCTATCCGATTAAACACAGTTTAGTGAATATCAGGACTCTCGACCTCGCAGTTTGCTCGTTTGGCAGACAATTGTTAGTTCAATTTTCAATTGCTACCACAATATGGTAGATATATGCTAGATTACATTTAAATTGGTAAAGTTTTAGGCACAAGTAAAGCAAGTAGTCTCGTAGACCGTTACTGCCATAACTTTCAAAATCTGTCTAACTGATGGTAATGGTAATAGTAGCTGTTTCCTTATAAGGAGGCATTTCGCATTCATTGACTGGACAGGTAATTCTACCTTCGGTTAAATTTTATAAAATCTTTCTCTTGAAGCATTTTTTCAAGAACGTAGATTTCTCAAGTCAACTAAATGTTATAGTGAGCACCATCGATATTTATCACGAAACATTAGTTCCTTTAAAATTTTCGTTTAGCAATATTCAGAAAGGTTTGTAATTGTTAAATTATCTTAAATAAATAAGACTCAATTATTAGGTTGGTGCAAAAATAATGACGTAATAATGTCGTTTTTGACGTTTAAAAATACGTCAAAAAACGACATTATTACGTCATTATTTTTGCACCAACCTAATAAATGCTGCTTCTTGAGCATGTGCCGATAGCGCAGTAGTTACCGGCGCTGAAAGTGGAACTGAATATCCGGGTTCAAATTCCCACCAATTCTTTAATTTTTAATGTCACACAAATACCGCAAGAAAGGGTACGGATCCATTCCTTCCCACCAACTCATCTACGGTAAATTAACAGCTAGATTGGGCTCTCTTGCCTTTGGGGACACACAAGCGCGCGTCTCTCTCTCTCTCTCTCTCTCTCTCTCTATATATATATATATATATATATATATATATATATATATATATATATATATATATATATATATATATATATATATAAGGAGAGAGAGATGGATCAGCTATCGACTTAACCCAACATCTGAAGTATATATGCATGTATATATACATATATATATATATATATATATATATATATATATATATAAGGCAGATAGAAAGATATATATAGAAATAGAGAGAGATGGATCAGATATAGACTGAACCCAACATCTGAAGCATGCATACACACACACACACACATATATATATATATATATATATATATATATACATATATATGAGATAGATAGAGAGAGAGATGGGCCAGCTATCGATTGAACCTAGCATCTGAAGCCGGTATCAACTTTGATGTAATTCGGACTCAATGAACCGGGTTTGATTTTAGTTTCAACTTCATTTGCTGCCTTCAATGAACGCCTCGCATTCTTTTTATAAATATGTAATTAACTTTGTTTCCCATTGCAAACACCCGAAAAGAAGAGAGCAAACATTCTATTTCGCCAATGTAGTAACCAATAGATATCGTTCTTTTGAAGTCTCTTCATTAACGAATTCATTGTTATCTGGTTTTGTTGTTATGACATTAGCGTCATGTTAATTCCAACGCTGGAAAAGAAACAGTGCACGGTTTAACTTTTTTTTTATTCATTTGATAAAAAAAAATAAATAGAAAAAAATACAAATTATGGGCTCCAGTATTTTTAAAGTATTTCTCCACTTACAACCTAGTGTTAAACGAGACTGATATTCCCAAAACTTTGTCAATCTCCCGGTTGTCTCCCATACTGTTGTTCTTTGGGCAAAAATGTTCCCTCACGATGGCCCAATGCCTTCCAACGGAATTGAGATTTATGGCCAACGACAAAATCTTTATGTTCTATTTTGTTCTTTTTTTTTTTCAGAAAAAAGCAATTTTTCTCAGTGTGCAAACTTAAACGCTACACGCGCCATGTTTCACTTACAATGGGTCGACCATGAGATATTCATGTTTCAGTACCTCTGTCGTATAGCACACAATTCGCGTCAAAAGTATCAGGCAAATCCGAGAAGACTACAAACATCATTGTCAATAACGTTAGCTTCTATCAAGATTTTTACGAACGAACCTTTTGGAAGTAGACAACCGACTGTAAAAAAAATAAATTATCGGCATAGTCTGGATTTTATTTAAAATAACAATAAACATGATTTGAAAATTATTTAACGCTATCTGATTACCCGAAAAAAATTACGGAATTACCCATCAAAAACACGGTATTATTTACGAATGGATCAACACTTCTGCCATAAATCAGTGTAGTATCTATGTACTCTGACCCAGTTCCCCTTTCTAGCATCCGTACATATTTTATTTATGTTACGTTAGTATTAACCCATGCTGATTTATTTATTATTGAATATAGTTTTGAATCAAAAGATAGATAGATAGATAGATAGATAGATAGATAGATAGATAGATAGATAGATAGATAGATAGATAGATAGATAGATGTCCAGTTTGCACTTGAGTCAAAATGCAAACTTAGGTTCGGTTAACACTTGTGTAAAAGAGTAAAGGTTCGGTTTACACTTGAATCAAGGCGTAAACATAGGTTTGAATTACTCTTCTGTCAAAATGTATGCATGGTTTCGGCTTACCCTTGAGTCAAAAAAGGAGACATAAACTAGATTTACACTTCAGTCTAACATTCACTATTGGTCAAGCCTTACGAAATTCTGTTGCAAAATATATTTAAGTACAAAATCATGCGATATAAGATTATTCTTTAAAACCTTTTGTAAAAAAATGATTAAATATTAACGTGATCTTGTGTTTTATTTAAATTATATGCACACCAATGCTGAGAAAAATCATAAGTATTTCATATTATTGTAGCAGATAATAGCTATTTATACATAAAACACATATTAAATAATTTTAGTAACATCCCTCTCTTGAACTTACCGAATTTTTAATGGTACAAGAAACATGTGCACCTAATCTATTTACATATTTTGATGTTCGCACGTTTTGCAGAGAAAAATTCGATATTTCAACAAACATTGCTTATTTTCGAGTACCTACCAAGAATTTTAATGCTATTAAGATAAATGCTGGTATGAAAAAATTACTTGGAAATCTTTAATGTCTGTCGTTTAGAGGAACAAGCGGAAAACGTGTCTTGTGTCAGTTCCTCGCTAGAATCTCCACAAAACGCTATTTTTAGTTAGCGTTCGTCAAAGCAGGAGAAAAAGAAAAAAGCAGAATTCTAAAATGTCAAAATCCTTCTGTGATATCCCATCTTGCAATTTGATTCACAAGAAAAAGACAAAACTAAAATCTAACACATCACGACATAAAAAAGGCCACGTGGCATAGATAATGCTACATAAAAAATATAGAAAAGAAATGAAAACAAAAACTCAAAAAAAACGAACTTCATTTGACAGACATTACGACTACCATAACAAAACTCTCATTGATAAAGAATAAGACACTAATTAGCAAGACAGCAATAAGACAGTCCTTGAGATAAACAGATTTTTCTACGGAGAAATTCATATGAAAGTGTTTGGATAATGAACTTGATGAAAGTAGTAATAAAAAAGTGGCAAAGACGAAGAAAGTCTCCAAAACAAATTACTGAGTGTTTGCAATATGGCGTTACGTCATAAAATGTACACCGGACCCTTTAATTGACTAATATAAAATAAGTGAAAGTGTACCAAAAAGATCTAATAATTGTGATGGGTCTTGAAATGAAAGGAATTAATTTAAGTGGCGAGCAATTGGCCGTCATTAAGACCCTTCTCAATAGTTATATAACTAACATACGAGCTTAAAAATGTTCACCACTTCCGCAATTCCTTATATAAAGGAACGCAAAATTCAGTTTTTTTTTTCAAATAAAAATATAGAGAGAGACTTACCAGCCATGTGCGCACAGATAGACACAATTAGATTAGAAAAAAGCAGCGATTTTTGAGTTTCTCCAAAAATAGTATCCCGATAAAACACCATCCATTATTTTGATATGCATTCTACAGGAGGATATTACACATGTCATTTCTTCTTATGGTGATACGCCAATGTAATCATACAATTTGACTACAATAGCAATAAGTATCTATATCTTCATGTTAGCAGTAGAAAAGCTGTTCGGTAGTCAGCTTTTTTTTTTCCAAGAACTGACACTTTGTGCAGCAAACTCCCACCTGAATGTATCCTTAAATACTACAACCATAGCCTTTTTAATTCAATGTTTAATCGTAACCTATCCTCCTTATTCTTATAAATTTCCCTTTCTACCAACTCCTCGTTCATTCATAATACATTGTGCAGCAAACTCCCACCTGAATGTATCTTTAAAAACTACAACCTTAGCTCCTCGTTCATTCATAACACACACTTTATTCATTATAAAAATTTGAACAATAACTCACTATATTTAAACGTTTCTCAGGATTTATATTAGGTGAACTTTAGGATGTAAAAGTAGTTATGGGCCTTTAATGTATTCAGACGTAGAAGGGAGAAAGAAAGAGAAGTCGAACAAAAGACAGGATTTTTTTCATTTCAAATCCTATAACTACATCTTAGCACAAGAAAGGGCTATTTAGAAAAAAGGGATCATGCTGTCGATACAAGCATTAATCACTTGATCATGATAACTCGTCTAAAAGCTAAAACAAAAATACATTTGAATTTCTGTCTTCTCTGGTTTGATCATTAAATTAAATTATTAAATTTATATAAATGATTTGTTTTAATTTGTATGATCTTGAACAAAAATGAATTAAATTATATACCTTATCTCATTTCATACCCATGCAACTGCGGAAACAACAGCTGCGTTGCTATCAAAACTTTCATTAGATTACTCCGAGGTCAAGCATGATTTCACGGCCTATGTCACATTACAACTAACCGAGGACAACCTCGGTAGTACATTGAGATAACTACCAGACATTGTTTTCCTCCACAGTGTGCATATGGAGGATGAAATTCGAACACGTCTTTTATTTTTAATTAGAAAGAGTAAGATGAAGAGGTTAGTTCTGTAACATGTGGTCGCCGTACAATTAGCAGATACACGACGCTTCGCAAAATAACCTCACTGACATACATGCGATGCATAACACAACACACACTTATATAGTGTATTTTGTGGTATATAAGACGTACCTTCATCTGGGACGAAACCAGTGGAGTGCCCTAAAATATGTAATGGTGCAAGCAAATGATGTTAAATGAAAATGAATAATTTGTAGTAATTTTATAATCTTAAACAAAAGTGAATAATTTGTACCAATTTTTAGAATCTTAAACGAAAATGAATAATTTGTACTAATTTTTAGGATCTTAAACAAAAATAAATAATTTCTACTAATTTTTAGGATCTTAAGCGAAATAAATAATTTCTACTAATTTTTAGGATCTTAAACGAAAATGAGTAATTTGTACTAATTTTTAGAATCTTAAACGAAAATGAATAATTTGCACTAATTTTTAGAATCTTAAACGAAAGTGAATATTTTGTACTGATTTTTAGAATCTTAAACGAAAATTAATAATTTGTACTAATTTTTAGGAGCTTAAACGAAAGTGAATAATTTGTACTAATTTTTAGAATCCTAAACGAAAATAAATAATTTATATTAATTTTTTGATCATTTTGTACCAAGGAAGTTAATAGGTCAAGACTGATAACATTACAAAACATTTCTTTCGATTTTGTCAAGAATCTTGAGATATATAATCGGTGTACCAGACAAAATAAGGTGTCAATATTCAATGCACGGACGAATCGTAGAATTATAAATATTCAAGATGGATTCCGACTAGAAAAATTGTCAGGCGCGACACAGTGAACCAAACTTCTTAGCAGCAAACCTAGCAAATGATTCAGTGTAATCTTCGACTTCATATGAATGGAGAACGTAGAAGTAAGAAGGCGCAATGTGTTGCTCTCCAGGAAGTTCACATCAGTCATGCTGATGGAGAACATAATGGGTTCTCTATGATGATTAAAGAATAGCAAGTTCGTTTTGGAAGTGTCCCAATTTACAAACCATTTTTTGCTACAGTTAACAACATGAATAACATATATATATATATATATATATATATATATATATATATGTTTACTTTTATATATATATATATATATATATATATATATGTTTACTTTTATATATATATATATATATATATATATATATTTTATAAGTGTTGACTTCTATGTTCACTCTTATATATATATATATATATATATATATATATATATATATATATATTGAACAATAAAAAAATAAAAAAATTTAAATCTTTAGACACACTGGGTTGTAGATTAATATTCTTTCGTTTTTTTTATTATTATTTCATTTAGATTCCTCGACTAGTTTCGGCCGAAATGGCCATCACCGGGAGGAGAAATATTTCTGCTTGCTGCTAGCACTAAACTACAGAAATGAATGTCTTGATGGAGAAAATGAACTTTTGTCTGTAGTTTTCATTTGTTTTTTATTTTTTTTTATCTTTTTAACATGAATCTTTTAACATTCCTTGTGTTGGTCAAACAGTCTCTTTTAAGTTGTTATTTTAGATAAGAGCTGGATAGATACATGCTGCTCTGAATTCTCTGGTCAGTTTGACAGTTTTATTGGGCCTGGTGAGGGTATGTGTCTCTGTTTAGTGTTTGTGTGTGTGTCATTTGGTTCTTATGGAGTGATTGAGCGTGACGTGTGTAAGCGTGTGTAAGCGTGTGTACTGCTGTGGGTGTGTGTTATCATTTGGCTCATTAGGGAGTGAGTGAGTATGATGTGTGTAAGTGTGTATATTCGTGTGGGTGAGTGTATAAGTGCGAGGCCTCCACACCTCCGTAAGCATGTCTGTCTTGTGTGGGTGAGAAATGTGTGTAGGTTTTGATTTGTTGAGTTATATATTGTTAAATTTATGGTTTAGCCCGGCTGGATATTTTGTTTTTAGACGTTGTACCCACTTATTTTCATGGGACTCTAAAATCTTTCTAATGTTATCTGCTCTGAACTTTTCTATTCTCTCAATTATAGTGAATTTGGCATGGGTTTTGAAATCATGTTTTGCCAGGCGGAAATGTTCTACAGGTAATAATTTTTCATGGGGAGTCGACTTAATTCGTTTACGATAATAGTTAATTCTGTAGTGAAACGGCCATTCAGATTTTCCTACATATTGTTTCTGGCATAGTGTGCATTCTAGGAGGTAAATTATGTTATGACTTCTACAGTTAGAATCGTGGTAGATTTTGAAAGTAGATTTAGTGATTGAGCTAGTGAATGAATTCGTGTTTTCAATATGGTTGCAACATAAACTTCTTTTGTTGTTGCATGGTTGTTAAAATCCTGTTGTTTTTGTTCTTAGTTTATTACGGATTACCTTGTCCCCTGAAATGTGGTTACTACCTATGATTTCTTTTAGGTTCTTAGGTCTACGATATGCAAGAAGGCCGGGTTCCTTAAACAGTTTTTTTTAGGTCTTGTTTGAGATGTAGTATTTCCCAGCGACGTTTGATTATTTGGGATAGTGGAGGAAGAGTGGGATTGAAAGTGGTTACTAGAGGGATGCGGCTAGATATATATATATATATATATATATATATATATATATATATATATATATATTTATATATATATATATATGTTCACTTTTATATAAATATATATATAAGTGTTGACTAATATGTTCACTTTATATATATATATATATATATATATATATATATATATATATATATATATATGTGTGTGTGTGTGTGTTCACTTTTATATATATATATTATAAGTGTTGACTTCTATGTTCACTTATATATATATATATATATATATATATATATATATATATAAATCCGTTGGTATATAATCCAAGTGGATACTAATAATATAAAATATTAAAACTGATCCACAAAAAGAGAACAATGTATTTATTATAACAGAGCATGTAAATTGCATATACATATTACTACAATTAAAATAACCCTAAGGACGATTTATTGTTAATTTTATTATATTTTATTTGTAAGCGTATTTTGGTAATTTTGAGTGGCAACAATTTTTTTATATATATAATGAATAATTTCGTTTTAAATTTTCTTTTTTTTTCCCGCCTTCTTTGAATTTCACTTCGTTTTTCTTTTAGCCCCGAATTGGTGTGTTAGGTTTGGTTTCTGAATTTATGTGACTTCTTTCCATTTAAGCCAGACAACATCCGTCCTCCCCTCACCACCACTCGACTGTTTCTGTTGTATGTTTGGTTAGCTCCATATCAATTTTTCAACTGATGTCTGTTAAATATTTAATTTTCAATTTCTAGTTCCGACTGGATACAGTCCACCATTTGAGTCGAATAAAGTTGACGTTAGTTGAGTCTATACTCATGAGGTAATTTTGGATTTCTCTATTATATATATATATATGTATACTTTATTCTAGGATATTACATCGAAAACATTCGTTCTCATCTTACCTATATATATATATATATATATATATATATATATATATATATATATATATATATATACATATATATATATATATATACATATATACATATATATATATATATATATATATATATATACATACATACATATATATATATATATATATATATATATATATATATATATATATATATATATATATATATATATATATATATATATATATTAGAGGGGCAGATTTTTAAGCATGTGCATCATATATATCGAAACACAAAAAATACAGAAAATAATTTTAAAAAAGGCAAAGAAACCGGGGCTATTTGTCTAACCAAGGAAAACTATAATATAAAAGGCCTTAGTTTCAAGCGAGAATATTATGATTTAGCATTAACTGCTTGCTCGTACCATCAATAGCATGACCTTATAAAATATATATCCATTGTGGTCATCTTGTGACTATCTTGTTGAAAGCGTTAATCGAATGACAAGAGTAATTTTATAAGATCTAAAAAGGATGTAACTGCGGCTAAACGGTAAAAAATGTAGAAAAATTTTTTAGTCAACACTTGTCATTTGACATCAGCATGAAAATCATTGTCAAGCTGTTTCAATCAGTAGAATTTTTTCAATCTATTTCAGTCAGTTATGTACCATACGTGATACACGCTTAGGGGATCATGTATTTTTTGATACATGACTGACGAGGTAGATTTTTCCCGAAATAGGTTGCCATTTCTATCTGTGGTAGACCAGTTACCATCCAAGACTATAGAAGCCGGTCTGTTCTGATAATTACCCATAGCTAGCCGGGGAAGAAGAGGATTCATATCTTTCTTAAGCGTATTGGCACGTAAGTGAATGTAAGGGATTCGGTTGGAATTTGCACTCGGCTCTCTCTCTCTCTGATTCCCCAATGTGAGTCCCATTATTCCACCGCGCATCCAATCTGTTTCAATCAATCAAAAATAAAACCGCTTCTTCATTTTGTACAATGAGTTATGTCTCCACTAGTTCTCCTAAAAACAATATACAAGCATTCTTGATCGAATGTCTGGATCGAGGTTCTTCAGCTATTTTTTTACCGGAAATCCCACTCTAAAAATCAAAATGGCGTTGTGTTGTGCATCGGTGTTTGAACTGCCACCACACTGTGGTGAACATTTCTTTTCTCCCCGCCTTTCATTGTAAAATGGACTGCTTCCTGCTTATAAGTAGACCTGTCTATACTAACTATTCATATCTGCTGAATAAAGCCTAAATAGGGTTTCTCTGATGTGTGTCTTTTCATTACACACAGTACAACTGATATTTTACTTTGTACAAAATTATAAGTAAATACTAACAGAATCTCGTAAAGATAATCAATTGGTTGCGATTTGAAATAAAATGAAAGCTTTTTTTACATTTGCCGGCAATAGAAGATCATACCAAATACTGGAAAGTAGAACTTACAAATTAATTTCACTCTTTTGTCTCGCGTTGACCCGAATATTAAGGATCTACCTTGAGTCCCAACTTCAAAGCAAATTAACAATAAAAATACTGAAGGAAACAAAAACTGAACATGAGAAGTGTAAAAAATTAAGATGTATATGAATGTCGCCGTCATAAATTTTGTATCACTGGGAAGTGACGTAAAGTTCATTAAGTTAATATTACAATAAAGGTATAATGCAAACATTAATAGAATTTGATCCGTTTAATAGATCTAAATTATAAAAGAAGAGATAATTCTCTGTCCATCACACACTGTCTGCGTGTGATTTTGATGGACCTATATAATGTATATGCGTATGTCTGTATTGTGTGTGTGTGACATTTAATGTACACGCAAGCACACACGCACGTGTAAATTGATTGGGTTTGAAATAAAACACTGGAATAATATATTCCTCTAAGCAATCATTCTGGACAGACCCTATTCTGAGCAGAGGAATCATGAATTTGGAGGCTGGAAATATAATTTATAAATCCTAAAACCAGTTAATTATAAGATTTTATTTAATTTTTCGGAAATTATTCGGTAATGAATAGAATTATTTTAAAAGCTTTTTTTTTTTTTTTTTCGTGCTGTCATTGAATTAAATTGTACATGAGTACAAAGACATAAGACACAAAATTTGGATAAATTGAAACTGAAAATCTCTGTCACGAGGGCTAATTTCGCTTTCTGCTGGGAAACAATCCCTGGGTAACAAAAAAAAAAGAGTATTAGCTGAAATGAGCGAAACTTTAAAGGTCAACTTTTTATGACACCTCCCGTGTTTAAAGGGAATATGTTTTCTAATAAATATCGCATTTTAAATGGACAGACAATTTAGACTTGAAAATTAATAATCTTGCTGACGGCTACCTAACTTGTCTACTCAAAAATGTTTAAATTTAAAAGGGAAAAAAGTTTAAAAATAAGATTCGTTTTCGTTACATTATCGATTCTGTCAACACGTTGATTAACCATTTCTTTTTAGATTTCTGTACAGAAATCATGTGACAAAGCAGAAGTCATTTATTTTTAAATTTTTCATTCAAGTCTTTGTTGAACAGACAGAAACAAGAAAGCAAATAGCAAAAATGGATAAGGTGTGTTTCTTTCTTGAGACAAAAGCTTAAAAGTTAATAAGTAGTAATAGTCGTTGCTATTGTATTTGGTGTCTTTGCTCGTATTTTGATGCATACTGCGTCGTTGAATAGACATAAAAGAAGATTAAAATGTAAGCAATGTTAATAACCAATGCTTCAATTCTTATGATAAAGATATATTTAAGAACATCATCAGTCGCAATAATAAGTCATTTTATGATAAAAATGTAAATAATGATCTATCTATTGTTAATAATAACAATGATAATGCTGCCATTCCCGTACACAGAGCCGATCATACATCCTTGACAACAGTTAATTTTTAATTCCAAACTATAGATGCGAACATGAACGCAGATAAGTCGTCTACTGGAGATAAAGACAACCTAGCGTGAGAAGTTTAAAAAATTATAAGGCATGTGAATGTCGACTTCATAATTTTAGGATCACTAGAAACTGACAAAGTTCATTAAGGGAATATCATAATCTTCATCTTATTTTATGTGCCTTGTCCTTTCAGGACGTAGGCGGTTATGGCTCTCCACATCTTCTTCTCCCTTGTAGCTCTTAATAGGTTTTATCTTTGTGTTATTTCCCTCAAACCTTGTTCTGCCATCAACTTGCTCAAGCCCATCCAGTATGTTACGCGTTGCTTTCTGTTTTTCCTCTTACCCTCTATCTGTCCTGTGAGTATCAGATCTCCCAAGCCCTCCTTACTCATAATGTGCCCCAGAAATTTCAGCTGTCTCTTCCTGATGTTAAGTATAAGATTCATCTTTGTTTCCATTCTCTCTAAAACTTTGTTGTTGCTCACATGTACGGACAATGGTATCCTTAGCATCTTTCTGTAGAAGCACATTTCTGTTCCTTCGAGTTTATTCTTCATCTTTGAAGAAATTGTCCACCATTTGCTGCCATATAGCAGGATAGATATCTCGTAACAGTTCAGTACTCTTTTCCTTGCTTCTAACGAAAATTTTCTCTCTCTTAATACACTGCCTAGCTTTTGGAATGCACCTTTGCCCATCCCAATACATTTTCGGATCTCAGTGTCATACATTCTGTCCTCTTTTAAAACACTTCCCAGATATTTAAATTTCTGTACCTGCTCGATTTTGGTATCCCCGACCTGTAATTTGCATTTTGAACTCACTCTTTTGCTGATAACTATGCATTCTGTTTTCTTGTATTTTATGCTTAGTCCTTTCTTCTCGCTTTCCTTCGCTACCTTCTTTAGGAGGTTATGTAGTTTCCTTTTCCGTGTCTGCTATCAGCACTATGTCATCTAAATATCTAATATTGTTATGATTGTGGCCGCCAATAATGAATCCTGGTAAGGCTGCTAATTCTCTCAGAATTGCTTCGCTGTATAGGTTGAATAAATCCGATGAGAAGGTAAATCCTTGTTTTACACCCCTTTCGATTTTCGTTTATCTGCTGGACTCATTTTCTGTCGATATGCAGGCGGTTTGTTACCAGTATAGATTTGCGATTATTCTAATGTCTTTCCCGAATATGTAAGGGTTGCTGAGCAGCTCTAACAGATCTTTGTGGCGTACTTTGTCAAATATCTTTGAGTAGTCTATAAAAAAAACTGTTACACATTCTTTGACGAACCTGTACTCTTCTTGCCCTATCTCTGGACTGATTTTGCTGCGTGCTCTATTCATCCGAATGTTGAGTTTTATTATATGGCTGATTAGTTCATGATTGACCGTTGGAGTTCACATTCGTCTGTGACTGGTTTCTTAGACAGTGCTATAAAAATAGATCTGATTAGTTCTTCTGGCATATCCTCGCTGTTGTAGATTTATTATTTCTGTAACCTTGTCTATATTTGTCTAAGGCTACCAGCATCTCTATTACAAATCCGTCTGGCCTTGCCGCTTTGTTTCTATTCAATTTTCAACTTTCACTTCGGTTTTTAATATTTTCAGTCTGTTGGTATTTCTGTGTATTGCTGGTTGTTCTCTTTTGTCGTGGAAGCGTTCTACTATATATTCGTTACATCTCTGAAGTATTTTCTCTTTCTCTAATATCAGCGTGTCGTCCTTGAATTTTATGCAGTCTGTTGATGGCATATCTTTTGTCCTGTTAGTTCTCATATTTTTATGCATATCTCCATTATCTGTGATACACATTCTTTCTATTTCTGCACATTATTTGTTGAGCTATTCTTCTTTATCCTGTCTACATTTGTTTTATTTATTTGTGTGGGTTTTTGGGGGGTTTTGTATTCCGTTCCGTGTCTTGGCCCTGTTTTCTGTCTGTTTTGCATCATGTCGAGAATCTCATTTACCATCCATTCGTTTTTGTTTTGTTTTTTTCTTTTTCTTTTTCGTTCATTTTCTTTTGGAATCATTTCGTTTTCTATTGTCACTAAAGCTTCTCATAGTGTGTCCCACTTCAAGCTTCCATTTCTGTTTTGTCTCTCATATCTTCTTTTCACACTGTCCATACATTTTCCTTCAGGTCCGGGTCATTCAGAAGTCTGTTGTATTGCAATCTGCGCGCTGCGTTAGGCTTCTTCAGTTTCCGTATTTTCATTCTTAGTTTACATACAGCAAGGAGGTGATCGCTTCTGTAGCTGGCACTTGGATAGGTTTTGCATCAAACAACTGCATGGCCGAATCTCCTGTTAATAGCGATGCAGTCGATATGATTTTTACAATCTCCCCCTGAGCTTCACTATGTCCATAATCGTCTTGGGTGATCTTGGAACCAGGTGTCGACTATTACCTGGTCATTCGCTGTACACACTTGGACGCATTTTTCGGCGCATTCATTGCAGGTTCCTAAACCGAATTTGCCAGTTATTTCACCATCCCTCTCTTTGCCCACTTTGGCATTCAGATCTTCCATGATAATTATAATTTCTTGTGATTTACACTGAGCCTTAGCGTTGTCTGGCATGGAGTAGAAAGATTCGATTTCTTCTTCCGTGTTTTGTGCTGTCGATGCATAAACAATTATAATAGATATGTTTAAAGGCTTTCCGTTAGTTTAACTACAAGAATTCTTCCAGGTAACTGACAGTAACCCATAATGCATTTATTCATGTCTTGATCTAGTATTCAACCAACTCCTTTTCACTTTTCTCCCCACCTGTATATATAATCCTGTGGTTGCCGCTGACAAAATATTCGTGGTTTGGCCACCTAGTTTCACATACACCGAAAATGTTGGCATTTAACCTCTTCATCTCCTGTTTTACATTTTCCAAATGGCCACAGCTATTTAACTTTCATAACGTTCCAAATCCCGAGTTATTTTTTTGTTTGGTACGAACTGCCACAGTATGACGGTCAGGTGACACCTTTCGCTCCTTTCCGAGCGGGGAATGAGTTCAAAGGAATTTTATCCCCTTTACGTCGAATTTGTTAATTTTTTGTTATTCTTTTCAGTATGTTTTCATGTTTGCTTCAATGTATGTATATATATATATATATATATATATATATATATATATATATATATATATATATATATTGTAGCCTCTGCCTGTCTGTTTGTTCTCGAAATCCTCACTGGGTTTGGAGACAATATATATTCTGAAACTACATTACCCAGGGTACTTGGATAAGTATATTTCATTTTGATCAAAGGGGTCCCGGGGGCGGACACAAGCCCAGCACTGATTTTTTTCCCTTTGATTTAAATTAAATTTAAATTTCAACAAGGAAATGACTCCTATCCAAAATATAGGAGAAAGTCAGAAAATGGAGGTCACATCGGCAAGATGATTGAGTAATAATGAAATGCATAATTTTTCTCCACAAATAGTAAGAATGATTTAAAATCAATCATCATTTTCTTACAAAAATGTCTAACACGCAGCAAAGTCCTAGCGTACATATATATATATATATATATATATATATATATATATATATATATATATAATGCGTATGTATATAAATATGCGTATATATATATATATATATATGTTATGGGGTCCACCCCTTTTTCATTATAAGTGGACTCGACCAGAGTGTTACTGGGACTGCTGCCGTTAAATACCCACATTCAGTCAGAAGATTGAGTTGGAGGTAACCGCTTGTAGAAGTCAGTTACAAGCACGCAGACTCTAAGGAAGTCCTACTTCGAGACTATATCAATATATATTACTATTACGACTAACCGCGTTCCTGGATTTACTAACAGAATTACCCATTGTATTATTGTGTAAATAGATTTAATTTCTTATCTTTATTTCTTGCGTTTGCCATTCATTGGAGACTGCATTTCATCTCGGAATCCACAACAAACTGGCGACGAAGATTCGAACCCACGCGGAAAAGAAAAAATACTCACGCGGAAAAGAAAAAATCAACAAAAGAAAAATCTTCCCTCGTCATCCAACAAGCAAATTGGCACACACACGGGAAAGAAAAAAAAACAATAAATTCGCGCCGAGCGATTCGAACTCAAACAAGAAGAAATAGAAAAATCCGTCCCTCGTCCACAACAAATTAGCGACAAACAGTTACGAGGAGTAAAAATACGTACAATTGAGTTATCATGGAAGATTTTTGAAATATTTTGGTAGAACTGATAAAATACCAAAATGATCAACAATTACAGCTACAAGAACGAATGGAAGAAAAATGGTAAAAGCAATTATTACAAATGCAAAAGGAAAATCAAGAAAGACAAATAGAGCTCCAGGAACTAATATTGAAAGTAGCGAGCAACAAGCAAGTAGATATTGAAAAAGAAGCAACATTTTCGCAAGACGCAGTGTGGAATACCATAGAGATTTTCAAATATTCTCTAGATGAGAACAAAAATTTTCGAGATTACTTCAGAAGAGGTTAAGACATCTTTAACATAGACTGTCAAAATTGGACAGAAGCAAAAAAGCTACGTCTAGACGAACGAATTAACATTTAACGAAGCAGTGACATGTCTTAAAGAACTCTTCAGCCCCAAAACATCACTCTTCCACAGGAGGTGGAAATGCCTTAACCTGGTAAAGGGCGATAATGAGGATTATTCCACGTTTGCCGCAATCGTAAATAAACATTGTGACGACTTCAAACTAGCGGAATTAACACCGGGCAATTTTAAATGTCTCATCTTTGTTCAAGGATTAGTTTCTACAAAAGATAACGAAATGCGTAGAAGAATGCTTGCAAAATTACAAAATGCACCGGGTCTAACATTACAGCAATTATCAGAAGATTGCCAGAGATGTTTAAGTATAAAGAAAGACGCAAAGGACATTGAAGATTCAGCTGTTTCTCATATACGTAAGTTAAACAAAAGTTTACGTTCTTCATCCTCCCCGGAAAGAAAACTAAAATTTTACGACAGTGGAAAAAGATTCTCACCCTCCCCGGAAAGAAAAATAAAATTTTATAATAAGAGGAAAAGTACAACATACAGGACAAATTATGATGAATATCGGAACAAATAAAAGTCCCCCCATCAGCATGTTATCGATGTGGAGGACTACATTGGAACAGGGATTGCCGCTTCAGATATAAAAACTGTCTTGAATGTGAAAAAAAGGGCCACAATGCATCCCAATGTAGAAATAGAAAAGATACTAATAGAATAAGAGCTACAAGGATGCATAATGATGACAACACCAACGGAAGGAAATATGTGGAACTGGAAATTTTAAATAAAAAGGTTAAATTACAACTGGATTCGGGTTCCGACCTCACGATAATCAACTTACAGACATGGAGAAAACTCAACAGACCTACCATGTTACACACTCAAAAAATTGCCAAATCGGTTACAGGCAAACGAATAAAATTTGAGGGAGAAATAATCGTGAATGTTAAATTTCACGACAAAACAAAAAACTTAAGATATACGTCATGAAATCTAGTAGGTATTGACTGGATGCAGAAGTTCAATGTTTGGGACCTACCTATCAACTCGTTTTGCAAAAAGTTAGAGGTTGAACCATCAGATATTATAAAATTGAAGGAAGAATTATTTAATCAATTTCCTGAGGTATTTTCAAGCGGGTTGGGATGATGCAACAAATTTAAGGCCAAAATAGAATTAAAAGGAAACGTCCAAGCAATTTTTAGAAAGAAGCGAAATGTACCGTTTGTTACTATAGAAAAAATAGACAAAGAATTGGAGAGACTTGAACAAACTGGGATTCTATCAAAAACAGAGTTTAGTGAGTGGGCAGCGCTGGTAGTTTATGTAAAAAAGAAGTCAGGAGAAATCCGCGTATGTGCAAATTTTTCGATGGGATTCAACAAGGCGATAAAAGACCACCATTACCCACTACCGAGCCCAGAAGAAATATTTACAAAGTTCAACGGCGGTGAGATATTTTCAAAAATAGATCTTAGTGAGGCTTATCTACAAATTCCAATACAAGAAGAGAGTACGAAAATCCAAAGGGTTGTACAAATTCAACAGACTACCATTCGGAGTAATTTTCAGCAAACGATGGACAAAAATACTAACTCCCCCCAAAAAGGGATCTAAGGAGGGGGTGTTATGGAGTCCACCCCATTTTGATAAAAGTGGACTCGACCAGAGTGTTACTGGGACTGCTGCCGTTAAATACACAGTCAGGAGATTGATAGAGATTGGGGGAGTGAGCAGAGATTGTGATTGAGTTGGAGGTAGAGTAATAGTGTGAGGTAACCGTTTGTAGAAGTCAGTTACAAGCACGCAGACTCTAAGGAAGTCCTACTTCGAGACTATATCTATATATATTATTATTACGACTAACCGCGTTCCTGGATTTACTAACAATTTACCCATTGTATTATTGTGTAAATACATTTAATTTCTTATCTATTTCTTGCGTTTGTCATTCATTGGAAACCGAATTTCATCTCGGAATCCACAATAATATACATGTATATATGCAAATTTTATATATATTATTTATATATTATATATGCGCGGTACTTATTGAAAAACGCTCAATATCATCGATAGAGAAAACATATTTAATTGCGTTGTTGTGAGTTTATGACCGTGGGTCAAAAACTCACATCAACGCAACTATATATATATATATATATATATATATATATATATATATATATATATATATATATATATATATATATATATATATATATAATGTCAGTTCTGATAATGCGCTTATTATTGCAATGTAAATTTTGGGGGTCGCAGCATTTTATGACGTTTTTTTTGAAGAAGAAGAAGAAGAATGAGCAAGAATATTAGATCGCAGTTACAAAGAAAATATTACAAGAAGGGTTTAAAAAATTATGATATAATAAGTCTCAGACTTATAAAATAATTATAAGGTGAAAGAAAGAAAGAATATAAAAAGAAAAGAAAGAAAGAAAGAAAGAAAGAAAGAAAGAAAGAAAAATAAGTAGAAGTGAAGAAAACGTGAAAAATAAAATGTGGAGTAGAAAAAAAGAAGAAAAAGACAATTAAGTGGAACAAAATGGATAAAGTTCACGAAATGGACGACGACAGATGGACGTGGATGTGAAGAAGAAAAAAGTCAACTTAAAACGAAATGTATAAACAATTTCTTGGGTGTTGAAGTTGAAACTCACAATTATTTGTGATTATTATGCAATAAAAATTTCACATCAAAATTCAGGTCAGATTACAAAAGTGTCAGGCTACGAATACAAGCACATCTGTATTATTTGCTATAAAATGAACATTAAACATTTTTCCTTAAGTTTTCGGTATTTTGTATGTTCATCTCATTGTTCTCTGGTAGGTTTAACTTGAGATCAAATGACAAAATATATTCTGAAATTTCCAGGATTATTCTCTTTATTCTTGATGAAGTCAGTAATCCTAAAATCTGAATTGATTTTCTGATTTCCAGTTTTTCCCAGTCACTTTGCAAGGCTCTTCAAGAATCGTTCTATGCGCTCCAAGTATTAAGGAAACTGACGGCACCAATTTTTATACTTTTCCAGCATGCACTTCCTACTTGTTACCATCATCTTTTTTGTTGTTGTTGTTGCTGTTAGCACCACCACGACTATCGTGGTAGACATAGAACATTAACAAAGTAACCGAAAATATACGGTTTTGTTTGTGAAACATACAGAGAAATCGTTTACTAAGCCTCGAGTTAAACATTTTCAAGACTTCTCATTTTGACGTCATTCTTATGGATCTGGCAGATCTATTGCTTCTTCGTCTGAGATTCTGTGAGTTTGATTTTTTTTTCTTTTTATTAAACTCTTTGCATCGTACTGTTTCAAAAATCACTAATCGCTTTTGCTACTTTGCAGGAATAATTTATATAAATAAAATGCGAACAGAAATAAGAACGAAGATAATAAAAGAAGAGAAAAGGATGAGAACGACAGAAAGAAAACTGGAAAGTAAAAAGGAAAAGAGAAATGTGTTTGAAACAAGAAAAAAAACGGAATAAGCGGATAAAGAAAGAAAGAAAGAAAGAAAGAAAGAAAGAAAGAAAGAAAGAAAGATAGCAGCAAAATCATAAAAAATGAAAAGAAAAAAGAAAAGAAACTGGTTAAAAATAATTAAAAAAAACAGAAGAACTGGATGCAAAAAGAAAGAAACAGAGAAACAAACAAAGAGGAAGAAGGTATAGGAAGGTGTTGACAAAGAAAGAAAGAAAGAAAGAAAGAAAGAAAGAAAGAAAGAAAGAAAGAAAGAAAGAGAAAGAAAGAAAGAAAGAAAGAAAGAACGTAAGTAAAATGTAGATAGCAGCAAAGAGAAAACTAAAGAGAACAATCGCTATATAAATAGAAAAGAAAAACGAAAAGAGAAAGAAATGGATAAGAAGAACAAAGAGAAAGAAAGAAAGAAAGAAAGAAAGAAAGAAAGAAAGAAAGAAAGAACAAATAAAAAAGAGAAAACCAGATTGGTATAAAAAAAAAAAGAAAAACAGATGAAAAGAGAACAGGAATAAAACAACCAGACGAAAAATAGAAAAATCCTATGAAGGAAAATCAAGAAAGAGAAAAAGAAAAAGAAATGTTAAAAAGAAGGAGAAAAAAGAAATTGAACCTGATTTCATTATGTGTCTGATACATTTATCGGTAAAAACCTCGCTCATTGTCAAAAGGTTTTTCCTCTTAAATAATGAAAACAACTTCGAAAACATGTAATTAATCAATTTTTGAATAAAAAACGAGCACTGTATGTGATTTTGCTAATACGACAATGCATAGAACTTATAACCTCAGAAACTATCAATTTGCCAAATAGCTCGAGAGATTTTCGAAGTTCTCGCTTTTATCAGCTTTAGTAAAAGATAATTTTTGAGCAGACGGAGCTTATAAGAGTTTACAACAAAATGTATTCTACATTCATAATTTACGACTGAATAATGTTCAAAAGTGTATACCTACAGCATTAACGAGCAAAATAAACCTGTCGACTGGAAGGATGAATGGGAAATATTTTTTTTTTATTGTACGACTTTAAACTCGGAACGAAAGCAGCAGTTTTAGCTTGTAGAATACGTACAATGCTTATGGAAAGTGACGTAAGTGAATGTAGCTCTTTAACACAGAGAGATATCAATTGGAAATTTAACAGTCGACGATACACCCAGTGAAAGACAACTGCTTACATACATAGGTAGAAAAGACTGAGATATGAAAGACTGTTAGCTAGCTCAGTAGGAGATGGATGGATAGATAGAAATGAGCAGACATAGATAGATAGATAGATAGATAGATAGATAGATAGATAGATAGATAGATAGATAGATAGATAGATAAAAAGTAAAATGTAAAGAAACATATGTATATTAATCAGAATCAAAGGATTGTAAGGAAATTTCAATACGAATCATGTAAAAAATAAATTTATTACGTCTCACACCTTTATGTTTTGTCCATGGTTCTATTGTGGCAATCATTTTGTTGCCATATTAGATACGCAGGCGCACAATATGAAGGTTGTTCTTGCTGTTGCAATAAGTATTAGATGCCCATCTTGTTTTGTCCTTACACCTTTCACAAAGTTTCAATTCACACCGAATTAATCCTGTCAGCAAATTACTTTTCGAACTCTCTTCATATATTGATATTTTTTCGGCTTCTTACTCTACTTGATTTCTGTTTTTACAGGTAAGAAAAGACTGAAGAATTTTTCTACTACATTTCATTCAATACAAAATTTTAGAGGCCCTCAAGGCAGAGGGTTAGAATTGAGTGGTTTATGATGAATAAAGAGTGTGATGTGAGAGAAGGTGATACAAATTGGGCATTAAGACGATAAGAAGGCTAGATAACGAGTAACTCTTGACTTGAAGATATTTATATATATGTGTGTGTGTGTGAGTGAGTGTATGTGTGTGTGAGAGAGACTGTGTGTGTGTGTGTGAATATAAAACATGTCCGTTTTTTTAAAGTGAAATTTTCATTATTGTAACTCAGAATTATTCGAAATAGTGTCTTCATCTTGGTTGTTAGAGTCGTAATATTTTTTCAAATTTTATGTGCATATGCATGCTGGGGCTCAAATCAAAGGTTTTATTAACGATCATGGTTTTTAATATTCATGTGACGTGAGGGGCTTTAAAGAAAAAGACAGATAGATAGGAATATATGAAAAGAAGATAGATGTGGACTGAATGAGATAGATAGATCTGAACAGAATGAGATAGATAGATAGATAGATAGATAGATAGATAGATAGATAGATAGATAGATCTGAACAGAATGAGATAGATAGATCTGAACAGAATGAGAGATAGATCTGAACAGAATGAGATAGATAGATCTGAACAGAATGAGATAGATATATCTGAACAGAATGAGATAGATAGATTGATCTGAACAGAATGAGATAGATAGATAGATTGATCTGAACAGAATGAGATAGATAGATAGATAGATAGATAGATAGATAGATAGATAGATAGATCTGAACAGAATGAGATAGATATATCTGAACAGAATGAGATAGATATATCTGAACAGAATGAGATAGATAGATTGATCTGAACAGAATGAGATAGATAGATTGATCTGAACAGAATGAGATAGATAGATAGATAGATAGATAGATAGATAGATAGATAGATAGATAGATCTGAACAGAATGAGATAGATAGATATATCTGAACACAATGAGATAGGTAGATTGATCTGAACAGAATGAGATAGATAGATAGATCTGAACAGAATGAGATAGATAGAAAGAAAGAAAGAAAGAAAGAAAGAAAGAAAGAATAGGTAGTGATAATTTTTTTTTTAATTTTTAATTCGTTACATTTACGGTTTTAACTTATTTCTATTTTTAATTATGTTTTCTTTTTATTCTTAGTCTTTTCTCATTTTTCAAAAATTTCCCCTGCCAAACAAATTTCCCCCTTTTTCTTTCTCTCCTATTCTATTTTTTTCTTTTTTTTTTTTAATTCTTATCAACTTTTCTAATCGCCATCTTCTCTTCCATAATTTTGGTTTCTTATCATTTCTTCACCTGACATCAAAATTCAAACAGATTGATTATGTTCCGTGTCGACGATCAAAATAATCGACTTCATCTTCTTCACAAACTCCTCTGAATTTTTATGAAAATATTTGCGAACTAGCAGCATGGCCCAACGTTGCCTGTGCTTGATTAAAAAATCGTACGATTCATACAGCAATCGCTATCACTTGACTTAAAATATTTTTGCCCTTCCTTGCCTTTAAAGGAGTGCCCTTTGCACATGCCTTACTTCTTGCCTATCTCACTTGCGAATTTTTTCTAAGCGCTATACTAAACGTTAAATCTGTTACGAAAAAAGAACTAAACAAAATGAACACAAAACGATCAGCTTTAAAAAAGGACTCGTAACTGGAAAAACCGAATGAAAAAAGAATCTTAACAACAAATACTTTTTCCCACCCAACCTAGTTCTGCGGAATCAGAATCAACGTTTAGTTTAAGCAAGCGAATGAGCCAATTAGAGTAAAGTACCATGCAAATTTAAATGCAGCTATCGATATTTTTATTTTTTTTTTTTTTGCATGCTAGCATGCTAGTTAACATTCGTGTCAGTCAGCTGTTGGCTCTCACGCTGGCCAAAAGAATCTTCCTACCTATTCGTGGCAGTCAGCTATAGGCTCTCACTCTGGCCAGTAGAAAATGAACGCAAACTACATGAAAAGTGCCGTAGAAGCATGAAAAAATCGATTATTTCCACTATCAATGGGAGTTGGGAAATCCAAAGTCGGTGTTGGCCTTTCCGCTAACTTGGGGCATGTGCATGTAAGTTTTAGTGCAAATCCGTCGAAAATTTCGGCCGTGCATTCGTTACACACACACACACACACACACACATCCTGTCTTTTAGAGATAGAGATTCTCCATATGAAAAAGAATAGTTGGGAGAGAACAGACGGAAGGAAAGGAGAGAAATGACAAAAGAAAGTGGGACAATAATGGTGACAAGCATGAAAGGAATGAGTAGAAAGGTAATAAGGCGCACTTTTTAGTGTTCGCGCAACATAATCTTCTTGTTTCTCTCATTTGATCTTGTACATTACTAAGCTAAGATTATTTTTAAGAAATAAAGACTCCAAAGAAAGAAAAACTCCAAAAAGAGAAAAAAAAGTCTCCAAAAATGAAAGAAAGAAAAACTCCAAAGAAAGAAAGAAAGAAAGAAAGAAAAACTCCAAAGAAAGAAAGAAAAAGTCTCTAAAGAAAGAAAGAAAGAAAGAAGGAAAGAAAGAAAGAAAGAAACTAAAATCTGACAATGCAGATGTATTCGACAAAGTTTTATAACATGCTATAGAGATTATTTTTCAAGTTGTGCAATGCGGCTATCAAAAGTTACGCGCAATTTCGCAGATATTACAACATAACTTAACAGATAAATATGTAAAAAAAAAAAAAAAAAAGCTCCGAAGTTTATGATAAAGTCAAATTTCAACACAAGCCAGAAACCACGTGGCCTTAAGAAAAGAATTAAAGTCAACAGGTATGCTAATGGATATAATTTTTACGCAAAGAGTCAGTCATATTTGGAAGAATTGAAAAGAAAAATTTCTCCGTTATTTTTTTTTTTTTTTTTTTTCGTCAGAAATGAATCACACAAGTCGAAAACGAAGATATACGGTTTTTGATTCGAAGCTAAGAATTAATTTCTGGGCAGTGAAAGTGAAGTAATGAAGAAAAATATACACTGATAACGATATAGTATTCATTTTTTCATCTTTCAGACACGAACACTATTTTCTCTGCATTTTAACATTACTATTACATGGGAAAGTTTTCTGTTTAACTGAAGTTTTATGGACAAAACAATTCGATATACGAGCACACATGCATGGCGTTTTGTTTTTTATTAGTTCATTATGTTTTCCAGTTTGCCTTTGAGAGAAAAAAAGAAACAGAACTAAAAAGTTCTGGCGCCTGTAATCTCTAAGTCAAACCGAATGAATTCTCGACACCATTTTTTGACAATAGTAAAGAATTGTAGCAGAATAGTTGTTAGGAAAATCAACATACTGGGTAATGTCAGGATAGATAGATAGATAGATAGATAGATAGATAGATAGATAGATAGATAGATAGATATGAACAAATTGCAATAAATACATGCATATATACATAATGATTAGGCTAAGATAGATAGATAGATAGATAGATAGATAGATAGATAGATAGATAGATAGATAGATAGATAGATATGAATACATGCATATATACATAATGATTAGGCTAAGATAGATAGATAGATAGATAGATAGATAGATAGATAGATATGAACACATTGAGATAAATACATACACATACATAATGGCGAGACTAAAATAGATAGATAGATTTTACAACGGCCGCCCTCTCAGTAATGCTTGAGGTTTTATTACGTTAGCCCACGGCGTCAGAGGCCTATGTTGGTATTATGGCTGTAGAATTTGGATGATTCTGTGGATATTGTAGAAACACAAATATGTCTGAATAGGTGTCTACAAAGGGGATTCGATAGCCATCCATACAGACGGACATTGTCGCAATGGACTAACCATCCAATATTTGAAGCTCGTGGAAATTTTCTCTCAAGTAACGCCTATTCATCTCTCCTTTTGTCTTCTCTTTTTTTTCCATTTACTCCACTTGCATTGCATGCTGCTCCTCTCGCTTGGCCTTTCGACATAAAATAAAAGTCGTGTGTATTTCCATTGTCGACGCAAAAGCCAACACCTTGAAGTAGATATCAGAGGCATAGTAAATGTAACCATTCTGACCCGTCTTACTACCTCTTCTATCAGTCACCTACCACTCTTCTATAAAGTATTCGACGCTCAAATCAGCGCCAAAATAGTTAAGCACCTTACTTCACATAATCTGCTTGTTTCCGCTTTCCCCGATCTACCGCTGACGTGCTCATGGCCATAACTAAATTTGTATACCAAGCGCTCAACCTTCTTCGGGTGATATACGTTGGAATTTCGAACCGAACCCTTTATTTAGTCCACGGTTTTAGATTGTTCTAATTCCACGTGCCATGCCTTTTTTATCTCACTCTTAGTTAATTCCCTTTACTAATTCTACTTGAACCGTGACTCTAGACATCTCTAAAGCTTTTGATAGTGTTTGGCATGTTGGCCTTTTTCGTAAGCTTCAGGGATATGGTATTACAGGACGATTATTTACTTAATCATTCCTGTGAAACCGTGAAATGAAGGTCGTTCTAAACGGGTTCTCCTCAGGCTCCTTTATCACGAATGCTGGTGTTCCCCAAGGCTCTATCTTGAGCCCTACACTGTTCCTGATCTTCATCAATGACTTTCCCGATGTCATCAGTTCCCAAGTCGGCTTTTACACGGACGACACTACTATTTTCTTCCGCCTCAATAGTAAATCTGAAATCGTTGACAAAACAAACCTGGCTGATAATCTCGAAAAGGACCTCCAATCTGTGGTTGACTGGGGCAGAAAATAGCTTGTAAATACCTCCAAAAGGAAACTGCTCCCATTTGCACACCACAGAGAACCCTCCCAGAATGGCTGATTCCCAACTCCTCGAGAGCGCCTCGTTACGCTTGCTTGGTCTAACTGACATTAGGTGGAATAAATACATTGAATCAATAAGTTCATCTAGTGCAAGGAAAGTTGGATCTCTATGTTGTGACAGAAAGTTTTTCTAGTCTGGGTCCACCCTTCAAATGTATAAATCAACCATCCGTCCTTACATGGAATATTGCTGTCATATATGGTCTGGTGCCCTCGCTGTACGTCTCGAGGTCATCGGCAAAATCCAGAGACGAATATGTAAGATGATAGATCCTGATCTGGCATCAAGTCTACAATCGCTATCACACAGACGTACCATGGCCTCCCCCTGTCTCTTCTACGAGTATTTTCATGGTAACTGTTCCGACAAGCAACTTTCGCTGGTTCCAGGAATGCATGAATTTAAGCGAGCTACCAAGCTGGCATCTCGTCCCACCCTTTCACTGTCAAAACGGTTAAATGTAACCGTCTTCTACTCAAACAGCTTCTTCTCCCGCACTTCCCGTCTGTGGAACTCCCTTCCCCTTACTTGCTTCCTCGATGACTATAATCTTCAAATATTCAAGTGTAATGTCAATCGACATTTGACACCCTTAGCTTGTTCCTCATCCTTCTGTGTATCCTTTCCCTAAACATGCCTATTTACTTTTGTTCTCAATCCTCTGTAACTCCTTGTGTCCTAGTAATACTCCTGCTTTCCTTGAGGTGAATTGCTAAAAAAAAAATAAATAAACATAGTTTCTCCTGATTTTTTTTTTATTATTTGGATGTTGTAATTTGTTTTTCTGGAAAATAATGGCGGATGTTATTTGACAGTCAATCCATTTCGATACCATGAACTGTGTAATTACAAGTATGGATTAAAATGTAGAAATGGCGGAATAATCTGATCCTAAGTACACTCAATTTCATATTTCGAAGGTAAACTATATATCTGTCTACATTTCTGAGATGAGGTAATGTAACGATTTACACTGTTCGGACTGTTGTCCTCATCTTTATTGTCATATTCACGACGTTTCGGCCGTTGTACGCTCCAAGTTTCTTCAGGTTTCTATAGGTTGGAATTTCGAATCGAACCCTTTATTTAGTCCATGGTGTTATATTGTTCTAATTCCACGTGCCATGCCTTTTTTATCTCACTATTCGTTAATTCCCTTTACTAATTCTACTCTCCAAGTTTTTTTTCCCCTCTGCTGTGGTGGACAGTTTCTCCTTTATATTAGTTGCCAGAGCTACACGGGATGGTGTACATACAGTCCTTAATCACACCACTGCAGGAACACCGTAAAGTTGTAACAGGAGGGGAATTAGAAAAACCACTACCAGTACGAAAAAAGCCCAGCAGCGAACCATTTTTGTCACTGATAACCCAACCATGCAGCAGGTAGTACTAGGTTACTTATAGCACTCACTGAGTGACCTAACCACAAACACACACACACATACACACGCACATGCATCTCTCTCTCCTCTCTCTCTCCCTCTCTCTCTCTCTATCTCTCTCTCTCTCTCTATATATATATATATATGTGTGTATATATATACATATATATATATATATATATATATATATATATATATATATATATATATATATATATATGATTGATAGGCATTGTTTGAATCTTCAAGAAATCCTTGATAACATAGAATTATTGGAATTGTATTACGCAAAGCAAAACAGATTTTATAACTGCAGAACAGTCTGTAAGTTGAAGAACACTAAATATCAATTCTATGACTGTTTACTTCAAGATAAGTGCAGACTTTTACATACACCAAAATCACCGCACGAATTCTTTTCGACAAAAAAGTTATTTGTTTTATTTCAATGGGCCATTCAAGCGAGCCAGTTTCTCACTGAAAAAGATTCGCAGTAGCAGTTTTTCCGTGTTATTAACAATTTGAATTCCACGAAACGAAAAATATTTTCTCCAATAAATTCCGGTTAGGTTGAGATATTAACTCTTGCCATGGATAGAGGAACAATTTTCATTGTTTGGGGTCCTTTTAAGAAATATACTTTCCGTTTCTCGTGACTATTCTCTCCATAATTACTTTTGGGTGCCGGGGGTTGAAACACCGATCAATATTCGTTTCTCTAATTTCAATGAAACTCATTTTCTTTGATTTTTGAATTTTTTTATAAGACTTCTTGCAAAGGACTTATAACGAATGATTGATTGAACAAATAATAAAAAATGCTGACTAAACGTCATACGAAATTCTAAGTTTTCACAGATATATCGGAATAAGAAGCTACTGGGAACTTTTCCTTTTGCCGACATGATTGTCCACCCGCGAATATTTCAAGGCCGGGGTGGATTTACCGGTTATTGGAAAATCATACTTCATAGGACCGGTCGGAGGATTGCATTAAATAGCAGGATGACCTTGGATGATAGCTAATCGAAGAGAAATATTCATATGAGTTCTAAAATCTAAATTCACAGATAGTAAAGAAAAGGAGCCTGCAGACGTCCATGGTCATCTACGTCCTGAAAAGGCATGTTATTTAAAATATATATTTAGAAATGAATTAAAGAGATACAATAATAATACTAGAGCATCTCTTATTTTCACGCTGGGTGTGTGTGTGTGTGTGTGTATGTGTGTATGCTTAATCATTTCACCCAGGCAAGTTGATGGACGCTGGGGTTTACAGGGAATGAAAAGAGAATTGGGCAATAAAATAAGAGGTTTCAGGAAGACAGAAGATGCTGATTGATATTGCATTTAATTATTCATGGTTGCAGTTAGTAGGGAAGCAAGAAATCAGAAGGGAGTTCCACAGGTGGGAAGAGCAGGAAAAGAAAGTATTAGAATAAAACATACGGATGAACCTAACTAGTTCAACAATAAAACCATTTCAAATAGTAGCACAGTTAAATTCATGTTGTCGAGGTAGCAAGGAGGAGGTCTCATTAGGACAACTTCCATGAAAATATTTGTAGAAATAACAGCGGAAAGCCACAACAGGTCAGTGAGAATGTGACTGAAGTCGAAATGCCAGGTTAAGATCGATTACATTACAGACCCAACTTTGAATTTTGTCAATAATCTTAAGATATATAGTTTACCATTTACACTATTTACATTGTTCTGACTGTTCTTCTCATCTTTATTGTTATATTGTTTATTCGTACTGGCAGTGGTTTTACCCCCAGCAGTATTAAAAACAAGAGCTGCAAAGGCCAAATAAATCCTTCTTGTGAAATCAATGATCATCTCACAAATGCTCGGAGATATAGAAATTCATAGGTTGGTTTCCAGTTGCAAGTATGCCCACTAAGAGAGTTGGAACCGTTAACCTTCATTTGGGGATCCAACTAGAAGAAGGAAAACTCATATAAGACCTGCGGCTTGCCAGTTTCCAATTATGTCGTCTGTTTCTTCTTTTGGTGTACATATTGTTCTTGTTCCAAAACTGGGTTTGACTCAATGCAACGTCTTTCTCTACTTTAAAGATTTCATGAATAGGCATGGTTTTATATCCTAAATTACAATTGAGTTTTGCAATGATATATATTATGGTCATACTCGACAAAGAGGTGACAAATACTATGTATTTGTATATGTTATGTATGTACGCATTATATTTGCATGTATTATGTATGAATTTATGTGTACATATTATATACGTAAGTATTATGTATATCTGTATATGCTGACGCCTTTGAGATCAGCAAGATTGCTTACACCGAGATAAAATGGGCCGCTTGCTACATGGAGAACGAAACTCCATACCAGAAAGTGGTACTAAAGATCCTCTCATCTGTACGGAATGAGGCCGAGTATACCTATCAAAGGCCGGTTTGATTAGTCACACACGTTTCCAGAACGGCAACACAATGCACCAGGGACGTCATCAGTGGCAAGGGGTTGAAAAAATGATGCGATCATACTTGAACACAGGTTGACTTTCAAACATATATAGCATTTATATTTATATATATGGTTGAAAGTCAACTTGTGTTGATGACGTCACTGTCGATTCCTTGGTCCAGCAAGTGACCTAGTCTTTCAGGCACGTTATTCGTAAGCACGCTTAACCCTTGTTGAATTGGTATCATGATTCTGTGATTTGTAATACCTGGTTAAGCTATTTCATTATTCTGTACATTATATATATATATATATATATATATATATATATATATATATATATTATTAAATATAATAGACAATGAATGTCTATTATGTCTGATCATGAGCCGTTCTAATGTTCGAATGTTTGCTTTAATTTCAAGGGAAAATAAAGACAAAAATTGTCAAACATTTGGATATTTTCTATTAATTTTCGATTTAAAAGATTTCGGCGCATGGCAATTTTCTATGTCAAAATAACAAAATATCATCTTTGATGATGGATATCTTTGTTCCATGTCTGTATAAATACACTGAGGATGGCTCATGTGAGCCGAAAGCCTAGGACCAACTTAATAAAAAATATCCAAATGTTGGACAATTTTTGTCTTTATTTTCCCTTGAAATTAAAGCAAACATTCGAACATTAGAACGGCTCATGACCAGACTTAATAGACATTCATCGTTTATTATATTTAATAATATATGTTTCCATAATGATCTACTGCCCCAATGCACTAAATATCTATGTATGTATGATTATAAAATATTTTGTTAAATTCTGCTTTCTTGAGCATCCGTTTAAAGTCGAAAATGGATAAGAAATCAGAATTTAACAAAATATTTTACAATTCTATCGTCCAGTTCTCACACCTCCCCGATATTTTGAACAGGGGTAAGGTTTATCTCTTGTTTCCTGTTTAGGATTGGTTTCTGATTCCTTCTAAATTCTATTTCAACTCTGCTTCTAACGTATTCGCCTAAACCCTAAAATTTATACTATTATTAGATTATGGCGTCCTTCGATAGTCTTTTCCTTCTCTATCACTTTCAGGAAGCCCCCTTATGCCTTAGTAGCGTTGTCGCCTTGGTTGAAGCGAATTTATTTAAAAGCTGTTTTATGCATCGAACACATTGCGTAATATTAATATGTTTTCACATTCAGAGCAACATCTTACATTTAAAAATAGACAAATAGATGTGCAATATATATATATATATATATATATATATATATATATATATATATATATATATATATAATCTAAAATACATTCATATATATGTGTGTGTGTTTGTGTATGTGTGTGTGTTTGTGTATGTGTGTACGTCAGCATAAATATTTTTGTTTTTATCAACACATCAATTTAACAAAATCTAGCAGATTTATATTTACATATCTTAATAGATGTATATAGTGGTAAGCTAACTTTTGTCACATATATATATATATATATATATATATATATATATATATATATATATATAATCTAAAATACATTCATATATATGTGTGTGTGTGTATGTGTGTACGTCAGCATAAATATTTTTGTTTTTATCAACACATCAATTTAACAAAATCTAGCAGATTTATATTTACATATCTTAATAGATGTATATAGTGGTAAGCTAACTTTTGTCACACATATATATATATATATATATATATATATATATATATATATATATATATATATATATATTTGTGCGTCTGTGTGTGTGTGTGAAAAAACAAATTTTGTTGCCTCACAAAAGAGATTTGAAAACCAATTACCCGGATGTCGAGAAAACGTCCAAGAAGCCATCTTTAAAGATTCTTTACACAAAGCTCTTCCATTATCGGATTTATGAGAAACCCGATAGCGAAGTGATTCCTGTCTCTCATGCTGAAAAAGTTATTTTCCTCGCTACCTGTTGTTTGAAAAGCATCTGCTGCTAAGCCCATAGCTGCTTGTCGCTATGTTGATGTCACGTCGGCAATCGCTGAAGAGGCGTGGTATATTCTGCCGGGTACACAGTCATAAAATATTTATTAATTCCTCCAACTTGTGTTTTCAGCTTCCGGGATTAAATATTGTTTTCATTACGGTAAAGACTGGAGTACAAGGCGACTTGGGCGTATAAGACGACCTTCAGATTTTCATGTTAAAATGTAGGTTTCGGGCAATATTCGTCGTACAAGACGACCTTCCTCCCAAAATCGTATTTTAAAATGTATTTTATTTATTAAATAAATTCAGTAAGTATATACTTTCTCTTTATTGAAATTCTAATATAAAAAAGCGGCGGGGAGATATTGTTAATTAACTACCACAATCTACAATACAAAATGAGTGGCTGCTGCGTTCTCGGTAGGCTAGGAAGTGGCCGCTGACATTTCTGGGACACGTAATGAGAACGGAGGGCTTGGAGAATCTGATACTCACAGAGGGAAAGCAACGCGTGACATACCTAGGGGGCTTAAGCAAGTGAATGACAGAAGAGGATCTAGGAGAAGTAGCAAAAGGACAAAACATATTGAGAACTACAAGGGATAGGGAGAAGTGGAGAGCCATAATCGCTTACGTCCTGAAGAGACACTGCACCTAAAAGAAGAAGAATTACGGTAGCCTGAATGACTTTTCCCCGCTAATTATCCACGCGTTCTACTGTTCTCGAATGCAATCTTTAAACGGCTCATTGAGACACACATCCAGTGTTTCTGTTCAAAATCATCGAAAAAATGAGACGAAATAATATCAAGTAACTACGACAATCTACACTTACTCCTATCATAATAATGTGGATTAAATCGTTTCAGTAGAAAATATTTATATGGATAGTTACAAAGGTGCGTTTTCTCACATAGTAACATATGTGAGAAAACGACATTATTTTTGCACCAACCTAATATATATATATAGAGAGAGAGAGAAAGAGAGAGGGGGAGGGAGAGGTCTATCTTGCTTAGAATAGCTTCATAGGCAAAACTGGTTATAGAGACTTTCATTTAAGACGAAGTTCAGAAATTCTTTATTCTGATTCAGTTTAACAACACAAAAAGGGATTAGCTGAATATATTCTGATGAAAAGATAAAATTTTTAAAAAAGATGGGGAAGAAACGCGTCAAAGTTAATTGCAAAATAAGTCGAATAATGAACCATTTGATAAAGTTTCAACCCTTCGGGTTTTTCCTCTCATCTGTTTACGACGTGTCAAACTATATTGGGCTATTTAATATCAAATTATTATAAGGCGTTCTGAGTGAGGATCGAGCTAGCTACTCGTGGTCAATGAAACTAGCCGCGCTAACCATTATTCCACGCCTGAGTGCTGTAAATCTTTTCAGAGAATATCTGTTCTGCTTTGTACGTCTTGGGGGTTGTTTTTTTTTTAAATTTAATCCGCTAATTCTTTTTCGGGGATTTTTTCAATGTAGGATTCTTGATGGTTTTTATTGTTTTTGCTTTCTTTTGTTTTTGTTTTATCACAAAATGTTGTTCGCTGCAAAATCCACATTGTTCTTCAAGCCGAAGCTCTCATAGCAAATCTTAAGAGAAATTACATCAGAAACAAAAACGGGAATGCCACAAGCAGATAGATAGATGAACAGACTGAGATAGATAGATAGATAGATAGATAGATAGATAGATAGATAGATAGATAGATAGATAGATATGAATAGAATGTGATAGATAGATAGATAGATAGATAGATAGATAGATAGATAGATATGAATAGAATGTGATAGATAGATAGATAGATAGATAGATATGAATAGAATGTGATAGATAGATAGATAGATAGATAGATAGATAGATAGATAGATAGATAGATAGATAGATAGATAGATAGATAGATATGAATAGGATGTGATAGATAGATAGATAGATAGATATGAATAGGATGTGATAGATAGATAGATAGATAGATAGATAGATAGATAGATAGATAGATAGATAGATGAAAAGAATGAAAAGGATAGATAGATAGATAGATGAAAAGAATGAAAAGGATAGATAGATAGATAGATAGATAGATAGATAGATAGATAGATAGATAGATAGATAGATGAAAAGAATGAAAAGGATAGATAGATAGATAGATAGATAGATAGATAGATAGATAGATGAAAAGAATGAAAAGGATAGATAGATAGATAGATAGATAGATAGATAGATAGATAGATAGATAGATGAAAAGAATGAAAAGGATAGATAGATAGATAGATAGATAGATAGATAGATAGATAGATAGATAGATAGATAGATGAAAAGAATGAAAAGGATAGATAGATAGATAGATAGATAGATAGATGAAAAGAATGAAAAGGATAGATAGATAGATAGATAGATAGATAGATAGATAGATAGATAGATAGATAGATAGATAGATATGAATAGAATGTGATAGATAGATAGATAGATAGATAGATAGATGAAAAGAATGAAAAGGATAGATAGATAGATAGATAGATAGATAGATAGATAGATAGATAGATGAAAAGAATGAAAAGGATAGATAGATAGATAGATGAAAAGAATGAAAAGGATAGATAGATAGATAGATAGATAGATAGATAGATAGATAGATAGATAGATAGATAGATAGATAGATGAAAAGAATGAAAAGGATAGATAGATAGATAGATAGATAGATAGATAGATAGATAGATGAAAAGAATGAAAAGGATAGATAGATAGATAGATAGATAGATAGATAGATAGATGAAAAGAATGAAAAGGATAGATAGATAGATAGATAGATAGATAGATAGATAGATAGATAGATAGATAGATAGATATGAATAGAATGTGATAGATAGATAGATAGATAGATAGATAGATAGATAGATAGATAGATAGATATGAATAGAATGTGATAGATAGATAGATAGATAGATAGATATGAATAGAATGTGATACATAGATAGATAGATAGATAGATAGATAGATAGATAGATAGATAGATAGATAGATAGATAGATAGATATGAATAGGATGTGATAGATAGATAGATAGATAGATAGATATGAATAGGATGTGATAGATAGATAGATAGATAGATAGATAGATAGATAGATAGATAGATAGATAGATAGATAGATGAAAAGAATGAAAAGGATAGATAGATAGATAGATGAAAAGAATGAAAAGGATAGATAGATAGATAGATAGATAGATAGATAGATAGATAGATAGATGAAAAGAATGAAAAGGATAGATAGATAGATAGATAGATAGATAGATAGATAGATAGATAGATGAAAAGAATGAAAAGGATAGATAGATAGATAGATAGATAGATAGATAGATAGATAGATAGATGAAAAGAATGAAAAGGATAGATAGATAGATAGATAGATAGATAGATAGATAGATAGATAGATAGATGAAAAGAATGAAAAGGATAGATAGATAGATAGATAGATAGATAGATAGATAGATAGATGAAAAGAATGAAAAGGATAGATAGATAGATAGATAGATAGATAGATAGATAGATAGATAGATATGAATAGAATGTGATAGATAGATAGATAGATAGATAGATAGATAGATGAAAAGAATGAAAAGGATAGATAGATAGATAGATAGATAGATAGATAGATAGATAGATAGATAGATAGATATGAATAGAATGTGATAGATAGATAGATAGATGAAAAGAATGAAAAGGATAGATAGATAGATAGATAGATAGATAGATAGATAGATAGATAGATAGATAGATGAAAAGAATGAAAAGGATAGATAGATAGATAGATAGATAGATATCGCCTTGTTGTGTGGCAATAGTTATCAAGTTGACTTGATTATTACAATTACTGATCTCATCCTCATATCTTTGTGCCGAAACGAAACAAAGTTTTATAAACAACGCTAGAGAGTTAATGCTCTATAAATCGAAACAAATAAATAGAGGAATGTGTATGTCGACGCTAATTAAATTCTCGTATAGAAATCTCTTGTGTCCTATCTCTCTCGTCCTTGTCTCTGGTTTTATATACTTATGGTAAAGTGCCAATCCACGCTCGTGCTAATTGGATATGAATTCTTACATATATTAAAACGTAAATGTCTGGCATTACTTCTATATAACCTGTCAGTTGATCAATGTAGCAAGTGGCATTCGCTTAAACAAGATACTCAACATGAATATTAAAATCCTGGAATAATTAACTTTTCTCATTGACGAGGAATGGGTCTACACTATTATTCTGGGAGTCAGCAATCTTCGTTTTTTTGTTTTTTGTTTGTTTTTTTTTACTCTCGTCGTTATCGTCATCTTAAGTTTGACAATCAATTCTGGACACAATGATATCATCAGGGCAAAAAATATCGCCTGTTCCCAAAATTTGTTTTGCAGGGTATTCCCAGGGTCACACCCATACAGTAGATCAGGACAAGGTTACAAACCAGTGACATATATCCGAGATAGTTTGGGTAATAAGAAGTAAAAATAACTATAAATATGATTATTTAATTTCAATTATTATTTGGTTATTTTTTATCACATTTGACATCAAAAACAAACAGTTTCCCACTACAAACTAATAGCATAAACAGTTTGTAAAATGCAGTGAATTTTAAAATTAAAATTCGTAAGTGAAAACGGCCATTAAATAAAGGCATCTTAATTCCAATTGTAAAGAAAGTATATATATATATATATATATATATATATATATATATATATATATATATATATATATATATATATATATATATATATATATATACATATATATATATATATATATATATATGTATGGTAGTGGATGCGCACTGCTGATGAGTCCCAAATATAGGACGAAAAGGCCGTCCAGTGCTTTCTGCATTCTGTTGAGGTTTCTTCTAGACTCGATGAATTACTTACTTTCTCAAATCCTCCTAATAATTTCTATCAATATATATATATATATATATATATATATATATATATATATATATATATATATATATATATACTACTGGGCTCTCTCTTAGTTTTCGATGTATAAGGGTACAGCAACTCCGTTCTTAGAACCGAAAAGCCAGTCTATTCGGATATATGATTTCATTATAGAGGTGAAGACTTGTGCGGAACCAGCCACACTTTTTGGAAAAGCTGAATACTGGTGCATATAGTGTGAGACAAGGTCCCTAAACGACCCTCCTCCGGTTTTGTAGTTTTTGAAGTGTCCTTCTTCTGGACTGTTTGAAACCCAAGGCTATAGGGACCAGATGGATTCATAACTTTTTTTCCAAGGGTATTTGAACGTAAGTGAATACAACGAACTTGACTGGAACTTGAACTCTGCTCTCGGATTTCTCAAGCCGAGCCACTTTCCATTACACCACTGCGCATTCGCACGCGCAAAACACATGCACACACACACACATATTATTTCAAACGGTATTATTAGTGGATATACGTATTTGAAAGAGACACATTTTATTTTTTACTTTAAAATATCTATATATTCGGTTGTAATAAAAGTTCGTAGTGTCCAGATCAAAAATTTCCATTTCTAAACTTAGAAAACTACTAAGAATCAGTACGCTCAGCTATGACACCATCTCCATAAACGACACACAACTTATTTGGCTATTTGATGGACTGAAGATTGCGTTCAACCATGAAACAGAGTGTCGCCACTCAGTGTTGTGTTGACCTCAGTGTTTACTCTTATATAAACCCTGATACAGAGAACTGGTTCACATAGTGTGCCAAAAGGTCGCCAAATTTGGATATTGAGCACTTTTGCCCATAGGTATAGCATATCTGATATATATATATATATATATATATATATATATATATATATATATATATATATATATATATATATATATATAAGAAAGAGTTCTAAAGAGTTATTATACGATCAGCTTACAAAAATCTCATCACCAAATGAAACAGAACTAGATTTTTTTATGGGAGTTTTTCTTGGTCGGGCTGGGAACTTTTCAACAAGATTTTCGATCAGGCTTATTTGTTTGATTTTTTTTATTATATTTTTGTAATAAGTTGTTTTAACTCCAAATGAAAATTGGGAATAAAATATTTAAATTTCATGTTCTTTTTGTTGTGATTTTGTAGGGAAGAGACGATGGAATAATGAAGTGCAGCTCGGATTTAGGAATCAGGGAGGCGAGTTCGAATTACAGTCGAGTTCACTACATTTACTTACATTCTGATACACTTAGGAAAGATATGAATCCATCTTTTCTCAAGGCAATGAGTAAATAACCGGACAGGCTGGATTCTATAACCATGGATGGCGGAAGAGAGAAGTAAATCTCTGAATTCAAAACTGTAAGTAGCCCTGGCAAAGCATTTACCATGCAGCTAAAGAAAGGATCGTTATTATTGACTCGATGATCTCAACTACGATCGACTTACGATTACTTCAATCATTATCAAGAACTCAAATTTATCAAAACTGTTTTGGCTCCATCACGCTATTTTTGGAACCATACATTTCAATTCCAAATGTACCAAACTGGAGATTTTCATGAAAAAAGGAAGAACTTCAAAATCAAATGGAACTGATTTGATTCAATGCATAAAAGACAAATGCCGTCAGGATCACAGTCATTGAAAACTTCACGATCTTTTCATTAATTGCATAGTATGTGCAACATACGATTTTAATTCAGAGTTCTTTTTCTTCTCCTAGGCCGGTTGTTAGCCAAGGCTGTAGGGCACAGTCTGCCCTACCTACATTTGAATGTATTCATGGATCCATATGGTTAATTCTAAACGTAGCTTAAATTTGACTCCAGGCCGAAATTATAGGACACCCAGTGAACACATTATTCAGCCTTAATTTATGTAGCGAGACACACTTGCTAACAATTACACAACGTCGAAGTGACCATTCATCGATTCATATAAATGTAACAAAACGCGACTGGAGTTTATTTTCCTTGAGAATAATTATAAATTTTTACCTTCTCTAGGCACAGTGGATAGCGGTTCGGATTGAGGAATCGGAGAGCCGAGTTCGAATTCCAGTCGAATCCATTAAAATCACTTACGTGCTAATACCATTCGGAAAGGTATGAATCCTCTTCTTCTCCCCCTCTCCCAGCTATGGATAAATAGGACAGATTGGGCTCTATAGCCTTGGATGGCAACTAGTCTACCGCAGTAAGAAATGGCAACCTACTACGGGAAAAAATCTGCCTCGTCAGTCATGTATCGAAAGATACATGATCGCCTAAGCGTGTATCACGTATGGCACATAACTGATATTATGCATAATCTACTCTTTCAGAGAAATGTTTCTCTACATTGTTATTTTGCAATCTTTTTTGTTTATCATTGATTTATATATTAATGTCTAATTTGTTTTTGTTTATCATCATTTCAAGTTTAAAATATATTTTTCATTTTTCTTCAGGGAATTTTTGGATTTTTGACTCCATTCTATATCGTTGTTTTTTCCCCAACTTACCATTCTCATTTCATTATTGCTTCATTCTTTCCCCCTTTTTTTCCTTTCTCTTTCATCATTTGTAGACTTCATTCATTCCTTCTCTCCCTATATTTCACTTCTCTTTCGTCCTTCCCACACCCTACATAGTTCCGTTCGTCTCGCACGCCTTCCCTCTACAATTCTATTACCCAGGCACAATTCTCTTCAATGCAGCCGGTGCCTTTCAACCTTCTGTTGACAAGGCATCATTTCATATTCAAACCAGTGTCCACCTTTGGAACGGCTGATGGAATAATGAAGATCACTTAGATTTGAAAGGCATATTGATTCAAAAGGTTCACAAGCCAGCAAGAGGCTTCAATGATAGAATTATTAATTAACTTGAAGTTAGAACATCGTTTAAAAGTGGCAATGGTAGGAGGTAGGAGGTAGGAGAATACAAGAGTTACCTGCCCCTGTGACCGCAGCAGACGAGAAGAAATATGGATGTTTATTGGAAGGTGTTTTCTCTCAATTTCACAGGTTGCTAAGAGCTATTATTTATGAATTCGTCTCAACACAAACACTTCGCATACACGCACACCTACATTCTTACACATATCCAAAAATATATATTCAGATATAAACATATATATATATATATATATATATATATATATATATATATATATATGAATATATATTTACTTATGAATACGTTTGCACACATTTACATATACATAGCACGATCAATAAATTGTCGTCTAAATTGAGCAAAAATGAAAATAACACTGACATCTCATTTTAACAGACATATTTACCAAAATTACACAAACGTATCCACAAATACTAAAGAGTAAATTTATTCAGTAAAATTGCCATTGGCTTCAACCACGGTCTCCAGACGACTTCGGAATCTCTTCTGGATTATCTCCTTGTTTAAGTTCGTGAATGCTGCCATAATTCTTGCCTTGAGTTCATCTCTGGTATCACAAGGAGTTGTGTTGATCTCTCGCTCAACTGCGCTCCACACATAATAATCAAGGGGGTTGCAGTCTGGGGAGCTAGGTGGCCAGATGTAAGGGTTGATGTAGTCGCAGAAATTGTCTGAGAGCTATGACTGGGTTCTCCTGCTTGTGTGGCATAGTACAGAGTCCTGTTGCCAGACATAGAATCTCCCAGCAGCCATCCTCCCCCAGGGTAGCACTACCTCCTGAGGATAACTTATGTAGGTTACCGTGTTGTTTCTGAGGCCCTGTGGGAAGATGAATGAGGGTATAACGACGTCATCACTCGTGATCACTCCGAACTCCTTCGTAATCACCATTAGACTCATCCAACTCTTTCCAAATCCTCTGCACCTTCTTCATATTGACACTTAAGGACTCTGAAATGTACGTATTAGAGATTCAGGTACGAATGCCAAGCAGTACAGCATGCCGGTTCCAAATTTCTAACGTAGTGAATTGCGTCATAGTGCTCTTTTTCTCACAGACGATACCCAACTAACCCTACTATACTGTGCAGTCGACAAAGTCAAAAAGAACCAACTTATAATTTATATGATTCAGTTAAAAGTAAAAATAAAATTCGTCTTGATAATGGCTAAAAGTATAGCTGAAAACGCTCGGATATACAAAACTTAATGAAACTTGTATAAATACATACATTTTCAATTCAAAATTTACCAAACAGGATTGCTATATATATATATATAGTTTTGATTTTCGATTATCAGAACAGAGCTGCTGAACGCTCATATGCAAAAAACAAGAGAAGAGTCCAGCATATATATATATATATATATATATATATATATATATATATATATATATATATAGAGAGAGAGAGAGAGAGGGAGAGAGAGAGAGAGAGAGAAAGGAGTGTAACAGCAAAATTATCCAAATCGTGTAAAAGCAAAATTGTTAGATTAAGCTTTGAACCGTTGTATCTTAGAAACGATTGATTAAATCTTACTGGAATTCTCAGATGTTTTTATCGCGCTATCGGACTCTACTTTGAGCAATAAGCATGTATAATTATTTTCCATGCTTAACAGAAGAATCCTGATGAAATTGATCATAAACGAAAATGACATGTTCATCATTAATTAATCATAGCTAAGGATCGGAAGCTCTTGAAGGATTGAAATAAAGTTCAAATTTCATATATATATATATATATATACTATTCTAGTATCATTTTCCAACTTGTTGAAGATGATCTTCACCCTCTCTAACCTTCTAACTTTCTGTCATCGACTAACAATATGCCTCACAGTTTTCACGTACGATTTAATTTTCAGGTTTTTTTTTCATTGCTTTTTGGATTGTCAGAGGTGAAACTCATTTCTCCTGTGCCAAATGTCTTACAGATTGAGTTGGATCTTTTCTAATTGATCTCTTTAGCTCTAAGTTGAAATGATAATCTCGGTTTTTGTTGTTACCTCCTGATCCAGTTTTTCTCACTACCGTTCCCTCTTTTTTTCAAAAATTATTCACCGTTCTCTTAAGGGTTGATGGATGGATTTTGAAGATGGAAGCCAGTGCATGAATGTTGGTACCATTACTGTAGGCCTGAATGATCGTTTTCCTCTCACCATTTTTCATTTGGGAAGATAGTGGGGGTGGAACAAAATGATTTTAACTTGTACTCTTTCCAGCTGAATAACTCAAAGTGTTTCAGTGATTCTTACGACAAATGGTATCAAGGTGGCTCAACGTATTAATTAGTATTTTTTTAGATATTAAACACTTTGGAATGGACAATTATGCTTTTACACGATTTGGACAATTTTTTTTGTTACACATGGGTATATATATATATATATATATATATATATATATATATATATTGTTTGTCTTGAAGTGATATTTTAATAAACATATTTTCCCGATTTGTGAGTATACACACATGATGTAAGATTACACTTTTAGAATAGTATTAAAAACGTGATAGTTATATGCATTAGTAAAAGTGCCACGGTAAAATCAATTACTCTATATAATCTGGGTATGCTTCGACAGAACCAATCTGCAGACACTAAAGAATATATTTCTGGCGATCTGTCCTTTCGAAACACTTATGTTCGAGTTTACCGTGAAACTTTTAGTAATACTTATCAGTTTTTTAAGAACGTAATCTTTACAGATACAGGGCTTTATCCTCGGGTTACTGAGCACTGTATACAAAAAATAACGATAAAGATTACATTTCACTTAAGTATTTAATTATTTAATTATTTGTTCTTTTGGTGCAAAAGTAATGTCGTTTTCTCACATATGTTAATATGTGAGAAAACGACATTATTTTTGCACCAACCGAATATATATATATATATATATATATATATATATATATATATATATATATATATATATATATATATCATTTATGTTACAGCTAACTGTCAATAGCGGATTGTTAAATTTTTATTGTATTCTCCCAACTTTCGAAGCAGTTGGTTTAACTCAAAATCTAAACTGTTGTTAAAATGTCCAACGCTCTTTTTCTATCCTTTTGTAAACGAAAAAATATATAAAAGAAGTCACTTTATGCAAAAGAAAGAAAGAAAGAAAGAAAAAAAGACAGTCAGGCAAAAAGATAGAAACAAACTCACAAAGAGTATAAAAGAAAGAAAAAAATAATGTAAAAGATTGTAAAAAAAGAGACAGGCAGGTAAAAAGAAAGAAAGAAAATATTTTTAATGCGGATAGATAGATAGATAGATAGATAGATAGATAAATAGATAGATAAATGAAAAACCCATTTCTCTCAAATTCTGATGTTTGGGAAAATATCCCTTATAGAAATGAACATATAAGTATATATGCAAACATGATTGTCGTTTTATTGATAAGAAAATATCTAATATATAGCTTAATCTGGCACAAGGACACAAATGCGAAGCATTTTGTTATGATCGAACCTACTAGAGTATCATTTTAGCGAATACCCTACGTTAAAATCTTTTCTCTGTATATACATAGGTAAGTCAAATATTATTGGCATTTTCGCCATAAAATATCTTTAGCTTTGTCTCACTACCTTCTGCACATGCGTGATTATAGCTGGTGGTCATGTGATCTATGTTTGAGCTTGATTGCGTCAGTTTTTCTTGCTGTTTTAAACTGTAAACCTGGCGCTCCCCTAGCAGAGTTCACCAAGGAGAAACCAAAAAGCAGTGATCCAATTTCTCTTGTCGGAATGTGTGTCAGAGGTTGAAATTCGTCTGAGGCTTTTAACACAAAGCAGCGACGGTGCACCGCCGAATAGAAATGTGTATGAGTCGATCGAAAAGTTTAAAAGTGGACGGACAAGCGTGACGCACGAAGAGGCAGGACGCCTGTTGACCTCTACAACTGACGAGAAAATTCAGCAAGCTTTAGAGATCTTCATGACAAACCGGCGAGCTATCATAGATGAGGTAGTATGCTCTCTGCAGATTCGGATCATTACTCTTTGTTCCTCCATGGTACGCTCTGCGAGCGGAGTGGCCATGTTTACACTGTAACAACAGCAAGAAAACTGGTGCGATCAAACTCATACTTCGATTAGACGCACATGAGCAGAAAGCAGTGTGACAAACCTAAGCATATGTTATGACGAAAGTGCGGATATTTTTTACACGCGCACACACACACACACACATATAACACATTTCAAAAAAAACATATTTCGATTCGCATTTAATTTTTTGTCTTGGATGCTACCTGAATTTTACCAAAATCAAAATAATTTCGATGCCTGAAGATGACTGAATATACAGTTGAAAGTACTTGCGTATTAAAGAAAGACCTTATACTGCTTATAATTTTTAAAAACAAGGATCATAACATTCATCAAGAGATTTGTAGGTTAATGCACCTTTAAAATTTAACTTTAGTAATCTACTTTTTGTATGAATGTTTCCTTGTAATATAAATTGAACTGCACCACATAATTGATATATATATATATATATATATATATATATATATATATAATTTAAAAAATGGAAGAAAAAGCTATTCTTAGCCGACGTATTTCGTCCTCTGTGAGGCTTTTTCAAGGTAAAGGCAGGATTTATTTTATTTTACGGGTTTATTGGATGTCATTGGGTTATCAAAGTTTTTAAATTTGAAGATGTTCCTGAATATTCATCAGGTAGTTGAAAAGTCAGTCAAAACATATGGAGGACACAAAGTGCCATAATTCAACTTACTTTTGCCTCACCATACTTTGAATTATGTAACATTGTGTCCTCCACATGATTTGACTGACCTTTCAACCATCCGATGAATATTTATGAATATGGTTCTACAGAAGGATGCTAAGAATATCATCAATGGAGCAGGTGGGTAGCAAGATTTTTAAAAATAAAAAGACACTTGTACTTAGAATTAGAGACAGTGAAAAATTTCTGAAACACATAATGAGGAAAATGGCTTGGAAAATTCGACATCCACAGGACATACCGAAGGCAAGAGAGCTAGAAGGAAAGAGCAAGTAACCTACTTAACAAGCTTTTGTAAATGCGTAGGACAGGGTCTGAAAAGAAAAGGAAAGAGGTAAATATTAATTAGAGAGAAGGTGTTGTATTCGAATCCTTGTCGCCAACAGTTGGATCTCGCGTTTCCGACATAACAGAGATAAAATAAATAAAGAAGACAAAAATCGTAGATAAGTAATGAAATAGAAGATTTATTACACGAAGGTACACTTAGCAATGAACCTAATGCTAACTCGGTATATACATAATATACAGAGCGGGATGCGGCACAAGGCCGGTTTAACGTGGCTTTTTCCGAGCACGTACGCCCGTGCAAAAATTTCCCGTAGACCTCGTAATAACGAGATCGGGTTTGTCTACCTCCCCAGACAAGACTCTGTCCTTTGGTATACCCTCGCATGGGTTACTCTCTGCCCAAAGGCAGAGTATTCGACAAGCACTAAAAGCTTAGTGTGCCGCTAAGACCTAATGGTAGCTCTCCTCAACCTTGCTTAACTACGCTTATTTACATAAACGGGCGATTCCATTCATTTATGTTCTATATAACAGAAGGATAGGAAGTTGTGGTGAGCTACGATATCCGGCGTTCTGAAGTGACGCCGCATTTGAGAGTCGAAGTTATACCCAATTTAAATAAATAGAAATATTAAAAAAAATGGCACTGTCGACGGATTTATAATGCACCGACAGCATTCACTGCAGAAAAGTAAGATCCGACAAGGGCATCACATGATTATATAGTCACCGATAAACGACTAATATTTGGCTGGAACCAAATGAAGACTGTTTGGCTTGTGTATAAAAATAAAAGATATTTACTTTCGATACGACAACAAGAGTTGATATGTAAAATCAACAACAACAACCGAACCGATGAAAATAATTACAGTAATTACCTATGTATAATACTCCTTCATTCACAATATGCACACCTAAAATTACCTATGTATAATACTCCTTGATTCACAATATGCACACCTAAAATTACGTATGTATAATACTCCTTCATTCACAATATGCACACCTAAAATTACACCTAAAATTACCTATGTACAATACTCCTTCATTCACAATATGCACACCTAAAATTACCTATGTATAATACTCCTTCATTCACAATATGCACACCTAAAATGACCTATGTATAACACTCCTTCTTTCACAATATGCACACCTAAAATGACCTATGTATAATACTCCTTCATTCACAATATGCACACCTAAAATTGTGCTGAAAGCGTGGAGAAATGCGTTTCCTACTCTTATTTTTTTTAAAAATGGTTTTAAACATAGAATAATATTATTCTAATTAAGTTTTATGATAATTCTTATTTTATTTTACGGCAATTTTTTAACGATTTTTTGTAGCTGTGCATAATACGCCTCCCCGATTTTATTTATTATTTTTAGAAAATAAATGCGTATTATACTTGGGCAATTACGGTACATATCCTATCACCTTATTCCCACCATCACCTTTTATTAATTCATCCTGCTTTCGATTTCATTCTATTCTACGCTCTCTGTGTTTTGTATTATTTTTCTTCTTCATTTCGTTCCCCTTCCTCCTTTAACCATATTTCTCTTCGCTCTTCACTTTTCTCGTCTGTTTCGTATACTTAAACGCAACGTACACCCAATTGATTTCCGAAATGTCCTGGAAATGTCAACTCTTTTCAGCTTCTGCTCTTGTGTCAAAATTCTTGCGACCTTTCTTACAGACAGCTTGCTCATCCCCATGATCTCAGTTTTTAAAAAAATATGGACCGAACCTGAATTAAT
>OZ010589.1:78052798-78062798 GCA_963932145.1 Acanthosepion lycidas | reverse complement strand
GCTACTGGAAATGAAAGAGAATGAAAAATACTTTAGAATTAAGCGGAAACCAATCCTAAACAGGAAACCAGGGATAAACCTCTACTCCTGTTCAAAATACAGGGGAGGAGTGTGAACTGGACGATGGGCAATTCTATCTATTCCAATTAATACATACATAGGGAGGAGTTTTGCGTATGAATTGGCATCATTGGAAACGATTTTAACAATATATATATATATATATATATATATATATATATATATATATATATATATATATATATATATATAATATATTATATATATACTATATATACAATATATATATATATATATATATATATATATATATATATATATATGGATGTGAAAGAAAATGAAAAATACTTTAAAATCAAGCTGAACCACAATTATCAACAGGAAACCGGAGATAGACCTCTACTGCTGTTTAAAATACAGGGGAGGTATGTGAACCGGGCGATGTTCGAATCTATCTATTCCAATTAATACATACATACATACATACATACATCATACATACATATATATATATATATATATATATATATACCTTTCCATATGCATAAAGCCAATATGTACACACAGTTTTGATACATATAGGTAACTCCTATCAGTAATGTGTTACAGATGGGTTTACCTATCATTGAACAAAAATACTATTAGAAATAACTCAATAAATAATGAGAAATATGAATTATGCAGTATATCTTTCTTTTATTAATACCCCATTTTACCGGGAACCTTATTTTTAGATTACCTTTTTTACTGTAGTTACTGAATATTGGACTCTTTTTCAGGCACGCTTCTCGTGTATTACAGAGAATTTATTACAGTATTAACATCTCAAAACAGATAAACATTAATTTAATTAATATTATCCCAAAGACTAAAAATGTCTCTCTATGCTAAACACAAAGGTTTCTGGATTAAATCCAGACTGAATTAACTACTAAATAAAGTGTATGAGAATTAGGTATGCGCTCATGTTTATTTCTGTTGTAAATGCGTCATCCGGCGCTATTTTCCTCTTTTTTAAGTTGAAGCTTGAATCAAATGATTACTTGTCATTCGATTTTGTTGGACTGTTCCAAAAGAATGATCAAAAGATTATTTTCGTTTATGAAGGAAGGGTTCGGGGTTGGGGGTGAGGGTCAGTGTTCGGGGTTAGGGAAATGAGTTGCCGGATAAACGAATGCTGTTCTTCCACGTGTTGCATGGAAAGGTCTTCCCAGTTGCATTTAAAGCTAACCGCCGGCGATGGGAATTACCTTGAGAGGAAATAAAGAAATGTAGTGAAGCATTCAAAGGTAAGTTTATGATCTTCAGGTAAGTGGTCTGAAGCCAGGGACGCGAGAATTTGAGGAGGTGAAGAACAAGCAAAGCAGAATGGAGTGGAGACAGATAAGGACGGTGGTTGGAACTAGATTTTCAATTCCTGCAGCAAAACAGAGCGTAGGAGGAAAGGGAATGGGCGATATATTTATGATGATCATGGAAGAAAATAGGGGGCAGCAAAAATTGTGTTAAGCTAGTATTGGTAAATCGAGAATGGTAGTTAGACATTACATTATAAGGATTGATGCCCTCCCGTGGAGCAAGAGTTACCAGGTTAGTGTAGGAAGCCTGTAACCGTCTAGTGCATTAGATATTCGCTAAATGCTTTATATGTGTGGAATTGTGCCAGATTTAACTAACCTTATTGATTATCGCAATCGCATCAATGATATTGGTACTATGTAACTAAGATAGATAGATAGATAGAGAGAGAGAGATAGATAGATAGATAGATAGATAGATAGATAGATAGATATGTACTTAGAAAGAAAGAAAACAAGAAAGAAATGTAGATAGATAGATAGATAGATAGATAGATAGATAGATAGATAGATAGATAGATAGATAGATAGATAGATAGATAGATATAAAGAAAGTAAGAAAGAAAGAAATAAAATAGAAAGAAATTGAATTATTATTGGATTAGTTTGGATAGATGGATTTGACCACATTTCAACACATGCTGGATCATTTAATGAGTATCTTTTTAGTTTTTTTTATTATTTTCTTTTCCCCTAGAACTAAATATATGGCTCATATATATATATATATATATATATATATATATATATATATATATATATATATATATATATATATAATTTTAGGTACAGTATATCTATAAGACAATATGAATAAAACACAAGGAAAAGTAAGATTAGAGTAGGCTAAGATTAGGTTTCCTTTTGTCTTTATTGATATATATATATATATATATATATATATATATATATACATATATATATATATATATATATATATATATATATATATAATTTTAGGTACAGTATATCTATAAGACAATATGAATAAAAACACAAGGAAAAGTAAGATTAGCGTAGGCTAATATTAGGTTTCCTTTTGTCTTTATTGATATATATATATATATATATATATATATATATAGAGAGAGAGAGAGAGAGAGTGAGAGATAGGGGGAGGGAGGGAGAAAGAAAGAGAGAGATTTGAAGAGATTGAGGTAAATAGATTTTAAGAGACCGAGATAGATAGATAGATAGATAGATAGATAGATAGATAGATAGATAGATAGATAGATAGATAAAATTTTTTCATCTGGGACTAAATATGTCTTATGTGACTAAATAGTGGAAATTTTCGCCTTTATGCATAGTATATTATCAAGTACATTTCTTTAAATTTTTAGCTGAAATACTTAGACATTGGACAATTTGTATTTAAAATGGTCCGAAATAAAAATTAAAAAAAATCAATAAATAAATCCTTGAAAAAGAATTTTCCCAAGTATTTAACAAAACTTGTATAAATATAAAACTTACTGCCAAATGCACCCAGTTCATGCACATCTATGTATGTATGTGTGTGTGTGTGCGTACTATTAATACTTCTCGAACATAGATAGATAGATAGATAGATAGATAGATAGACAGATAGACTTTCAAATATTTCAAACGACTTATCGAAAACTAGCGAGCGGTATATCTGCGAAACTAAAATCGGAAGATAAGTCTTTTCAGCTTTTTCCTACGACATTATAAACGGGCAGGTTCTTTTTTTACAGCCATAATGTAAATATGCACCACACCAGACATTTTTTATCTATTAATTACTGCTGCTCCATTTTGTAATATTGAGCACTATGTTTACTAAAATATACATTAAATGCCAGTAATTTACTGGACTACGTGTTTTGTTAGGCGTTAACGCTCAGTGTTATTAGTGCTATTATTGTTATTAGATACATAGATAGATAGATAGATAGATAGATAGATAGATAGATAGATAGATAGATAGATAGATAGATAGATAATGATCAGACGAGGATTAAATTATGTATAGATCAGTCAGTCAGTTATGTGCCATGTGTGATTCAAACGCTTAGGCGATCATGTATCTTTTGATACATGACTGACGAGAAAGACTTTTTTCCCGCAGTTGGTTGCCATTTATTTCTGCCATCCAAGGCTATAGAACCCGGTCTGCCCTGCTATTTACCCATAGCTGGGGAGGGGGAGAAGAGGTTTCCTACCTTTCCCAATGCTATTAGCACGTAAGTGAATGTAATGGATTCGACTGGAATTCGAACTCGGCTCTCCGATTCCTCAATCCAAGCGGCTATCCATTACTCCCCCAGTGAATTAACATTTTATATTTCTAAAATCTGATATTTTATATTTCTAAAAACCTGAAGCAAGGACATATGTTTTGTGTCAGTTTGTCTAAATACTGCTGTATCATTGAGCTGATCATTACAGATTTGGCAAACATATAAATGTCGCATATATTTGATGCAAATGACGACGGCAAGTTGTTGACATTTTGCTAAAGGGAAACAGGCAAAATATCAAAGGAAAGATATGGATTTTCATGTATTCAACACACGAAAACATTGGCAGGAAAGAGAGTGATAAGGAGAACGAGAAGAGGTCAGGGCGGATTCTATACAGAAACATTTCCGACAATTCTCTCCACCTCTTTCTCATTTTCTTCAATTATCAATTTCGTTTAACCCTGCCGCTCTTTATCTCGTGATATCACAGACTATCTGTAACTACGTCTATGTGTGTGTCTACGTATGTATATACATTGTGTGTGTGGAATGCTGCGCATATGCATATAGAGAGATAATATTTTCCTGATATTTGCACAAGTACATTGCAAGACATACATACATTAAAGAACCAAACAACGAAACAAAGGAAAAAAAGAAATTGTTGTGGAGTAGCTGAACACCCCCAGAAGATGGCCTGGTCTAAGGCTATTTAAACAGCACTCTCTCTTACTGAGGGAGAGGAGTAAACGATTAACTGTTTATTACATTAGTCTGTGTTCTCAACCATGTACCATATTATTCTCCGGAATAAACTACTTCTTATATTCTATATGCGTGTCAACGTTTCCTATTTACGACACAACAGAAACAAACAGAATTAAAGTAAAAAAGAAACGAAGTAAAAAACAAAGTAAAAAAGAAAGAAAGTAAAAAGGAAACAAAGAAACAAAATCTTTTACAAACTCTTTGTTATATTTTCATTTTTTTATTTTTTTTATTTTATTTTTTATCATTTCACACCAAATAAAGCAATAAAGACCACTATGAAACAAGCGCTTACTAAGAGTAATACAGGGATACAACATAAAAACAGGATTCAAGGTTTAACGTTGGCATTGCATTTAAATTTTTGAAGATCATAGTTGACAAGAAAACAGTAAGCTAGAAGAGACTTCGTAAAACGAGAAATACGAGAGAAAAAATATAATAGAACTTATTATTACAGCTAACAATTTCAATAATGAAATTATAATTGATTGACTGATTTGTCTGTTTAACGGCATCTCAACACCTTATGGGTCATTTAATGAAATCGTCTTGGGAGCTTTGAATATATATGATATTCTGCTTTCACAACTGAATACAAGGTAGAGGATACTCAGCTTTTGTGCATATATAGGCTTGAGGGAACATGCACATTTGTGCAAATTAATTGAAACAGCTGCTTTAGTTTACTTTTTGTCACCATCAGTTTTACGGTGCAATCGATTTCTATTTTCCCAGATTGGGTCATTTGCAGCGGTGTGTAGTAATATGAATTTATTTTCGGGTGTATGATGAACTTTCTTTGGTCTTGAAAAATATTGCGTCATCCGTGCTTGCATTAGATTTTTAACACGCTCAGACACTATTGTCTCAACTGTCGATTAGCTGTCGATTAGCTGTCCTACAGTCATTGTCTGCGATTGACGTTACTCCAAGGAAGCGTACGAAAATTGTAACGCTGCAAGCCTTACCAGTCAGCAAATCAAAGTACTATAGACTGGCCAGGAAACGCTCCTGATTTAAATCCAAACAAATAGTTGTGGCCAATATGCAAAGAACGACTTTGTGGAATGGACATACGAAGTACTAATATGTGCACTGGAAAAATATAAAAAAAGTAAATAATAATAGAATTATTCGTTTTGTTTGAATTAATTTGCACAAGGGTGTAATTACTAGGGACAGTGATGTGCGTTTTATGTTGTAGATTAGTGGGAGATATATTTTGGAATAGTTTGATTTAAGAAATTATCAGATATTATATGGACAAATGCCATGAAAGTTCTTGTATGTTAATTGTTTACTAGTATTTTAAACGGATTTGGGTGAAGCCACTACAAATTCTTAGTTTGTGTGTATTATTGGTAATTCTTTATATAAAAATGTATTGCAGGTATTTTTACAATAAAAATGTATTTTTATACTTTCATAGTATTTTTGTTTTGAGGGGTCGCTATTTGTCCACATCTGGGACCCTAACAGGGTGGGCCTGAGAACAACAGCAATTAAGATATAGTTCCACGCTCCTCAAAGCCTCTTCCTTGCGGCCGAATGTAGTTTATGGTCATATCCAGGATTAATGAAATTATGAGACCTACCCTACACACAAGCGGCTAGTGGCACACCGGTGAGCCGCCGATGACAACGCCAACGGTACTCAGGTGGCAGCCACTGGTACTATTAATGCGAGTGTTATTTGAAGGCGTCTGACACCAGTATTGCTCAACGGCGTTCCTATAGTTGTATCTGCGATTACAAAGTCTCTACTACAACAAGCATTTACGGAAGTCACAATGAGTATTCGTTGGCATGACAAAAGTGGCAATGATTGTTCGTAGACATGACAAAATTATTCAATACATTAAATTTAAATCAAGTAAAAATGAATTTTTAAAAATTTAGCAAAGAGTCATTATAGATAGAGAAACAGGGATATGCGTGTGGGCATGTGTGTGTGCAAATTTACTTGGTCAAGGAATTTTAATCCAACATTATTATTATTACAACAAACGTTATTTTAATATATACAAGTATTTAAGTGGTCACCCGTTTTACTAACAGTGAAATTAATATCCATCGTCCCAGACAACAGAAAGCGTGCATTGTCTATATATAAAAGCTCTCTGTTTCCAATATTGAGCATACTTCCTTTATAAATATACCAAATTTTAGACAAATAAATATATATATATATATATATATATATATATATATATATATATATATATATATATATATATATTATGAATTACTCTGAATATAATATGCGTTATAATTGTATGCGTATGGTTGGGCTTTAGTCTTTTTGTTCCTTTTTTATATGTATGCATTTTCTTATTCTACGCAATTTTAAATTAAAAAAATATATTTCAAAATCCTTCTCTTTTGAGATGCCGCTCTTTCCTTTCCTTACTTTTTATGTCTGTCTTTTTCAATCCCTCTTTTGAGATGCCGTTTTTCCCTCTCCTTTTTTTAATTACAATCTTCTTGAATCCTTCTTTTGAGATAACCTCTTTCCTTCTCCTTCCTTTTTATTACAATCTTCTTGAATCCCTCTTTTGAGATACCATCTTACCCTTTCCTTCCTTTTTATTACAATCTTCTTGATTCCCTCTTTTGAGATGCCTTCTTTCCCTCTCCTTTCTTTTTACTACAATATTCTTGAATCCCTCTTTTGAGATGCCCTCATTCCCTCTCCTTTCTTTTTATTACAATCTTCTTGAATATCTCTTTTAAGATGCCATCTTACCCTCTCCTGTCTTCTTGTTTCAATTTTATTGAATACATCTTTTGAGATGCCATCTTACGCTCCCCGTTCTTTTTATTTCTATTTTCTTGAATCCCACTTTTGAGATGCCCTCTTTCCCTCTACTTTCTTTTTATTACTATCTTCGTGAATCCCCCGTTTGAGATGCCATCTTACACTCTCCTGTCTTTTTGTTAAAATTTTATTGAATACCTCTTTTGAGATGCCCTCTTTCCCTCTACTTTCCTTTTATTACAATCTTCTTGAATACCCCTTTTGAGATGCCCTCTTTCCCTCTACTTTCTTTTTATTACAATCTTCTTGAATCCTCCGTTTGAGATGCCATCTTACACTCTCCTGTCTTTTTGTTAAAATTTTATTGAATACCTCTTTTGAGATGCCATCTTACCCTCTGCGTTCTTTTTATTTCTATTTTCTTGAATACTTCTTTTGAGATACCATCTTACCCTCTCCTTTCTTTTTATTTCTATTTTCTTGAATCCCACTTTTGAGATGCCTCTTTCCCTTACCTTTCTTTTTATTACAATCTTCTTTAATCTCTCTTTTGAGATGTCCTGTTAGCGTCTCCTTTCTTTTTATTACAATCTTCTTGAATCCCTCTTTTGAGATGCCATCTTGCCCTCTCCGGTCTTTTTATTTCTATTTTCTTGAATACTTCTTTTGAGATACCATCTTACCCTCTCCTTTCTTTTTATTTCTATTTTCTTGAATCCCACTTTTGAGATGCCTACTTTCCCTCTCCTTTCTTTTTATTTATATTTTCTTGAATACTCTTTTTGAGATTCCCTCTTTCCCTCTCCTTTCTTTTTTTTTACAATCTTCTTGAATCCCTCTTTGGGATGCCATCTCACCCACTCCTATCTTTCTATTTCTATTTTTTTTAATCCCTCTTTTGAGATGCACTCCTACCTTCTTTCTTTTTATTTCTATTTTCTTGAATCCCTCTTTTGAGATGCACTCTTACCCACTCCTTTCTTTTTATTTCTATTTTCTTGATTCCCATTTTTGAGATGCCCTCGTTCCGTCTACTTTCTTTTTATTACAAACTTCTTGAATCACTCTTTTGTGATGCCTTCATTCCCTCTCCATTCATTTTATTTCTATTTTCTTGAATCCCACTTTTGAGATGCCCTCTTTACTTCCGCTTTCTTTTTATTGCTATTTTCTTGAATCCCACTTTTCAGATGCCATCTTTCACTCTCGTTTCCTTTCATTTCTATTTCCTTGAATCCCACTTTTGTGATGCCCGCTTTTCCTCCCCTTTCTTTTTATTTCTATTTAAATGAATCCCACTTTTGTGATGCCCTCTTTTCCTACACTTTCTTTTTATTTCTATTTAATTGAATCCCTCTTTTGTGATGCCCTCTTACACTCTCCTATCTTTTTATTCCTATTTTCTTGAATCCCTCATATAAATGCCCTCATTCCCTCTCCTTTCTTGTTATTTCTATTTTCTTGAATCCCACTTTTGAGATGCCCTCTTCCCTCTCCTTTCTTGTTATTTCTATTTTCTTGAATCCCACTTTCGAGATGCCCTCTTCCCTCTCCTCTCTCTTTATTTCTATTTTCTTGAATGCCACTTTTGAGATGCCCTCTTCCCTCTCCTTTCTTTTTATTTCTATTTTCTTGAATCCCTCTTTTGAGATGCCCTCTTTCCTACTTTTTCTTTTTATTTCTATTTTCTGAAATCCCTATTTTGATATACCCTCTTACCCATTCGTTTCTTTTTATTTCTATCTTCTTGAATCATTCATTTCAGATGCCCTCTTTCCTACTCCTTTCTTTTAAATTATATTTCTTTTCATCACAAAAGAGGGATTCATGAAAAGAGAAATAAAAAGAAAGGAGAGGGTAAGAAGGAATCTCAAAAGAGGGGTTCAAGAAAATAGGAATAAAAAGATAGGAGATGGTAAGAGGGCATCTCAAAAGAGGGATTCAAGAAAATAGGAATAAAAAGAAAGGGGCGGGAAAGAGTGCATCTCAAAAGTGGGATTCAAGAAAATAGAAATAAAAAGAAAGGGGAGGTAAAGAGGGTACTTCAAAAGTTGGATTCAAGAAAAAAGAAATCAAAAGAAAGGAGAGCTAATGAGGGCATTTCAAAAGAGGGTTTCAAGAAAATAGAAATAAAAAGAAAGGAGAGGGTAAGAAGGCATATCAAGAGTGGGATTCAAGAAAATAGAAAGAAAAGGAAAGGAGAGGGAAAGAGGGCATCTCAAAAGAGGGATTCAAGAAAATAGAAATAAAATAAAAGAAATGGGAATGAGGGCATCTCCAAAGGAGGATTCAAGAAAATAGAAATAAAAAGAAAGGGGAGGGGAAAAGGGCATCACCTAAGTGGGATTCAAGAAAATAGAAATAAAAAGAAAGAGGAGAGAAAGAGGGCATCTCAAACATGGGACTCAAGAAAATAGCAATAAAAAGAAATGAGAGGAAATGAGGGGATTTCAAAAGAGGGTTTCAAGAAAATAGAAATTAAAAGAAAGGAAAGCGTAAGAGGGCATCTCAAAAGTGGGATTCAAAAAAATAGAAAGAAAAAGAAAGGAGAAAGAAAGAGGGCATCACAAAAGAGGGAATCAAGAAAATAGAAATAAAATATAAGAAATGGAATGAGGGCATCTCTAAAGAGGAATTCAAGAAAATAGAAATAAAAAGAAACAAGAACGAAAGAGAGCATCTCAAAAGTGGGATTCATGAAAATAGAAATAAAATGAATGGAGAGGGAATGAAAGCATCACAAAAGAGGTATTCAAGAAGATTGTAATAAAAAGAAAGTAGAGGGAAAGACGGCATCTCAAAAGTGGGATTCAAGAAAATTGAAATAAAAAGAAAGGAGAGGGTAAGAGTGCATCTCAAAAGAGGGATTCAAGAAAATAGAAATA
>OZ010589.1:78000298-78047798 GCA_963932145.1 Acanthosepion lycidas | reverse complement strand
ATCTCAAAAGAGGGATTGAAGAAAATAGAAATAAAAAGAAAGGAGAGGGAAACAGGGCATCTCAAAAGTGGGATTCAAGAAAATAGAAATAAAAAGATAGGAGAGGGTAAGAGGGCAACTGAAAAGAGGGATTCAAGAAAATAGAAATAAAAAGATAGAAGAGTGTAAGAGGGCATCTCAAAAGAGGGATTCAAGAAAATAGAAATAAAAAGAAAGGAGTAGTAAAGAGGGCAACTCAAAAGAGGGATTCAAGAAAATAGAAATAAAAAGAAAGGAGAGGGAAAGAGGGCATCTCAAAAGAGGGATTCAAGAAAATAGAAATAAAAAGAAAGGAGTAGGAAAGAGGGCATCTCAATAGAGTGATTAAGAAAAAAAAATAAAAAGAAAGGAGTAGGAAAGAGGGCATCTCAATAGAGGGATTAAGAAAAAAAAGTAAAAAGAAAGGAGTAGGAAAGAGGGCAACCTCAAAAGAGGGATTGAAGAAAATAGAAATAAAAAGATAGGAGAGTGTAAGAGGGCATCTCAAAAGAGGGATTCACGAAAATAGGAATAAAAAGAAAGCAGAGGGTAAGAGGGCATCTCAAAAGAGGGATTGAAGAAAATAGAAATAAAAAGAAAGGTGTAGGAAAGAAGGCATCTCAAAAGAATGATTTAAGAAAATAGAAATAAAAAGAAAGGAGTAGGAAAGAGGGCATCTCAAAAGTTGGATTCAAGAAAATAGAAATAAAAGATAGGAGAGGGTAAGAGGGCATCTCAAAAGAGGATGCCCTCATTCCCTCACGTTTCTTTTTATTTCTATTTAAATAACGGTCAGAATAGATTACCCACAATGCAGAACTGACCCATATATATAAATAGTCGATTCGCGGCCTGACGATTATGTCTAGCATGAAACAGCTTGTCACCTCTGAGTGTTGACTTCAATGTTCACTTTTCAATTTATATTTAATTACGCTCTATCTCTGATATTGAGCACTTTATCCTATAAATATAGCACACTTTAATACTATATTTCTTCATATATATATATATATATATATATATATATATATATATATATATATTGTGTATGTATATTGATATGAAGAATATTTGCTTCCTAAATACAAAAATATATATTACTGAGGCCTGACGCTACGTTTTGAGAAGCCGTTGGAAGAAGACATGTTGGGGAAGTAGACTAACGCAAAATCACTTTGAACAATGAGCTATTTCGAAACATCATTCCGCCCAAGTTATACATTACAACGGTAAATTGAATAATTTTCATATCTAAATATATACATAGATATTTTGTTTTTTGTTTTGTTTTTTTCAGTATGCCTTTTTGTATCTGCGATATTAGAGTTATTTGTTGAGTGGATAAATATTAAAACTGAAAATCCCCATGTGGAATGTTTGGTTGTACATATATATATATATATATATATATATATATATATATATATATATATATATATATATATAGATAACTAGACTCGTTTCGAAAAACCCTCGAATTTTTGATTTGCAAATAATCAAATCAATCTCGAGGGAAAAAATGGTTTTAAAAAAGAAAGAGCTACAAACATGAACTACTGTCGAACAAATCGCACAGATGCAGGTCTGAAGCCCAAAGAAAAAACCCCGATACGAGTAGACAACTAACTAACAAAAGTGCTCAATACAATCGTAGAGCAGACCTAGATACACGTAGTGAGCCAGACAAACCTACCTAAGTTTCACCTAAACGGATCGTTTAGGTGAAACCTAGATAGGTTTGTCTGGCTCACTAGGTGTATCTATATATATATATATATATATATATATATATATATATATATATGTGTGTGTGTGTGTGTGTGTGTGTGTGTGTGTGTGTGAATTATCTGTATGAATGTCAATTACGCGTGTATTTTAACAGATGGGCGTTAGGGAACTTCTGAAAGTTTCAAAGATCGTATGTGCACGTGCTGTATATATGTCGCATATGAGCACGCCCAAGTTGTGTAATTGCTAGCAGGTTTGTCTTGCTGGATGAATTACGACAGTGAGTTCAAGCCTCAATGTGTGCTCAAGATATTCGGTCTTGTGCCACACATAAACTACATTTAGTAAATCAATATATATATGCATACGCACACTCCACAAAGGGCATTTAAATGCTATGTGAGAAAGTATATATCTACAACTATTTTGGGGTAGGTTTAGACAATGCAGGGTATGTGAAGTGTGCGTTTGTGTGTGTGTGTGTGAGTGTGTGTATGTATGGCACATGGTTAGAACGTTCGCTTTCTGACCATGAGATCCGGGTTCGAATCTCACCATGGTCGATTTGTGACTTCCTGTTGTTATCACTCTGTAGGAGGCGATCCCAGTATGCGGAACGCTTGGAAAGTACCTGAAAGCCATACCACGGGTTGACCCAAGCATTGTGCCTGAAATTAGGTGAAATTAGATGAAATCCTTTAGGGCTGAAGATGGGTGTGCTAGAAGGCATGTCTCGCGAGCACAACCATCCGAGAGTTTGAGCGGGCTGGCCTTGTTCAGACTGTTGATCACCCTAGATAACACGCGTCTCTCTCAGACACTGTAACTAAGGTTTGTTCAGCATTTTTTCAGTAGGTGGTCACTGTGGGTGTTGAACAAACACAAAATGCGCCTGAGTAAGCGTATGCAACAGGGATTAGCTAGCCGCCCTTATACACACACACACACACACACATATATATATATATATATATATATATATATATATATATATATATATATATGTATATATATAAATTTATATATATATATATATATATATATATATATATATATATATATATATATATAAATATATATAATGATTTATCTAGAAGATGAGAATTCATCCAAATGTGTTTTGTACTGACAAGGTCTGCCTGTTTAATTTTCAAATTTATTTTTGTAATTTTCGAATAAGCTGTTGTACATCAGGATCGAAACAGTGGATAAACTGTTCATGATTTGTTTTGGTTCGATGAAGTATTTTCGATGCCAGGATGTAACAAAATCTTGCCTACCACACTGACAACATCCTTTTCTTAAAAAAGACACTCGAAAATACTTTTTGACAGTCACGTCCTATACGTGGCCAGTTGACATTGGTATGTCTTCTATTTTTAGAAAACTCTTAACACTCTACCTCCACTACTAAAAAAGGTAAGATTGGTAGCGATCGAATAATATTAATAAGCTATGCTTCCCTAATTATGAGTTGGGTATGACTATGTGATTTTAAATAATCATTATGTTATCGACTAGAATTTTCCTCAAAGGTTCCTGTAAATTATAAGTTAATAAATGTTTATTAATCGCACTCTGCTTCGAAAGGTGGCATGTAAGACGTCTACTTAAGGAGATAGTGGTGTGCCCGATATTGGTGATTGCTTATTGACAAGCAACATTCTTGTACTGGACATTAAAACTGGTACATTATATTGGTCACCGCTAGTTTATATATATATATATATATATATATATATATGTGTGTGTGTGTGTGTGTGTGTGTGTGTGTGTGTGTGTCTGTGTGTCTGTGTGTGTGTGCGTTCGTGCGCCTGTGTGTGTGCGTGTGTGTGTGCGTGTGTGTGTGCGTGAGTATACATATATCTGTATGTATATATATATTTATACATAAATATACATTGAGAAAATAATATAAAAAATAGAAACGCGTCACAAAAAAATTTTACATTTTGTCATATTTTTCACAGTACTGTTTTCTTGATATATAAAATTATATATCGTTGTCATAACATACATATATATAAATATATATATCTATGTATGCGTATATATACACACACACGAATATATACATATAAATCTATGTATATGTATGTATATATAAATACGCCTGTTTAAGTACTGCGTACATGTATGCCGCCCATTAATTACAAAAAAATTTAACTACTGACCCTTGCACTTAATTGCCGTCGTCTCCTTTCTAAGAGATTCTTCAGTTTGTCTACAACAATTTTCACAAATATCACTTGTTGCAAATAAATCTATAAAGTCCTATTAAACTGCTGAATTCAACTACCCCCTATATATATATATATATATATATATATATATATATATATATATATATATATACGCGGTATAATGGATAAATTGCCGTCTAAATTACGCAAAAATAAAAATAACATTGACATCTCATTTTAAGATTATACATTTACCAAAATAACACAAAAATATCTTGAAATACTAAAGAGTAAATTTATTTAATAAAATCGCCATCTGTTTCCACCGCGGCCTCCAGAAAACTTCGTAGTCTCCTGGAACTCTTCTGGACGGTCTCCTTATTTATATTGGTGAATGCTACCATAATCCTGGCTTTCACTTCATCTTTGAGTTCTGTTGCTCTCTGGACAGATAGGTGACCAGATTCAAGGGGCAATGTGGTCACAGAAATTGTTTGACACCCATGAATATGTTGTGTGGCATAGTGAAGAGTGCTGTTACCAGACATAGGTATAATGTCGCCGTCACTAGTGGTCACTTCAAACACCCCCATAATTACCATTAGACTCATCCAACTCTTTCCGAATCCTCTGTACTGGCATCCAAAAACACTGAAATGTTCGTACTGGTGCGAATGCCGTGAAGTACTGCTTGCCGTTTCAAAATTTCTGGTACAGTGAATTTCGTCATGGGGATCTTTATCTCACAGACGGTGCCCAAATGATCCTACTATACTGTGCAGTCACAAAGAATGCGCATGCGCTAAATTAAAAATATAAAATGGCAACAATTTACCCATCGTACCCTATATATATATATATATGACTTATTAAATAATTTAGACAAGTTTTGCTTAGTTATTTTTAGTAGGATTCTCTTGTAATTACGAACGAGTTTCTTAATATTTTTATTAAAGTAAGAAAGAAAATTACTATGTTAAGCACTTAATCACCACTTATTATCGTAGTATAACAAAAAGTCCTTGAATATGGCTAATAATTTATCCAAAAACGCTAATCTTAACAAATTATTGTACACTTTTTCGACTAAACTGAATACTGGTATGCATACAAGAAAAATATATTTTAAAAAGTACCCTGTAAGTATTTGTTAAACGAAACATTTTATTTACACACACACACACACACACACACGCACACACACACACACACACACACATATATATATATATATATATATATATATATATATATATATATATATATATATATATATATATATATATATATATGTATATATATATATGTATATATGAAAATAATAAGCAAGAACAGTAAGATTTATAATCCGGTGTTCTTCGCAGTTTTTTTTTTATTTAAAAAAAAAACAGTGCTCAATGCAAACAGTAGAGCAAAATATTATAATTATTTTCTTTTTAAAAATATGATTTCATCGCGACATATAAAATTTACAGTTTTGAAAATGGAATTTTTTGTCGTCGCATTGCAATCATACTTTTAAAAAGAAAATAATTATAATATATATTTCCCTGAAGACGTCTTACAAGACTCTGCAATTACTCTTTTTATTACATTTTTCTTACAGTCGTACAAGTATTTTCTTCACTGGATAGAGTGTGTAAAAAGTTTGCAAATGTTCTATCGATTCGACCAATTCGTGATTTATATTATTTCCGATTTTCAATGAGGTTCTTTGTCTGGAACGTCCATTGGGACTCACACTTACTCCAGACCTCAAGTGGAACGCTTATATATGATCCATCGCTAAATCTGCTGCGAAATAGTCGGTTTCTTGTACAACTTCAGAAAGTATTTGGCTCCATCTGCCTTGCTCTATTGTCACACGAAGCAGATCAGACTAAAAATGAAATGTTGCTGTTACATCCTGGCTGGAACTAAGCAGCCCTCATTTTCTAATTTTGGCACAATTGAAAAAGCTTTTGAGAGACCCTGTAGGCGATTGTTTTCCACCATTTTGATAGCCTCTCACTATTTCTCGTTATTTTTAGGTAGATGTCCGGGCGAATTACATTCCTTGATTTCACTCGTCCAAACTTTTGCAAGGAAGACCCGTTATGCCACGTACACTGTGTTGGCTCGTCCTCACTCCTTACATATTCCATTGGTAAGACAGCTTTTTTTCCTCAGAACTGTTGCATTATGAAATAGACTCTCGAGAGAATCGTTCTCCGACCACTACAATCTTAACCGCTTCAAGAGTCAGTCGTTAACTCTCGATATATCCTGATTTACACATCATTCTCTTTCTTTGTACGCCCTTAAAACGACCATATTTAGCCTCTACTATGAGTAGTTCTTGGGCTTCGTATTTGGGGAATAATAATAAAAAGTGAAAAATGTGGATCCAGAAAGGATCTTATTATGTGACTAAAATATATTAACCACTTGGTAGTGGCTGGAGAGTTATTTTCATCTTTAGTTTTCTTATGCTGGCAATGAATTTGATAGTCATTGAAGATAATCCGTAGACTGAGCTAAAGGCAGTAAAAGCAGCGATTATCCAGGAGCAGCTAACACGATATCTGTTGAGAAATATTTGGGGTCTTGTAATGAGTCAGACAGTGATTGAAGACAAATACTTCGCTATAGTGTAATTGCTAATAAGCTAGTTAAATAGACTATTACCGCTGTAGTGCGTTGTTTCACACTTGGTGCTTTATACCTTAATCAAGGGTACTGGTCATTAAGTTATAGGTATCAAGTAAGTCTTAGTAGACCATTTGCTTGTGTTGTGAGTTCGATCTCTGCCGTATACTTCACACTTGTAGCCTTGAACCGGACAAAGGTGAAAAGATTCCTGTATGAGCAGCCCGTCATAAAATGATGATTTACAGTTTAATCTCGCGGTGTATACTTCTGTAGTGAGTTATGGGCGTGCCAGATCTGTAGTCTATAAATGGAAATGCGTTATCGGAAGCATATGTCAGGCAATCATAAGTGGGTAAGTATAAACTGTGTATCATACTTTATTGCAAGTCACATATTTGTTAACATTTTGAATATTAAACATTGTACAAAAGTGACACTTGGTACGCTGAAAGATTCTGAGTAGGTAAATATGCAGAGAAAATTTTAATCGTATTGATAAGCTACATACAACGTTATGTTATCTATTTTAAAGTGTTTTTAACTGTGTCACGGTTTATTGCAGGTGTACAAGAATCCCACTGAAATGACGTCTGACAGTTACAAACAAGACACGAATTGTTTCAGGTCTCGCAGAGGGCTTATCTTTGTGTGAATTAGACAAAGAGCTTAGTCGTGATATAATAACATTGAAGCCATTTGTGGGAAACCAAGACAAGATAAAGGAAGGGAAAAAAGCGTGACATTCGAAAAATACGTAGAAAATTGAGAAAAGGCTACGGCAGTATAAGTGCCGCCATATTTGAACGTGCTGGGGTTTATTCTTTGTCTAAAATCACCCGGTGTAGAGTTCTTAAACCCATCTCCAGACCCATCCTAAACAAGACCCACAAGAGTAGCTTAATACTTGGACACATAAATACAGGAAGACTAATTTTCAAGATGCTATCTTTATGGATGAGGTCAGAGCGACATTATCTCGCACAAGAATGTATGGTCACAGTTAATTTAAAAAAGAGAATCTGTGGAAAAATATTATCGCCTCCGACCTGAAGAGATATGGCTTTAAAAACCAGTTTATTAAATTTTCTGATAAAATTTCATTCTTGACCATATTCTAGTGTAATAGCACTCATACAAATGCCTCGTCGGTGTTCAAGCTTTTAAGATTTTATTGATTGTATAAGTGTATATAATGAATCAGACTGGAACTGGAATTTCGATATTCGATTTTCAATTCCGAAGCGTTTCCAGGGGAGAGTTGACCAGGACTCCTGCCGTCATGGTTATGGGTACAATTAAATTTCAGCTCTCACTTGCCTTTCTTTTTGATGAGCGAACGTTGAACAACCTCATGCATTTCCAGAATATTATCCAACTCGTTCTGCTCCCATTTATGTAACAGAAACTATGTGTCGTTACAGTAGGATAATTCCTGCCAAATGATACCCATGCTACTCAACCTGCTCTGAAAAAGGTTCCCTAGTTGGCACAACCGTCAGATTTTTACCCCATTGAACATGTACGGGGCGTAATAGGACGACGTCTGACTCTTGCTGCAACTGTTGCACGAGGCGTGGTTTAACGTACAGCAAAATTGTATTCGCCATCTGTAGAATTGTTTGCATGTGGCAGTACAGACATATATTAACATCTAAAGACTATATACTCTGCATTCATATGGGGGTCTAAATACTGTTTATACACACCTTATTTTAGAAACCGAGGTACGCGTATTGATCTTTATATTTACTGTAATCCAGTAATATCTACAGCTTGCATAACCTTGAGTAAATTGAAAGAAGACAATCGGACGTGAGAAGCTTAACCAATTCAGAGTTGATTAGAGCGTCTAGTATACCGCCAAAGAGAGCTACAAGAATTATAGGTTGATAGTTAAATGGATCAAACGATTCTCCAGAGTTCTTAAAACAGGATCTATAGAAGAGGAGTTCCAATAATGCGTAAAGCAAGATGCAGCAAAGCATCTACTGGAGAGAACAGGTGCAAGTTCACGGGGACGTTTCTTAAGGGCTACTGCAGGGAGACTATCCTCCACATGCTTTGTGAGATTCTAGTTTGGAGATCATACAGGAAACCATGGAAGAATTTATATCCATATCACACAGTAGAGATTCAGTACTAAGTGGAAAGTCAGGCAAAGTGACTTCTGATGTCAAAAGTAGAATTGGTAGAGAATTTGCAGGCAAAACATTCTGCTTTATCAACAGAACATATTACTGTAAATTGATTAAAGAGAGGAGGGATTACATACTTACCTTTATTAAACTCTTACAGGGCAGCCAGTAATCACGAAAAACAAACTTGTCAGTACGATTCCTAATTCTATCAGCGAACAATGACTTAGCCTCCGTGAGTACAAGTTTTCACATTACAAGCGGATACAAACTGTTCAAGAAAGAAATTCGGATTACTAACACAAAAACAGAGAATGTCTCATATCAAGAATATTTAACATCGAAAAACATAAAGGAGAAAAAATTAATCATTTTTAATGATATGTGGAAATCACCGCCTTTTACCTGAAGACGGTCACGAGACCAGAAACTCGTGTAGTAAAATTATGGAAAATAAAACATAATATTTTTTTTTAAAATCCACTTTACAACCAAAAACGTTTGCGGTATCTCTCTTCTTTTTAATATATATATATATATATATATATATATAGATAGATAGATAGATAGATAGATAGATAGATAGATAGATAGATAGATCGTAACTTAAACTGATAGACGTTCATGAAATAGATGACTGATCCTCCCCATACACAGTCTTTTCTCCAACATTTACTGACTGTAACCCCCCCCCCTGCGTACTAGTCGCATTCTCGCCTTGCTCGGAGTGAAATGATTATATATATATATATATATATATATATATATATATATATATATATAGAGAGAGAGAGAGAGAGAGAGATAGATAGATAGATAGAGAGAGAGAGAGAGATTAGAATGATAGACGTTCATGAATTATATGACGGGATTTTATTAATTTTCCAATGAGTGAAGATAGACCTTCCTTGAAAATCAAATTCGGAAACCGTCTTCACCTCTAAAAATAGAAAAAGAAATGCCCGACTGTTTTATTTTGTCTAGCAGAATTTAATTAAATGGTAGGATAATTTTGTTGCGCTAATCATCATCGTATAGAGAGTCATATTGCCTTTAAAATCAACATATGAAATACTACTTTGGTTTTAAATTGATCTCGAACACCAGCTTCTATTATTGCCAGGAAATACACAGCTACTTATTCGAACACAAGACAGGCCAAACTGATTCATCTTAATGTATAAACACTTGATTAACGTTTTATCAACAGCCGCACCTTCTACGCTTAAGAGTGAGAAGGAATAGAAATCTGTTTTGTTTGTGTTTCATGGTTCTTTTATTTTGAGGCCATTGCGTTGGCTCCTCTAATAGCAAAGCACTCGATGCCTTCCCCCTTCATTAGGGGCAATTTTGAACTGGATTTTTATATCTAAATTAGATAGATAGATAGATAGATAGATATTAGGTTGGTGCAAAATGTCGTTTTTGACGTTCAACTTCAAAAGAAAAACGACATTATTTGCACCAACCTAATAGATAGATAGATATGAACAGTGTAAGATAGATAGATAGATAGATAGATAGATAGATAGATAGATAGATAGATAGATAGATAGATAGATAGATAGATAGATTTCGTCTGCAGGGATGGAGTTGTAGGGATGAATATGTCATTCCTCCCACACACCGCAATGACGATTTTGAATTGTTTTAAGTCTATAAAGCGAAGACTCAGCAGATCCAGCCAAAATGGAGTAGCAAGAAGATAGATAGATAGATAGATAGATAGATAGATAGATAGATAGATAGATATGTAACGTCCCCCCGGTGTCGCTGGGCCAAGTGTGACGTCTGCCTAGCCGCGTCCGTCGTGCTATCCTGTCCTGTGACGACCAACTGGCTTGGTATTGGTCGCGGCACCAAATGTGACGTTCTAACCTTTTGGTGATTCGGATGGGAATCTGGTTAGATTCGGTATCAGCCTTGTCGTTCCCAGCCCACCTCCAACGTCTGGTTACTGAAGTAACTGTTTTGATTTCCAGTCCAACCTACCCACGTTGTGAATTGATCTTAGGCAGACGAAATCAATCAGTCGCCGGGCCGTAATGCAAGCTGAGTTCGAATAAGGGTGATATCGTACAAGTAGATGTAAAAAAAAATAAAATAATAACTCGAAAAGTTCAAATGTGTTAAAAAAGGATAACAATATTTTATATATGGTTGCTGGATACAGGACTGCGTCTACTTTCCAACCCGCTATATGGATTCGTGACACTTTGTGTTTGTTAGGCGAGTCTTAACATCTTAAGTTGTTTGTTCTTTTAAGAAACTGGTTCTTGGTGTGTCTTCAGGCGATATTCGTAAAACTTGTATTGGTGGTGTGAGTCTAAGTCGTTCTTCAAAAATAAATTGTTCTTGATTAGAAGATGAGTTCAGAACTGCGTGAATCTTAGTCAGCTTCTGTGAGGCGGGTACAACTTCAACTGCGAACTTCGAACTTAACTGCCTCCCAACTGGAACTCGAACTCGAACTGAACTGATTTTCGCTCGCTGCGACTTTGCTTATATGGACGCCGACCAAAACCGGGGTGGGCTTGTCGGGGTTTGAAGTTCCTTGATAATACTCAATCCACAATCCACTTATTTGGTTTTGGTCAGGAAATTTTTATTATTTTCCATTTTTGGAAGTCTTCTCGTTCTCCCACCTTCTTCTATTCTCGTATTGGTATCTCATCATACCCTCAGAGGCTGTCAACGGGTTTCCCCTCACTCTCACAGTGGCATCTCACATCTATCCCCTCAATGAGTGCCAACAGGCCTCCCCTCCTGCTTCACATGATTAACTCCGCCTGGCTCTCGTTATCATTCAGCCAATGGGCGCTCAGCAGCGTGGGTGTGGCCAGACTAGCCTCGATTTAAAAATCTTGCTCCAAGAAAAAAAAATTATCTTTTTATTTTTCACTATTCCTTTTCCTTCTTCTCTTCGAGGAGACCTCACACCCTAGACTCCTTATCTTTAACCGTATTACCTGGAATTCGTCAATTAGCTTTTCGCCAGCATCAAGTGGGTGGCCATTTAAACGTATTTGCATTCTTGGTGCCAATTTCTGATCCGATAAAATAATTTCGCCACCACAGCCAGTTTTCGACACAAAACAGATGCCTTTTTCCAAACGATATCTGCCCATAGACAAAGGTTTAACCTTTCCTTCATGGTGGTCAGCGGACACTTTTGTTTTTGTAATTTTGCGACACAGTTAATTTTTATCTATTTAGAATTCTGTCTCTGAGGTTATTTGGCCAACCTAGAATTCGCCAATTAGCTTTTCGCCATCACCAAGCGGGTAGCCCATTAGACGTTTTCGCATTCTGGCGCTATCTATTCCTAATAAAATAAGTTCGCCACCATGGCCAGGTTTCGACACAAAACAGTCTTTTCTCTCAATGATTTCTACATATAGACAAAGGCTTAACCTTTCCTTCATGGTGGTCAGTGGACACTTTTGTTTGTGTAATTTTGCGACACAGTTAATTTTTATCTATTCAGAATTCTGTCTCTGAGGTTATTTGGCCAACCTGGAATTTCCAGCCGCCCCGTAACCTAAATCAGATTAAATCCAGTATCTTCCATTCTCGACAATGGAAATAAAAAATCTTACCACTTTTACTTGTCAGAAAAATGACACCGCTTAGTGTCCTTTTCATGATGACTTCTTATCACCTAAATTTAATTCTCGCCTTTCCCTTTTTTTTTTCTTCTTTCTCCCTTTTAGCAAGCCAAATGGTGTCACAGATAGATAGATAGATAGATAGATAGATAGATAGATAGATAGATAAAAAGTAAAATGTAAAGAAACATATGTATATTAATCAGAATCAAAGGATTGTAAGGGAATTTCAATACGAATCATGTAAAAAATAAATTTATTACGTCTCACACCTTTATGTTTTGTCCATGGTTCTATTGTGGCAATCATTTTGTTGCCATATTAGATACGCAGGCGCACAATATGAAGGTTGTTCTTGCTGTTGCAATAAGTATTAGATGCCCATCTTGTTTTGTCCTTACAGCTTTCACAAAGTTTCAATTCACACCGAATTAATCCTGTCAGCAAATTACTTTTCGAACTCTCTTCATATATTGATATTTTTTCGGCTTCTTACTCTACTTTTCTGCTTTTACAGGTAAGAAAAGACTGAAGAATTTTTCTACTACATTTCATTCAATACAAAACTTTAGAGCCACTCAAGGCAGAGGGTTAGAATGGAGTGGTTTATGATGAATAAAGAGTGTGATGTGAATGTGAGAGAAGGTGATACAAATTGGGCATTAAGACTATAAGAAAGCTAGATAACGAGTGACTCTTGACTTGAATATATTTATATATATATATATATATATGTGTCTGTGTGTGTGTGTGTCTGTGAGTGAGTGTATGTATATGTGAGAGAGTGTGTGTGTGTGTGAATATAAAACATGTCTGTTTTTTTAAAGTTAAATTATCATTATTGTAACTCAGAATTATTCGAAATAGTGTTTTCATCTTGATTGTTAGAGACGTAGTATTTTTTCAAATTTTATGTGCATATGCGTGCTGGGGCTCAAATCAAAGGTTTTATTAACGATCATGGTTTTTAATATTCATGTGACGTGAGGGGCTTTAAAGAAAAAGACAGATCAACCGACAAACAGACTGACATAGCGAGAGACCAAACGATAGGCCAAACGATTTGCTATGCTACTGATTCGTAGCATTTTTTTTACATTTATTGTCAGTTTTGCATTATTTTGGTATTATTTTAAGCTGAAAAATGTCCGCATACAAAAATCGTTTGCCAACAATCCTCCCTGCGAGGAGTGGGGGAAATAGTCGATACTAGAAATAAATTTTACAATTAGATGTGTCCGTTAAATAGAGACTCCATCCAAAACAAGGTGCTTGCAGCCTTTAAATATCCGTGACACAGACAGACAGATAGATAGACACATACATACATACATACATACATACATATTTAACAGACTTAGATACATTTATACATACATAGTCTGCTTGTATATTAGTCGAAAGTAATATGTACATTTTTTATGGGGTCAGTTTAGGTAATCACTTATCTCTATGTGTGTAAATCCATGTATTATCAGACAATATAATTGCATATATACATGGGGATATGTGCGTTTGTGTGTGTATCCATGTGTCTGTGAATATGAGTGTATATCTGCGTGCCTACTTTTTACTTATATAATTACTTTTTCTATATTCAGAAAATCTAATATCTTAACGTAACTTTGGGCTCCGATTAGGAATCAATAAAAACTATATTAACTTTGTCAGATGCATTTCCCGCCAGTTCTGACGTCGACCATTTTAAATACGAATTGGAATCAAAATTGGTCGTATTCAATGCTGCAAAAATGTCTACCCTTTAAATGCAACCAAGAAAATGTCAAGAAGGTTGTTTTCATCCAGCGTAATCGTCACGGGTCTCCGAAATCTGTCGCCAATTTATTAAGCAATAAATTGTTATTAAGAAACTGAGTCATCTAAAAGGAAAATTGAGATAGGGCGATAGATTAAGAGAGAAAGAGGGAGAGAGATCTAGATAGAAAGATATGAACTGAAATGTAGACGAAAACATTTAGATAGATAGATAGATAGATAATGTACAGACGTAGAAAGAAAGAAAATGAACTGACATAGATAGATAGATAGATAATGAACAGACAAAGAAAGAAAGAAAGAAAGAAAGAAATGAGCAGACGTAGATAGATAGATAGATAGATAGATAGATAGATAGATAGATAGATGTGAACAAGTTAAGATATCTGTTCCACGAAACTTACAAAATTCCTCCTATTAAGACGTACCTTTTATTCAATCAATAATACGAGCCTGGTCATCGGTCAGTTTATGAAGAACTTCTCGATAACGTCTGTTCAAAAGGCCGAGCTTATGGAGGAGTTGATTAATGGTGCTTTGTGAAGGATCAAGTTCTGCCGACAATGTATGACTGCTTGAGCTTAGATGTTGCTCAAACATTTCAAGCAAGACATCGTCTTTCACAACAGAAGGTCTCCCTGACCTTGGTTTTTCTTCGAGGATCATATCACCTTCCTTGAAACGCCTGACACCAGGTGTTGTGACACACGTTCATTGTCAGTTCCTGGGTCTTCGACATCATTAATTTCTTTTTAGCTGTTTATGCACTCAGCCCTCTTTTGGCTCTAATTGCAATCTTTTCACCACTCATTATCAAGCTCTAAAATAAAGAATAAACAGTTAATGTTTATATATTGTATATGAAGAAAACGAATAAACAATTCAGCAATGATTGAGCAACAAGTTGTATCAAATTAATGAGATAACATGGAAATACAGGTTGGCAAGATTCATCAGTGATGAAATCTGCAGAAATTTTAAACTGAACCAGGAAATTTATAATAAATAAAATATTACAGAAAAGAAGATGATAAAAACACATACATATTTAGCACTGTCTACAATATTTCAACATTTTCAAAACTGCGACTATATATTATTATAATAATGTATTAAGAACTGCCTTACAACAGGTTTCTAAAATCCTTTTGGACAGGAGAATACAATACACACATTATAATAACATTTTTACCCATGAAATTCTTGATGACCACTTTCACAAGGTTCCCCACTGTTGTCTTCCAGCTTATATATAGAGAGAATAAGATAAAATAGGGTAGGAAAAGAAAGAGAGAGATGTATTACCCTAAAGTTGAGTGAACTTGAATATGGTGCTCCAGCTGGATTTGTTACTAACTTTTTCAGAAAAGTATACTTTGTGAAATATTGTGAAAACAGTAGGCAAAAGACTAAATTCAATGACAGCCGATACTAAATTCCTGGGTGCATATATATATATATATATATATATATATATATATATGTGTGTGTGTGTGTGTGTGTGTGTGTGTGTGTGTGTGTGTGTGTGTGAAGGAAAAAGCGTGCCAAACGCCAAGAAAGAAACATTCTACAAATTTAAATAAATTTTATTATTGCGTATTTGTTTTCTCTCAAACTGAAAGAAACAAATTACAAAGTCCCACAAAAATATTTTGCTTTTATTTTTACAACACAACATAATTATTTGCGTTAATATGATAGAAAAACAGAATGTGCCTATTTAATGAAAGAGTCAAGTATTTACGTTATTTATGAGTGCGTGTAATTTTCCTGCAGTTATCAAAGGAGACTTGGGTTATTACTACTATTAATATTTTTGTTGGTATAAATCCGTTCGTGTGTTTTTTGTGTTGCTTAATTTACATTAAAATTGCAATCGTATTTCAAGAAGTTATTCGATAAAATATGTGAAAATTTGGGTAATTAATTATACGAACGGTGTGAGTAATCACTTTGCGCACAACAACCATTGGTCAAAAGTTTACCAAAAAACTGAAAAATTAATACTAACTTTTGAATTTACGCAATTTATAGAAAATAGATTGGCTAGGGAAGCTAAAAGTTAGACTTAGTAAACTCAGAAATTTATTGGTTAATAAATATTTTACCTAATTTTTAAATATCTATTTTAGGAGGGAAAATATTGTCGATCATTTTCTTGAGTGATCTCTCAAATTTTGTAGCAGACAACAAACATGGTCGTCTGAAATGTCAAAACCTTAAGCACGTTTGAGATAACGTCGCTGATTGGTTAATAAATGCGAATGTAGAAATTCAAATCAGGAGCCAACTTTTTGTACAAAAATGTGCCAATTAATATTCTTAGTTATATTACTTAAATCTGTTGAATTTTTCCACAATTTTTAACGGGGTTCCACACACACACACACACACAGACACACACACCTGCGGGCGCGCGTACACACACACACACAAAAACATACATATATAACTTCAAACGATAGAGGACACTTCTTATTTGAAATAGACGTCCTGTTTTATTAATTAAGCAGTGTGTCTATCAGCTTGTGCATTCGAAAAATCTAATAAAGAAGATGTGTCCTCCGGTAGTCCAATGGATGTCCCTTTGTATCCGCTTGTAATGTGCAAATGTGTCCTCAAGTAATTGTTCGCTCGGAATCGTACTGACAAGTTTGGTTCTCATGATTACTGGCTTCCCTGTAAGAGTTTAATAAAGGTAAGTCCGTAATACCTCCTCTCTTTAATCAATGTAAAGTAATATGTTCTGTTGATAAAGAAGAATGTTTTGCCTGCAAATTCTCTTCCAATTCTACTTTTGACATCAGAAGTCACTTTGCCTGACTTTCCACTTAGTACTGAGGCTCTACTGTGTGATATTGATGTGGGTCCAAAGTCGGGACCACGGAAGGAAAACACGGAACACGGATTAGAGGTAAGAAAGATATATTAAACAAAAAGGTTACAAAGATAGTGTAAGTGTAAGCAGAGATTACTATGTGCTAGTGTCCAATATTGGTAGTCGTACGCGGCTGATACTATGGTATTAGAATAATCTCTCTCTCTCTTTCCTCCTCTTCTCCTAGAGTGTTATATCGCATACTTTATATAGTCCTGGAAGAGTCTATGCTGTAGGTATGTTACGGTCTCAAAACAGATATGGATATAAATTCTTCCATGGTTTCCTGTATCATCTCCAAACTAGAATCCCACAAAACATGTGGAGGGTGGTCTCCCTGCAGTAGCCCTTAAGAAACGTCCCCTTGAACTTGCCCCTGTCCTCTCCAATAGATGCTTTGCTGCATCTTGCTTTCCAGATTATTGGAACTCCTCTTTTATAGTTCCTGTTTTAAGAACTCTGGAGAATCGTTTGATCCATTTAACTATCAACCTATAATTCTTGTAGCTCTCTTTGGCAGTATACTAGAGACTCTAATCAACTCTGAATTGGTTAAATATCTCACCTGGCATTGTCTCCTTTCAAACAGACAATATAACTTTCGTTTCTCATGGTCAACCGCCGGAGTGTTGACGATTATTGTCGAGTCTATCAAGTTTTATACAAGAATAATGTAGCCCTGAGTATTGCTCAGAATATCTCGAAGGCGTTTGAGAGGGTTTGGCGTGCTGGATTTCTTCCCATGTTGTAGGTATATGGTTTTTATTGTAGTTTCTTTGATTTTATACAGTCATTCTTATAAAACCGCGTAATTAATGTTACCTTTAATGGCCACTCCTCTAGATCATTTTGCATTAATGCGGGCATTGTCCAGGGTTCTATTCTTGAATCCACACGGTTCATTATTTTTATCAACAACCATCCTCATGTCATCAGTTCCCGACTCGGTATCTATACGAATTATACAACTTTTTACTCTAGTCTTAATAGTAATTCTAATAAGTTCGATAAAATCAAATTAACAGTTGATCTCGAAAATGACCTTCAATCTCGTGTGAACTACGAGAAGAAGTAACTTGTTGATCTTGACTCTTTCAAAATGAACCAGCGCTCTATTAATCATCGTAACGACATTTTTTTTTCCTTATGCGAACCTCCAGGAAAACAACTCGGTGAGCATTCTTGAGTTCACTGTTTCGACTGACACGAAGTACAATAATTATATTCAGTCAATTGAGATGTTTTCTGCTAGAAAACTCGGTTGTATCTGACAATTTTTCTCGCCAGAATTTATCTTGAACTTTTATAAATTCAATCTTCGTCTGTCTTTCAAATATCGCTGCCAGATCTGATTTCGTGCCTCTTCTATTTCTCTAGATACTACCAGCCATACCCAAGCTGGTCGATCAGAAAAAGTGTTCAATTAAAATGGAGCAAAAACCGCATCATGTTTTTCAATTACTTTAAAGTCCTTTCATTAAAAACATTTTGAATTAATGCAGTTATTGATATAACAGAAGTAGTCCGTATTTTGTATGTTATATTGATATAACAGAAGTAGTCTGTATTTATTCAATCAAAGTTAGCCGAGGACGTGAAGAGTTAAAACAAGCTACATGATGACCCGCGTCAGTTTTAGAGTTTTTGAATTTAATTTATCAGTGTGCTATCTCAACAATTTTTTTGACGTTTTTGAAATTCAATTTGTCAGTGTGCTATCAGGGATGTAAAAGAGGATACATTTATAAAACAATTAAATTTGATGAAAATTGGTTGAAAGATCAATGAAAAATAAGAAAGAAACCAGTAAAAACAACCATTTTTCGCTATTTACGCAGGTTTTCACCATATGGGTGGACTCAATTATCAAGTTAAATGACTGTTAAACAATCAACTTATTGTTGGCTACAATTGAGTGAAGTTTGTAATAGATTGCTTGAATTTGAGGGAATTTTTAGTTTAAAATTTGTATTGAAATCGACTTGTGTTGAAATCGCGGTTTTTCGCTAAACACAGTGGCGTAGAAATAAAAATGAGTTATCGTTGAGCTCGTCATGATGTAAGTAACCTATATACAGTTTGATCGAAATAGAAGGAAAAAAGTTGAATTTATTGGCTTTATCGAATATTAATTTTTTTAAAGTATCGATACTTACTCTAAGAACCTATCTCTTACATAGTACAGTGTATGTGCCAAGTTTGGTCAAGAACGGTTGGATGGATCTCAAATGAAAAGACATCACACAGACAGACACACAGACATCCTCTGTTTTATATAAAGAGATTATTGACAAAATCCAAAGAGAAGAGTTATCAATGTTATCGGTCCTGACCTGAGATCTTAGTTTCACACACTTTTAGCGCCACTAAAAAGAAAGGAAAGACGTGGCTCTTGGGGCACAACCCGTTCGGTTATGAATACTTGGATGAGTATCACTACGGAATTTGTGAGTATCGGCGTTATATCGAGTCTATTCAGTTTCTTCTTCGTCACCGAGGCTCGTTAGTAAAGTTGGTATGACGCTTGAGTTAAAACGGTCCGGGTTCGAATCTCGGTAGTGGACGCGCACTAATGATGTCCCAATATATATGCGAATGTAATAAGAACGAAAATAATATATAAATTCTAACGTCCACAACTCTAAACGTTTAAAATTATAACTCATCTCTTTTGATATACTTTCTACCTTCTTATATACCTTTCTACTAATCTACCTCAGATTATAATTTTTTAAAATCTTTTTGCATGTATATAATACTAGTAATAGTATCAGATAAACTGATTTATATCCATACTTATTCTACAATTTATACACATTATATTTGTTTATAAAAGTTATAATAACATCCCATAATTTTATATACCTTTCTACTTATATGTTAAATTCTGAATTAAAACTTATTGTAAAATAAAAACAAATAACTTATGTATTCAACATACCAAGAAAAAATCTCCACCTCTTAATTTATTAGTTTATATAATACGTTCATTGATTACAAAACAAGTAGGAATAACGCCAGACTAAATATGCGTAATTCAGCTCTGGCTTTGTTTTAAAGTTACCAAAAGCGTTTCTAATTACTACTACGGCCATAATCTAAACTTATCCCTCCTTCCTCTTTCATCGTCTTACTCTCTCCTATTTTCACCTTTCCTCCCTCGGCCCTCACTCTTTGGAGACTTGGAAGTGCTGTTCCCTAAACGCTTAACCGTTGCTGTCGATTTAAATTTTTCGGGTCGAGCCATCACCTTAGCACCTCAACAATCCCACACTGAACTGTTATCAACAAGCATTATTGTCTCACATTGTCACCCTTTTGCCTGTCCTATCTTTTCTTTACCCTTATACGTCCCCTCTTAAAATGTTTCTTTTTTTTTCTTTTATCAAACAATTAGAAAAAAGGAAGTAATGTTCCACGAGCGGCCTGATTACAAACAGAATTTTTCATAATCATTTTTGGTCTCACCAGTCGAGGTGCAACTAAATGCACCGAAACAAGGTTGCATCTTTGTAGTGAGTAAATTTTGGGGGCAAAAAATTATAATATATATATAAGAATAATATTGTCTATAAGAAAAAAATTATAATATATATATATATATATATATATATATATATATATATATATATATATATATATATATATATATATATGGGGTGTATAACCAGAATGGTAAGAGAGACTTTGAACTGAATCGTGTTCAGTATGAAAACCTAAAGTGAGATGTTCTTAAAGCTCTTCGTACTAATTTCCCGAATAATGTTGACACGGAATTTAATATAACGTGTAATAAATGTATTCACGTCTAACTAGATCAACCTCAAAAATCATTAAAGACGTCCCACATTGAATACTTACCAAAGTATTAATGTATCAATTACTTCAAGTGGCATCTAACGTTGCCACATGTGCAGAAAAGAACGGAAGAACCTAGGAGGGATAAAAAGCCACATGAGCGCTGCCCGTATTTGGGAATAAATTAAACAATGGCATTACTCGAAATCGAGTCGCAGCCATTTTGTTTACATAACTAACAACAAGCAAACGGACGAATTTGTATAAGTCCAACATTCAGTTATGATTGCAGCCTGTGACACAATTAAGTAGCTTCATCGGATTAAAGAAAAACATTTAATCATCGCCATTTTTCTCATCTGCTATCGTCTATTCTTTGTTACACATTTTTCGACATTTGAATTTTACTTCATTTCTACATTTATTTTCATGATTTATCTTCTAACTCTTGGCTTTTCTAGTGTTAGTTTTCGAAAAGAAAAATTGTTTATTTGTAACTGTAAGTGTCGTTGCAATTTGCATAAGTGAATTGTCTTGAGATTAAATGCGGGAAATTTTGGCAGAAGGAAATGAGACGAAAGAAAGAAAGAAACAAAGAAACAAACAAGGGCAATTTAGAGGGTAATGAAAATAAACAAAGAAAGAAGCAAGCAAACAAAAGCAATGTTGTAATAAAAGAAAGTTTCAAAGAAAGAAAGAAAGAAAGAAAGAAAGAAAAACGAATTAGGGAAGAAAATGGAAAGAAATGGATAAAGAAACATACAAACAAATAAACAAAAACCAAGAAATAGTGAATGAAATAAGGAGAGAGAGAGAGAGAGAAAGGGAGAGAGGGAAGGAAGGAAAAATAGAGAGAAATGAATGAAAAAAAAAACAACATAAAGCGAGAAAAAGATTTGCAGACGCAGAAAAAGAAAACAGATAACAGGAAGTGAAAAGAAAAAGCAATGAATCCCGTAGAATATAGGAGCCCGAGTCGAAAACAAGTTGGGTGTAAGATTGAACGGGTCACGTGACCCAGAAAATCAAAACTCTATCTGATATTCTGGCAGGAATTAAATTAATCAAATTCTATCAGATGGCGTAGACAGTGTTTACGCACACAAAATGAAGCAAAGCAGAGTAAAAAAAAAAAAAAAGGGAAAAGAGAAAGTAAGAAAATGGCGGACAAACGTGTTCGTCAATTGAAGTATCTATATATTTGATGATAAAACTACTTGCAATATTTCTTAAAGAGGCAATCTCAAAAATGCTTAATAAACAATTTAGACAACGTATTTTACTAATACGCTAATTACCGTTAATAAATTTGGGTACTCCATTATAGAATAGTGGTTAGTTATCATGTATCCGAGGTTATTTCTGCTTTGTTGAATTTGGTCTTCATTGGGTGCTCCGTAATTGTGGGACAAAATGAAGATTAGTAAACAGGTAATATTAATACTCTCTTCTCATTTCTTTTTATCATTTTAAAGAATTTTTCTATTTTAAAATCGTATTTTTCAGATTTAAAAAATAATAAATTCGTGCAACTCACATTGATAACATTTAAAATAATCTTTCATTTTCGAATAGATTATACAATATATATAACTATATATACATTATGAAATGCACAAAGTTCGACAATTATTTTTTTTTTAATGTTTATACGTTCTTTTTATAGATACAAATATTTAAGTAAATGTTCTGTTCATAATAAATGTTATTAGTACTGTTTATTATAAACAGAGCATTTACTTAAATATTAAAAATGTCTTAAATAAGAATATATGTTTAAACTTGAGTCTGATGACAATGGTAATGGTAAGAATATTTGTTGTTTTCCGACAAGGAAATATTTGGCATTCACTGGCCGAGCAGGAAGCACTGCTTTTGGTAGAAATTTATAAAATATCTCTCTTAAAACAATTTTTCAAGGAAACATGTTTCTTACAACAGAAACAGGTTCAGTAACTGTTATCGCTCTTTCCACTATTGATGGGGGGGGGTTCTTTTCTAACCTTTTATTTGAAGTAGTGTTGAATGTTAATTTACTAGTTCCAAATCATGAATTATTATGATGGATTCCTGGTAGGTGCCATCACTGCTTTCATTATCCAATTCCAGATCATAGTTCCTGTTTTAGAAAGATATATCTTGTGTCCTATTTCTTTAAAGACTTGATACACGATTTTGATTTTCTGTTCAAGAACATTCTTATCCCAACAATGAATACCTATGTCATCAGCATAATCTCTTCATCATCAGTACATTGGCCTCGAAATTTTTTCGTTTCATCTTTTGGAAGAGCTATCTGATGATCCGGCGTCCTTTAAAAGGGCTCTGGTGAAATAAATTATTATAATGGAACCTTAAAGTGGTCTGTTTTTCTCTAATATATATATATATATATATATATATATATATATATATATATATATATATATATATATATATATATATGTTTGCTTGCTGTATATATATATATATATATATATATATAGCAAGTGTTTATATTTAAAATGAAAAACAATATGAAGTTTTTGTACTTATCTGTTTGAATTTTGTCCAGTGCGTGACTTACATACGTCTTACTAGTTTGGCTTCCAGGAACTAAAGAGATTGTTATAATTTACGCGCCTAACGATGTCTCGTGCGGTTCTCGTCAGGTCATGTGACTGTTTTTAATTCTCGTAAATATAATGATAAGTAGATTTTAGTTGTTTTTTTTTTATTATTATTGTCAAGCGGAGATAACTTTTTATCTCTCGAAACAGTATATTCATCATATATGTATATCAGTATGCATACCCGAAAATGTTTAAACTGGTTGATTAATATATATATATATATATATATATATATATATATATATATATATATATATATATATATATATATATATTCTTCAGACAATTTTCCGTCGTGTTATCGTAGATTAACTTTTCTCCTTAGAATGCTACAGAATTTATGCCTATACTTCTTGGGGTGGGGTCTTCAGGGTTAACATGCAAAATCAGATTAATAGGGATAGAAACGCTAAATTGAGATTGATATATGCATACCTATATAGGGTTTGTGTTTGTGTATTTTCATACGTTTTGTAACGGAAGGAATGGTTTTCATTATGGAGATTTTCTAAGCCTAGCTTAGATGTGGCCCAAGGCCAAACATTTGGCGTACCCAGTGAAAATTGAACTCGCTATTCAGTCGTAATTGGTCTATCGAGACAAGTTTACTAACCATTACACTACGTCGAGGTGTCCATATCATTTTCTAAGTCTAGCTTAGATGTGGCACAAGACCGAAAGTGTGTAGCACGTAGTAAGAATCGAACTCACTACACACTCATAATTAGTCTAACATGACAAGCTTGTTAACCATTACACTACGTTGAAGTACCCCCATGAGTTATGTTTTGGTTTGTCCGTGGAGATCGTGAAATGTGTCTCTCTGCTTAATAGGGTCCGTCTTTTTACGCATCTGTAAGTAGCTTTGACATCAACGTGCGTTCGTATTTACTAAAGTGTGACCGAACGCCTATACGTAGACGAAGGTTTTTCGATAGTGGCACCGCCTGGGAAACGGTTAATTATATAAGAAAGAGGAAACATTTTTTTTTTGGACTTCCTTCTCAATAAATGAAACAAAAATAAACATACAAGTGTCGTGTATATTAGTCGAGGCAGTAAAATGATTGATTTTGGCAAATTACCAAATGATTCTATAATGAGATTCGGATTTTAAGGAAAACATATCAGTCCGGCTGCCCCCGCGCGTACACCCTCCCTATGCTGCTCGTACAAATCGACTGGTTGTTGTGTATGTTGTTAATAAATGCAGTGAGATTTGTTCATTAGCAATGGCCGGTACAAATAAGCGTCCATTATGATCTTCAACGTATAAATCGTTTAATCAGGGCTTTATGCGAAAGAGGTCGTATTATGTTCGTAATTCTTTACAATTATTTAGGATAATTAGCGATATTAATGGAAGCGTATGTGTGTTTCTAATGGACGCGTATGCATGCATGTGCATCTGTTAATTTAGTGGGCTTTCTAATAAACTTTTCTCTCCTATTTTATGTTTCTTGTTCATTTTTACTCTCTTTTATCAGCCTTAATCACATCTCTCTTTTTGTCTCTTTCTCTCCTCTCTTTCCATTTTTGCTTAAATATATAAACACCCAACCCCAACATATAATTCTTATTACGTCCCAACTAAAAAAGCTTAAAATTGCTGCAACTTCTAATACATCTTAGGATATAAATACGGTAACACATGTTATCCGACTTCTTTAATCCGGCACCCTTGAGACCAGGCCACTATCGAAAGACAGAAAAATACAGGATGACAGAAATTAACTCTAAAAGAACCCTGTGTAAATATAGTCTTGCCAACTCATTCCACATATATATTGCAATGTTATTAAAGGTAGGACACAGTTTAGAACCGGAAATAAAACAATCATTAATGCTTCCAACCAAGGTTTATATTGTTTTATGTAATACAAAGGCTAAAATAAAAAGCATAAAACCAAATATATATACTATACTGTATGCAGCTACTATTCATAAGAAACTATTTAGACTGTATCACTGAAACAATTGTTGCTGGAGTCTATTCTGTTTGGCTTAAAATATTTCACCACTTTGTTGTGGGATTAAACACATTTGATACGAGTGTACGTACCTTGTATAGTAAAAGTTTAACGCTCCTAGAACATTTGTCCCGAAAACAATTTTCGCGGACTCATATGAGCCTGGGTAAAAATAAGTTACACAAAACAATGAATTTAAAACAAAAGGCTATTACATGCAGGTATAAAATATAATGGCATGAGTACACAACTGAAATTAAGGTAAAAAATATTCAAACTAGCTATGAGAATGTGCTTGTATGTGAAATAAGCGCGTGTGATAGCTACGTGAGCTTGTGTGGCTGTGTGAGAGAGTTCAAAAATCAAGAGAGGACCAATGAAGCGTACGCGCATCAGTGACAGCGTTCATTATCTCCGATCGTCTACATCTGGAAGAAGGGGAAAAAGAGAGGAAGAGATAGAATACGCTTGCCTTTTTAATAGACTTAAAGAGCGCACCCTAACGAGCGTTTTTGACAAAGAAATTTGGGTAACCCACACACACTACTGCTCTTGACTGCCACTGAAAGTAGTAAACAACATGTGGCGCTGCCCTCGTAGCCACTCATTCAAAAAAAGTGCCAGAGAATGGGTGTTGCCCGATGGTGTAGTATCGGATTAAAGATCGCAGGCTATATTAACAAAGAACCCCCTGAAGATAGTTAATGAATGAAAGTGCTTAGGATAATAATCAGCATGAAATTTTTCTACACTCTAGTTAGTCTCAATAAAAAGTAGCCTGTAAGAACATTAGAAAAACTGAGTAAAACACACACACCTTATACATAAATATATATATATAGATAGATAGATAGATAGATAGATATTAAAGAAAAACAAAAGCCTTCAGTTTAACTAAAGGACAACTTTCAAAAACCTGAAACACTTATCCAGATACAATCTCTAATAATAAAAAAATACAATACTAAAAAAAGAAAGAGAAAAAAGGTCTAAAGGCAAACCTTCCTACCCAGTAAAGTATATATATATATATATATATATATATATATATATATGTCAGCGGTGATGGTCGAGCTTGTCTGGTTCAGCCCGAGTGAGTCAACATTCAAGCATATATATATATCAAATCTTTCGTAGTGCGTCGTTTTCATTCTTGACAGGATCCAAAATTAATTGTTTTAAATCACTGCTTTAAAATATTGGTCGAAATTCATTTTGTTGATATTTTTCATAATAAAGAAGAAAGAAAGCTGAAAGAAACAAAAAAACAAAAATTAAGTAAAAACAATTGAAATAAAATTAAGATGGCTAGTCGGGCTGCGTAGTTCTGAGCTGGAGACCTACTTTAGACAATGTATTTCTTGCTTTCATTTTATAAATAATCTCTAATGAGTTGTATACCCTGCTTTTATTTCAACTTATTGTTTTCAAATTTTCATTTTAAATAATTTATTCCGTACAGTGTAAAGTTTTTCAGCAAATTTAACCCGACCTCGAGTCGGCGAAAATCAAAGCGTTGACTGGAAGGTAGGGGTTAGGAGTGTAACTGAGGTAGTATTGAGGACATGATATTAGTCAGCCGTAGTGATCATACAACTAAAAATTCACAAAGATACATAAACACACTAACAACACATAGACATATAAAGATTGTAATGAGTCCGACAAACATTGATGTCCTAGAGTTGCCACTGATATATATATATATATATATATATATATATATATATATATATATATATATATATATATATATATATACACACATATATATATATATATAACTACACTCTCACATATATTATCCAAGTATACAACGTGTGTGTGCGTGCGCGTGTCTTTGGGTAAAAAAAACTAAGTAACATGTTTCTTTCCAATAAGGGAATGCTTCAAAATAAGGAAGATTTTATTGATGGAATCAGTCTAACATATAAGAGAGAGAAAGTTGAAAGGATAAAATACAGAAAATACCATTTACAGTTTATATCGATGGTTTAAAAATATAGATACACTCAACTTTAAATTTAATTGACGATGTCCGATCGAGTTAGATTTTTTCATTTAACCTATTCCATACGCCATTCTATCGCTTTTGTTTTTTTGTGTTTTTTTTTTTAATTTTATTGCTGCTGTTTTCAGTTCCTCAACATTGTATCAGCAGTCGTTCTGTGAGCAAAAAAGATAAATTGTATGATTCTAGACTTAAATTTATTGTAGAAGGTTTCATAACATTTTCACGTTAATAAACTAATTTCTCCTTTAATGAAAACTGGATTTTTAATAAGAAATTATGACCTAACTTGTTAATATAAACGACAAATGTGCTGGATGAATCTGAGCATTTAAAAAAATTGTTGGCTTGTTCTGTGGCTGCAGTAGTTGCGTATTATTTTCTCTACAGTATTTGTCCAAGCCAAGATTAAAATCCTGATTTTCAAATGTCTACTGACCTGAATCCCCTGCTTCCACCCCACCCCATTAAATGGTCATGCGCCCGGATAATCTTAGCTTAGTTAATAATAACAATATTCAAAGACTGGTAAGAAACGCAGAGCGCATATAAAAGCAAGTACATCGAATAATATCGTTTATAACCCAAAGGTATTTAATTTTCAAGTCGGGTGGTTCTGTTTCAGATTAAGCTGACATTTCTCAGACACCTTTTCCCTTCATGACGGAGGCGGTCATGACTCTCCATAGTTTTTTTTTCTTTCTTATCTGTGGATTGGCACCCATTTTTGGAAAAGTTAGTGGAGCGGTTTTCCGTTGCCTTCTCTTGGAATGGTTGCCAACCAAAGCTAGAGAGCCCAGTCTACCCTAGTATTTAATAAATAGCTGAAGAGATTACTTAATTCCCGTACCAACAGAATTTGTGCGGAAGTGAATGCAACTAATTAGCCCTGAATTTGAACTCAGATCACTCTCCGTGTCAATATCCGTCACAAGAGCTGCCAAAATTAGCAAAGCCGTAGCACAAAAGTTCTATCATTATCGAGTTATTATTATTTTTTTTTAAAGCCGTCTACCAGGAGAATATTTCATCTAAGTTATATTTTTGCCGCTCATAACCTTATAAACTTAATTTATGAAAGCATTTTTAGCTTTTATTTTAGTCAACCTCTAGGGCTGATGTTCCAAGGCTCTTACTGCTATTATTACCGTTGTTTGTAACAAAGTGTTAATCAAACACCATATGCGATAATTACATCTGCTCAAATATGGAGGAACAGTTTCCGTTGTCGGCCATATTGCATTCAAAGCGAACATATTTTTGGTTACTCGTTATTAGTAAGTTCAAATATATGGAGAAAATTATCGGTAAGGATTGCATTATTGCTAAACATCAATATAATCCATTTTCCTCTCTCCTGCCTGCCAATAATTCTATCAAGTAGGGAGCATTAACTGGTGTCAAAGTAAAACCTTCAAAGCCAACAAATGCATCAGTTGCCAGACATTTTTACATATATTTTTCTTTTCATTAATGGTCTCTTTCTCACATATCGTAACATGATAATACTGTAAAAAAAATGGCGTCATAAAAAGTAATCACAACCTGCAACTGGCCTCAGGTTTGCAAAAAAAAAATAATTCTGTGTTTTTCGTTAGAACGTATTAGAAGTGTTTAGTTTTAAGCAACTTATTTTTTTTAAAAGATCGTTTTTGATTTTATCGTAATATCTGTCATTTCATATAGTATTTTTTTTATTTTCAAAATTAGTCTATTTTCGTTTAAGTTTAGCATTGAAGGTGAATTAAAATAAGCAATATTTTAGGCATACTAAGCTTTTTTATTTTAAGAAAGGTAAAAATGTGACAATTTGTGCAATTTATGAAGAAGGTATTTTATCTCTTTCTCTCTCTCTCTCTCTCTCTCTCTCTATATATATATATATATATATATATATATATATATATATATATATATATATATATATATATATATTCAGATAAGATAAGAACAAGTGAAGTATAATTTCACTGTCCGTAACATTTAATTTAAATGAGGGCTCAATATAGAATAGAGCTAAATATTATTTATTATCGGAGATTAAAACAAAAACAAGTCAAATATCCTACACGATAGCAATCGTGTTTCAACACTACAAATGTGTCTCCTCGGGGGATGGTTAATTACTGGTGAGTGAACGATTAATTTCAAAAGCGGAATACCTGCTCTTTTTGACATCTATACATCCATATAATATGTTAATAATACTAATACAATACAGAGCTATATTGAATCTAAATGAATTTTACACAATAGAATAATAAACCATATAAGGTGCACCGCAGTACATCTACTCATTATTACTGTAAGAAAAATTATAAAATTCGAAGCTTAAACATATTGTAAGATAAACTATGCCTGCAATTTACAGTTAGCTCACTCCTTTAGTTTAATAAGGAGTGTTTATCAGTAAATTTGATAATTTCTATTTTCTCATAAGAATCTATGCATGAAACACTGTATATTCACACTGCGTAAGAAACACGGTTCATTTAAAGATCTACACGTTCTAGCTTTTTTTAATATTTTCCATTTTACAGTAGGAGTTTTATTAAATTCTGTTAAATTTCAAACATATTTAAAAAGAGATGTACTATTTTTATAAGTACTATTGGTGAAGGATATTATATATTGGTACGATCTAGTCTTAAAAGAATTCTTAGTATTCCAAGTATAGATTTTTTCAAGATACGGATTTTCTATTGTAGAAATAGTACTTAGATAAAGAAGAGCTGGTCATACATTAGTTTTACAATGGGCATTCGTTAGAATTCCTGCAATTACATTGGTTAATATTATCAACAGTATTTATCTTGGAATTTGCATTATCATCCAAGTTTTTAAATTGGTTTAACATTTTATTATCGAGTTTCTTTATAATTTTCTCAAGATTGTCAGTGCAACTATAACTTAGTTTTAGTGCGTTTCTGTTAAATATTTTACCGAGGGGATTATTTCTCGGGAAATGTTTATCAATTAAATGGAGGAACTTCTGGCCTAACTTAGTACTGACCATTTGGTTAAAAGAGGGTGTATACCAAAGTATTTTTCTATTCCTATTTCTTTTCTTTAGATCGCTATTATCCTGTTTTCTATACTTAATTTCTGCGTATTTGTAACCTCTATTTTTAAAGCAGTATTATAAACACCATTATATTTATTAAACGCATCTTTGTTAGTTGAGTTGTTGCTAATCCTACATTCTATAGATGAGGGTATATGTTAGATTAGAGACGGAGGGTGGTTAGTGTAGGGTGAATATATAACGGGTTAGCATTGACTTTTATAGAAAGTTGGAATACACCATTAACAAGATCCAACGTAACATCAAGAAAATCTACCTGTTTAATATTAGTATTTATTTCAACCTTAAAGTGTAAACTTTTTAATTCTCTGTGGGTCATGTTCCTTAATTTATCAATCTTGATTTTTGCGGAATTTTTTACTACCATAAGACCATCATCTTTGTATAACCTCATATTATTAACTTTAACATTATCATAAGCACTAAGATTATATAGGATAATTGTTATGGTCCGGTTCCTTGTACCACGATGATAGTCCAAAGTAGAACCAATAAAGAAGAACTTGAACGCGGATATGGAATAACACAGATATATTACAAACAGGAAAATATACAGAGAATTAGAAAAGTGTTAGTACGAACGAACGATCAGGTTTAGTAGTAATTGTCTGAACGCGACTCTGTTTCGGACTGCCTCTGACTCGACTGACTGACTCGCTCGCTCTGACTGACTGACAGACTCCTGACGGAATTCACTCCAGATTTCAGACTGACCGTTATTTAGTCATCCCCACCCCCACGAAGGCATCATGTGTCACAAGGCCGGTTTAACGTGGGATCTCCGAGCACGTGGTCTCGGCCCAAAATATGCCCTTTGAACCCGTATAAATGGGTTCAGGGTCGTTTTACCTCCCCGAAAGAAACTCCGCCCTTCGGCGTAGCCTCGTTCGAGTTCCTACTCGCCCGAAGGCAGAGAGTTCAACCGATCAGCCAGTCAGCAGGTCGCCCGACTTCGGACTGAACTCTCTGCTTCCTCTTGAGGCGCAGTATTTATTACGTATGGAATAGTCCATTATGTTATTATGGGTAAGGTCCCATAAAAATAAAGATACCCACCAGGTCAGAAAACTCTGCAGAGTCTAATTATCCCATAGAAATATCAAAGTGATCATCAATGTTGTTCTATGTCTAGCACAGTCTGTTGATTTCTGATTTTGTTTATATTTATCTAGCTCTGATTTTTTGCTCATCTAACTCTCGCCCTAAGATTTCTTCATCGTTAACTCTGAGTCTTTTTCTTTGATTTTCTTCTTTTCTACTGATTAATCTAACAACAATCTGTTGATACTTATGCACTGCTCGTTCTATTTTAACCTGTTTACAGTTACACAGGAATTATTTTACTTTTCATATACAGGCTGTCAACAAAGACATTTGCGGTCTGAAACATAAACACAATATTAATTGCGGTTTGAAACATAATAAGAATATATTAATATGAAACAAAAATTTAGTTGCCACTTCTTTCGTTTTTCGAAATAACTTTATGAAATTGTCTAAAGACAAGTGGACACGCTCTATATTCAATTCTCGTCAGTTCATAACTATATCTCTTGAATTTTGCTTACAGCCATTTACGTAGAAACATCAGTTCCCGTATGATCACCGAAGTTAAGCAACGTCGAATCTGGTCAGTACCTAGATCAGTCAACGCTTTGGAATACCAGGTGTTGTATGCTTGGCTGTGCGGATGTTATAATGTGTAACGGCAAGGAAATGGAAATCGGAGCGCCAAATTCCAATTACATTCTGGCTCGTTTATCTTAGAGCCGAGATCTAATTTCAATTGGGTTCGCTATATTCACTTACGCGCGAATACACTTGGTAAAGGCATGAATCCATCTATTCTCCCTCGCATCAAGCTATGGGCAAATTAGTAAGACATGTATCACTAAATTATTATCATCTTCAAAAAGAATAAAATTCTTACAGTATAAAAATATGGTATAAAAAATTTGATTTAATGGATAATGTCTTGAAATTGTTAATCGAGAAAGACATGAATCCACCTCTTCTGTCCTCAGCTATGGGTTAATTAGTAAGACTTGTATCACTAAATTATAATCTCCAAAAATATAAAATTCTTACAATCTAAAAAAAGCAAACTATTTTTCTGTCTTTAAGTAACCTGCAAAAGTTTGATAAATCGTCGAAAACAAACTAATCTATAAAATTTTATCTCATTTCGTCCATCGAAATGTCAATGACTTCCTTTGTATACACAATGTCAGATTTTATTATGCAAGTCAATATTTTCACAAAAAAAATGGTATTAGCCAAGCTATGTTGGTGACATATTTCACATATTTGAGCTATATTTCGCGCGCGCGTGTGTGTGTGTGTGTGTGTGTGTGTGTGCGCGTGTGTGTGTAAGCTTATCATAATTAACCCTATTACATAAAGACAGTGATAATAACTTTTCTTGCGGGTGGGGTATAGCTTATACTATGTAAACAAAGTACTATACACTGCGTGCCAAATTATTATCGAGATAACTTTTTTCTAATATTTCAAAAACCAATCAATTCACACAAAATTTGCACACAATGTTGGCAACACTAACCTGCGCAATCACTGAAATTTTCGTACTGATCTGCGCAATGTAAACAAACTGGCGGCATATTTGTTATCAGCACGGTGATTTGAGCGTGCCAAATTATTAGAAAAGTGTAAGAATTTAGTGAATAGATGTGCCGTAAAAGCAGTTTAAGTGATGCTGAAAAGAAAACTATCACCTTAGCACTCTCAATAGGTAAATTTACCCTAGAAATTTCTAAAATGATAGGGAGATATCACCAAAAAAAAAATTCACCGCCAACCCTACACAAGTACACAAAAGGGCAGATAAAGGCAAGCCGAGGGTTCTTTCACGTCGTCTCATGTCACGACTTAAACGAGAGGCCACGAAGAACCCTGGACTTACCAGTCAAGAGCTTTTCAGTCCTACTGTGTCTAAAAGGACTCGGTGTCGATATCTGAGGGAAATAACAACAACAGTCAAACCTGTATCGAAGCCTCCGTTGACGAGAAATCACATTCAAAATCGATTGAAATGGGCCGAGGACAATATGAAGATTGACTTCTCTAAAGTTTTGTTCACAGACGAAACTCGAGCAACACTTGATGGGCCAGATAGATGGTGCAAAGGCTGGGTAATGAACGGACAGAATCGCCATCATCGTTTGAGACACCAACAAGGTGGTGGAGGCATAATGATCAGGGGTGGTATTATTGGAAAAACATTAGTGGGTCCATGGAGAGTACCAGATGGCGTCAAAATTTACTGCTGATGCATACATAGCGTTTATGAAGGAGAATCTTGAACCGTGGATGAAAAGGCAAAGAGTTGCCTTCAGAAGGGCCATTGTTTTTATGCAAGATAATGCTCCCTCACATGCTGCTCAGAAGACTACTGAATATTTGAAACAGTCAGGCTTCGATGGACCTCAAAAAATGAAGTGGCCAGCAAATTCTCCGGATTTGAACCCAATCGAAAACCTTTGGAGCATCATGAAGCGAAGACTGTACGCCAACGGACGATGATTCAGGATCAACGCTGAGTTGTGGGAAGCAATTCTTGACATATCTCGCGGCATTACAGCAGATGACATCCTACAGTTAACAAATTCTATGGATCATCGGCTTCTTCAAGTAATTTCAAAACAGGGAAAGCACATTCCCTAAAATTTGTTTAAAAGTGTGCCTTTGTTTGTATATGTTATTATTTGTTTGATTATCTTATTTATTAGCTTCTTTTGAGCATAAACATTCACGTGCAACATTAATAAACGTTTTGTTTGCTCAATTTTGGGAATTTTACTAAACCTTCCTAATAATTTGGCACGGTCAAATCACCGCGCTGATAACAAATATGGCGCCAGTTTGTTTACATTGCGCAGATCAGTACGAGAATTTCAGAGATTGCGCAGGTTAGTGTTGCCAGTATTGTGTGCAAATTTTGTGTGAATTGATTGGACGGTTTTTGAAATATTAGAAAAAAAGTTATCTCAATAATAATTTGGCACGCAGTGTATGTATTCGCCCAAAACTAGTTATATTTTATTAACTGTGTTCACACTTCTTTCATTATTTGCCTATATTACAGTTTGTCTCTTTGTAAGCAGAGAGCGAAGCGCGAATTCCAGTCGAGTTCGTTGCATTCCTTTACGTGAAAACTGACTGTTGTCAAATTTAAATATTGATATTTATACCCTACTGCTAAGATAGTGGAGCACACACACACACACACACACATATATATATATATATATATATATATATATATATATATATATATACTGTATGGACATAAAAATCCATAGTGTATGATGACTGTCAGTTTCCCGCCATAAGCGATCATCAGACTACACATATATAAACCTATTATTTCTTATTCATCAACTGATCTGTTTATCTACATTTTTCTGTCTCCATTCATATCTATCCAGCTCGCTATCTTTGTCTGTACCTATGTTTATCTATTGAATATCTCTCTATTGATCTACCTTCTAGCTACAGATCTATTTCAGCTTATTCATATCGACTGAACACACTCATGTATTTATCTCTCTGCCTTTATATACACATATATATATATATGTATATATATAATATATGTATATAAATATACATATGTATTTATGTATATATATGTATATATATACATACATATACATACATACATATATATATATATATATATATATATATATATATATATATATGTGTGTGTATATATATATCAATTTATTTCTGCATGAACGCTAGTGTGTCTAAGTGTGTCTAAGTGTATCAATTAATCTTACACATTCTCTTCGTATCTCTCCCGCTCAATCTGTTTTCTACCTTCAAAACTCTAAAATCAAAGAGTCGCCATTTTCCTCTTTCTTTTACTTCCAACCAGTCACTAATGCATTTTGCCTTTTAAGGCCAACAGTGTCCCTGAAAATATGCGTCATCGCTTTTCAGGTGTTTTCTTTTCTTTTTTGCTGTGTGGACATATGTAAAACTTGCCTGACCACCGTTATTTGTAAAAAAAAAGAAAAAAGCAGTTACCCCATAAAGGAAACTTGAGAGTCATCTTCTGTGCGTTTTCCCAACAGCAGTTTCTTTTCGGCGCTTTCTACACCGAAAAAAGATTCGCAAAAATCGGGCAGTTGCAAGTGTGTAAATATTTGTCAATATAATTGTGTCGACTTGGCTGTGTTTACACAGTACATTACGACGATTCTTTTTTTATTTTTGCGTTTTTTCATTTTACATGCTTGAGAATATGTAGGGCGTTTATAAGCGAAAATGCACGAAACCTTTATATATACACACACACACATATATATGTGTGTGTACGTGCGTTTGTGTGTGTGCGTGTTCGTATGTGTTTACTTGCATCCTTGTGAGTAAGAAAACGTACATCAGCAATGCCAGACATATATTTCTTATATATTTCTTAGGCTAACGCTAACCTGGACCAGATCCATGATTCAACTCTTAAAAAAAGGACTGGTTCGCAGCGGCGTGATAAGCGGTTATCCGTCGACGTAGGGGACGGGTGTTCGCTATGAAAATAAAGAATAATTTTTAAGGAATCTTCGCCATGATAGCCGTGACAATTAACCAACATACTACTTCCTGAATTTACTGCAAATTTAGTCAAACCATACATTGGTGTCCCCCTAGCTTCCCCTGTAATGCAGATTTTATAAGATCGCACATAAATAAATTAACCCCATAACCCATTTTGCACCAAGTGAGAAAGCGGTATAAATACATCACTAAATTATCGTTTATCTGTGTTAATAAGTTTTAATATAACTAAGCATTAGAAACAAAGAGGACTGAACTGCTACGTAATATCAATCCTCCGCTATGGCAATGAATTTTGGACAATTTCCTCGCAAATGAAAAGTAGATATAAAGCAACATAAATATGGTCCTAGATAAGGATGCTGGGAATAAAATGGCGGAGCATGTAAGCAGCGAGGAAGTTTTAAGTTTTTAAAGGACACGTATTTAGAATAGGACACGCGTGAAATTTCCAAGACAGATATTGAGAAAAATGGTGCTTGGAGAATATGAGATACAGGGGAAAACAGTGAGTAATCTAACAAGCTTGAGTAAATGGAAGGCAAAATAGGGAAGGGAAAAGAATAGTGAGAAAAATAGTATTAAGAACTACAAATAATAGGAATTTGCACGGAGCCATGATCGCCAAAGTTCTGGATCGACACGGCACCTAAAAGAAGAAAACCCGTTAAAAACATTTCCAGTTGTTGGCAGGAAGCTCGGGTACCATATATCCTGGGTCTGACGATAAACTACATCCGGTAGCAAAGCCTCTGATCAGGAGATTGAAGGTTTTAAGGAGCGCGTGGAACCACCTTGTAATTGCTGTTGTTCCTAGGTCCATCCTGACCCCGGGTGGTATCACCTGTTAGGGTCCCAGCTACGGGCAAATAGTTAACGCCCAAACAAAAAATCAACAATAAATTTTTATAAAATGAGCCAATAGATTTTATTATCTGCAAAATATATATCTAAAAAACGTAACTTTATCCTGTATAAAGATTCTGTACAAAAATATCTATAGATTAAAGCATATAATTACGTACAAAATATACGGATTTCGGCATTAAATAATCCATAGTTGTTGATATGCTGCTAAAACAAAATCAACCAACCAAAAATCCATATTTATAGTAAAATGACCAACATACATTTTATCTGTAGTTAAAAGCATACAACTGCGTTCAAAATATATTTAGTTGCAGCCATAAAATTGTGTTCAAAATATTTCCATTTTGGTATTAAATAACCCATAGAGGTCGATATGCGAAAATCAACCAAGCAAAAATCTATATTTATAATAAAATAACCAACAAAATATTTATCTTCAGTTGAAGGCAAACAATTGCGTTTAGAATATATTTAGCTGAAGCAATAGAATTGTATTCAAATTATTTCAATTTCAGCATTAAATAACCCATACAGGTTGACATGCCGCTAAACACAATCAACCAATCCAAGGCCTGTGACAAAAACGCAACGACCTAATCAAGCAGGCTCTACTAAGCTTACCTTAGGAACAAAACCACAGTCGTAGGCAGTCAGTTAGAATCGAACTTACTACACTTACTACAAATCAATCAGCTAGTTATTGTAGGACGGCACAAGTTCGGTGTGAACAAGCTTTCTCTCTAAAGTCGAAGACATGTCGTTAAATATTATACACTTGTTTACGTCTTTATTGTACAAGGCGCGCAATTTTTTTTTGTGGGGGGGGGTTCAAACGTTTAAAGTGATATATTTATTTATCTGCCTTTTTGTGATACGAATGTTCATGTTTGCCAATGCATGAATGTCTCTAGCAGAGTTCTTTACATCTCTATCAGCAAAGAACTTCATGATCGCCTTCTGGCTAAGTAAGTGTAGAACGGAAGGTGTATGTTGCGAACGCGTGCAAGTGATCAGGCTATAAATATCAACGTGTTTTGTCTTGCAAAACTCCAACATCATACGAGCAGATAGATAGATAGATAGATAGATAGATTATAATAATATTAGTAATTCAATAATGTATTAGCTGTCCACTGATCAAGATCTAAAACCCTCTCCCTGCAGTTGCTGTGGCACGACATGCCGGTTTTGAGCAGCCATCCGCAGAACTACAGTAGGCATGGAATACCTTCTTACATTTTAATTTGGGAAACCAAAGTCAAACAAAATCTATTTCCATTACCCCTTGTTTGTGCGCATGTGTAGTCCCATCGACGTAACCAATTAAGTCCAATGAACTCCTACAGGACGAATCGCATTACACAAAAAAATTTTAACCACTGTCATACATTTTCCCTATATAATGTTACTGATATATAAAAATGTATATATCGTTATCTCATATATATATATATATATATATATATATATATATATATATATATATATATATATATATATATACTTGGTGTATTAAAAATTTTGAGTTATTGAGTTTAGAGAAAGGTTACGGTAGATGGCACTAGTTGATATATAGACCAGGTTACATTTGCCATTCGTGTACATTTGTGGCTAGTATGTCTTCAACGTTTAACATGTGTAGTAGTTAGTTAACTGAGAAGTATTCCTTTAAAAAAAAGGCAGGATATTCATATCATGAGCAAGCAGATATGATTTTTACATACGGCCGCACGAATGGTAATGGACGCGAGGCTGCATGGCTGTATCAGATTGCGTTTCCCAAACCGAAGGCAGCCGAGTCCTCCAACCTTTGCTGTTTTTGTCGTTGCGTTCCCGAGACGGGATCTGTGGCACCACAAACAATGGATCGAGGAATACCAAGATTCACTCGTATACCTGACCTCAAAGAACACATTCTACAGACTGTCGGAGAAGATCGGGCTATCAGCACACGTCAAGTGGCCCTAGCATGTATATCTCATAGTACCGCATGAAGGGTACTTCAAGAGCAGCTCCTATATCTGGATCATTTGCAACGTGTGCGGTGTCTTTCGCCTTCTGATCACTTACCATGGGAGAACTTTTGCCGATGGTTTATTGCGCAAACTGACGATCCGTTGTTTGTCTCTTCAGTTTTGTTTACGGATGAGGCCACATTTGGAAGAGATAGAATAACAGATTTAGACAATCAATATTTGTGGGAATGTTGGAATCCCCATGGTAAAACAGAGGCGAGACACGGCATCTGTTTACGAATAATGTGCGGGCTGGAATTGTAGGTGACTATCTAGTAGGCCCTTCTGTTCTAGCATGTCTTACAGGAGATGTAACTACAGTGACTATTTTGAACACACTCCCAAGCCTGTTAGAAGCCCCCAACTTTTTAAAAAATATTTTTGATTCACCCTGTATATATATATATATATATATATATATATATATATATATATATATGATTAATAATTATTTCATCAGTATCGACTGAGACAGAGAAAATGTTATTGCACAAGTGTATACGCCAATGTGAACGTCTGCATGACTTCTAATACAAAAGACCCATGTAATTCATGCATGATGGTGGTCCAGCACTTTTTAGTCACATTGTTCGCGATGCACCGGCTGGCATCTAACATGAAAGATGGATAGGTAGGGGAGGACCAGTCCCATAGCCTGCACGTTCCCCCGACATCAATCCTTTCGATTTTTATCTGTGGGGACACCTAAAACAGTTGATTTATGCAGCAGACATTAATAATGCAGAGACGCTTCATCAACGTGTCATGGGGGCCTGCGAAACCATTCGACACCGTGTGGGAGTATTTGAAAGGATTCGCCAGTCAATGATCCAACGTGTGCATACGTGTGTAGAATCAAGCGGAGGAGATTTAGAACGTTTGATATGAGTTGCTTTGTTGAGGTACAAAGATGACCTTTTGGACATGTTTATATGGACATTTTACCTTGTATTGGTGTAAAGAACCCGCCCCCAACTTCTTTAAAAATATTTTTGATTCAACCTGTATATATATATATATATATATATGATTAATAATTATTTCATCAGTATCGACTGAGACACAGAAAATGTTATTGCACAAGTGTATAAGCCAATGTGAACGTCTGCATGACTGCGCATGATGTGTATCTCAATGTCAACTTTGCATATGTTTATTCGGGGTCTAGGGTGGGGTGGACCTGCCCACGCACATCCAAATGTAGATTCTACGTAAAAGTATTACGAGTCAAGGTCTTCCTCTCTTTCATACTTTCTTTCGTACTCTTTCTTTCGGGGTTTTGTTTTGTTTTGTTTTTTTTGCTTTGTTTTATCTTTATATTTTCTTCTTTTTTTTTTTTTTTTTTTGGTTTTCGCCAACACCACGCCTATTTTGGCGAACAAACCAAATTAATTGTTCGACATCTCCCAGAAAAATCCACTTCCTTGTTCTTCAAAAACAATATTAGCCTAAAAGCAGACACGGAGGCAGCGACAACGCCAACACGAGACGCAGCAGCTGAGGTGACGAAGGCGGCAGCTTGAGTTGCTTATAGTCGTGGTGGTGGTGGTGGTGATGGTAGTTGCAGAAATATGTTTGTGTTGGGTTCGAATGATGTTGAGGTCTGCAGTGATGAGTCATCACTGCTATCTTAGATATCGGTATGGTAATAAAAGCTTATCAACAGAATAATTTACGTTTCAGCATCTTACAGCGTGCACTTAAGTGTTTAAAAGCGTTTTTACCCCGGTATATATATATATATATATATATATATATATATATATATATATATATATATATATATATATATATATATATATATATATATATAACATAAACAGATGCATTTATTGTAATTTATTAAGGCCTGTTTAGTCTGGTACAGGGCCACTAGAGTGGAATACTCAGTCAGAACGTACCTTAGTATTCCAATGAATTGATCTATGAGACGTGGTTGAAAATTTATACATGTATGTGTATGATAGGCTCCTGTCGAGGTTGGAAATGGGTGTAACAGATTCTTTTTGTTATTACTACGTGGAAATAAAGTAATTTGCCTAACTGGTATCTCTCTCTCTCTCTCTCTCTCTCTTCTTTTTGTCAAACATAGACTTAGACATGCACAGGATGATGATTGCAACTCGATTTCGATTAATGTCATCGCTTGATTGATGTTCAAATATCAGAAGCGCGGATGTGACATTTTGGTTCCGCTTGGAACTTACACTCTCTGGCACAGATGCGGCAATGTTATGTCTTAAGGTAATATTTTGGTTAACTTTCATGTGATTTTTTAGCCCATCAACTGAGACTCATTCTTTTCCCCGCCCACTGCAAGAAATAATGCTGAAAATGTATAATTAATGGGTTATCTGTATGTGGCTACTTTAATGATCTTATGAGGCCTACCCTAGTTAGATAGACGTGATATCATTCGTTAGACGTTAGTTCAAACTCTTTGCTAGCCTTCTCAGGGAGATAAAGATAAAGATCCTTATGAACCTCTCTCTTAAGATTGTCACGATTGACACGAATCTGCTCAATTTTTTTCTTACCACTGTGCGTTGTTTTCCTCTCGAATGAACGATTTAGGGCGAGATTTTCCCAGTCATCTTAGGTTATGTTGACCTTCACCAGTGAATTATTGATGCAATCTTTATACCGCAATTTCGGTTTTTGAGAGAGACAAAGAGTAGATGTATGGCATCGTAATGGTTACCAGAAAAGAAAATGGAAACAGCAGAACGATTTCGAATTCTAGCATTCACTTAGCACAGAGGGCCTTTGAAAAGGCAGGAACTCATATTCTTATATCGTATCCTAAACAAAAAGCTTCATTTTTTTTCACTGAAATGACAGGATTGTTGACGAAAAACAATGACTCAGTGAGTAGTTTGATAAACCTACAACTTCTTCATCTCTTCAGCTAATAGTAAAAGCTGTTAAAATCATTGTCAACATTGACAGGGAAATTTTCATATATAAATTTATTCATAAAACTACTAATTCAAAAACAGAAGTAGGGACTCTAACAAAACTCCATCCGATGTTGACCCTGGGGTCGTTTTTGGTTTCGAAGCCGAAGTATCTTTGCTACTAACCCAGAAAAGCCCCTAATACCAAAAGACTTCGACGATTTTCCGTCAAAGGATAGGAATACCAGATCCAGGCAGATGCAGCCTCTATCCAATCTTTTAATATATTTTCTCTTTCCTGTTGGTGACAATCAGAATTTATGTGTCGAGATCGAGTTTGCAATTAAACTTCGGTATCCAACTTCTATTGGAAATATATTGGCTCTCTAGTTCTTGCTTATGCATTGCTCTCGTATGTCTTTTCCAGTGTATGTTCATGAGATCTATCGCTATTTTGCACAAAAGGAACCGTTAGTTCAATGACGTAAACATTTTTTATTAACTATGCAAATTACAATATCAAGACGCCCAACAGTTAACGTGATCCGAGCTAAAAAGACGAGATGGCATTTCAAATCTACAGCTGCACAATAAAATTTAGAGCCTTCCAATAAAAGTTGGTTGGTTGGTTGGTTTTCTTTAGCGGCATATCAACCTCAATAAGTTATTTAATGCTGAAATTTAAATATTTTGACCTCATTTGTATACCTTCAACTCCAGATAAAATGTTTTGCTGGTAATTTTACTATCAATAGGTGTTGTTATCAATTTTTTTATATATAAAAATCTATTGTTGGTATATTTACTATAAAATGTATTTTTATACTCCCATGATGTTTTGGTTTTGTTTGGGAACTCACTATATGTCTATAGTTGGAACCCTAACAGGTACTACTACCCGGGGTCAAGGTGGACCTGAGAGCAACAGCAATCAAGGTGAATCTGAGAGCAACATTCCTCAAAACCTCCAGTCTCCCGACCAGAGGCTTTGCTGCCAGATGTATTTTATCGTCATACCCAGAACTATCAACAAGGCTGTTTCTACTCTTCTTCAACATTTTCACCCGGATTGTTTCCTTCGTTTAAAAAATATAATTATACTTGGGTCAGTTAAACTGTATTGTCAGCTTTATTACGTCTTTTCGTAGCCTCAGCAGGATCATCAGTACCTAACTTGGGTATGAACGTGTATTTTTTCAGAGACTATTCCCTCAAGGAAATGATAATAGTCGATGGTAACAAAAGTTTCATATTATCCCCGACCTTTTTAAGAACTACAATACAACATTTAAAGTAAACTCATAAAAAATAAAATTTGGGAATCAAACATTTTTTTTTCCTGGCAATAAGAAAAATGCTTAGGGAAGTGAGTCTTATTGTCCTTCTACCCACGAACTCTTTCGACCATATTTCAGAATGCCATATCCTTTTCTAAGAGGGTTGCTTGATATTTTGAAAATATTCATCAAAATATGCATTGTAGAAAAATCCAGCAGTTTATAGGGGGAAAAAATCGATATTTCAAGTTTATAGAAGAGTCGATATTTCGACAGTTTATTGTTGTAGAAAAATCGATATTTCAACAAATTTATAGGAAAGAAGATATTTGAACAGTTTACAGGAAAGAAGATATTTGAACAGTTTATACAAAAGTCGATTTCCAAGTTTGTAGAAAAGTTGGTTTTCCAACGGTTTGTATGAAACATTATATTTCAACAATTTATGGGAAAGTCGATATTCCTAAAGTTTTTAAAAAGTCGATATCCCAACGGTTTGTAGAAGAGTCAATATTCCAATAGTTTGTAGGAAAGACGATATTCCAAGTCTATAGAAAAATCGATGTTCCAGCAGTTTATAGAAAAGTCAATATTCTCACAGTTTATAGAAAATTCAGTATTACAAAAGTTTGCAGAAAAGTCAATATTCCAAAAGTTTGTAGAAATTTGGTATTTCAACAGTTTATAAAAAAGTTGATTTTCCAACAGTTCGATGTTCCCAATCTCTTGCTTAAGTCCGAGCGATAATCATGAAATTCCTCCTAATTAAAAGACATTGACTTAGTGTTTTATCGACAAAGCGTGTATTGAAAATAACTGTTGTATATACAGAAGTGATTTACTTCGGTTTTAATTTTTATCTATGTGCAGTTCAGTCCACAATAAATTAAAGCTTGCTAAATGAAATTTAAAATTGCAGATTAATTAAACCTAGACACAGAGTAGTATAAAAACCCATATTAACCATATCCACTTTATTTATGGAAGAAAAGCTGAAGAGCAATTCAGCCAGAAAGTTGACCATTTATTTTAACTGGCCTATTCCCAACGTTATTTAAAAAGAAACAAAGTAAACATTAACCCATTTTCCGGTCACTAGTAGTTAAACGCTGATCTCTATCAGCAGTAGGATAATTTACCGTCTCTTTCAATGTTCACTCTAACGTAGGGATCATCTTTTATTTTACAGAAAAAAGTATCAAGGTTTCGTGTTATAAAAGCCTAATGGTGACAGCTTATTTAAAAGAAAATGTTTCAGTATTCACTCAATAAGCATATAAATATGTGTATACTCTTATGGTTATATAGGATAAAAAAAACTGTTACGGTTGAATGAGCTTGCAACGGCATATTACTGCTACAGCCTGGACAGGTCAATTAGTTATGGTGCAGTGGCTTATCCAAATGTTGTTCAACCTCGAACAACCATCGTGGCATGAAAGTGGATTCAACCACTTCGCAAGACACGGATTTCGGTTCAGTTTTCTATGTTAATAACGATTTCTCTCTTCTTCTCTCTCTCTCTCTCTCTCTCTCTCTCTCTCTCTCTCTCTCTCTGACAGACATTTATGACTGCTGTTATATACATATACATACATATATATATATATATATATATATATATATATATATATATATATATATATATTTATATTTATATATATATATATATATATATATATATATTCATAGAGATAGGAATAGGTTTATATATATATATATATATATATATATATATATATATATATATATATATATTTATATTTATATATATATATATATATATATATATATATTCATAGAGATAGGAATAGGTTTATATATATATATATATATATATATATATATATATATACAGTGGGAAAAACAAATATTCGTACACATATAAATTTTTAATTTATTGTATTTCTAACTAACGAACAAACATATTTTACATATAATTAGATATACCCAGATGCATAATAACTAAATATGCATAGATAGCCAAAAAAGGATTTAATAAAAATAAATCTCATTTATCTATTTTAATGGGTGAAATAAGTATTCGTACAATGCAAATTTCAGATTTTAAAACTTTTAATTTGCTGTAATACTCTAGCTTATTCAACTGTAATATTCTAGAATGGGCCAATCATGTTGTCAGTAGTTATTTTTTCACCTAAAAATAGAAGCAGAACATTCTGTAATTGATATTCATACAAGAAGCTTTTCATCATGGCAAGAGGTAAAGAATTGACAAATTCGCAAAATGAACTTATTGTTAAGGTATTGTTAAGGAAGGAAAGTAAAAAGTTATAGGAAAATTTCAGACAACCAGAATATTCCATTTACTATCATTAGTTTATTCATTGAAAGTTATAAAAATCCCTCAAAACTGTTGAAAACCAAAGAAGAACAGGTGCTCCACCGAAGTTTTCTGCAAGATCTTCGAGGAAATTAATGCGTGAAATTAAATAAATCCAATGTTTAATTGTCAAGAGTTGCAGGATGATTTTCTTTGATCAGAAATCTGTCACTAAACGGACAATAAGCAATGAATTTCATAGGAACAATCTAAAGTTACGCTCTCCTCGGAAAACTCCACTGCTATTGAAATAACACAGAGATGCCAGGTTGAAATATTAGGTTGGTGCAAAAATAATAACGTAATAATGTCATTTTTTAACGTCAAAAAACGACATTATTACGTCATTATTTTTGCACCAACCTAATACATTCGTGAGGAAAAGGAAAAATCGTATTGGCAAAGATTATTATGGACAGACGAAACCAAATTTAAGTTGTTTGGACATAATTCTAGAAATCATCTATGGAGGAAAGATGGCGATGCCTTCAAACAAAAGAACACAGTTCGAACAGTAAAATTTGGTGGTGGCAGCATCACTGGGAATTTTTTCTTCAAAAGGTACTGGCAATATATCAGTAACAGATGGTAGAATGAATACCACAGTATATCAAAATATTTTGGAAGCAAACTGAATGATTTTCAGTTGAAAATCTTGAACTTTCTCCTGACTGGATTTTCCAACATGATAGCTAAAATTTTCAAAGCATTTATTGAGAACTACAAGAAGTTGGTTACTGTAGAAGTGCATAATGGCTATTCTACAAAGTATTAAATGATGATTATGTATTCTTTTTTGTATTGTACAAAAGCTTTTTTCAGCCATTAAAATGGATAAATGGGGTTTATTTCTAATAAATCAATCGTTTCTGTTTTCTATGCATATTTACTTATTATGGATTTGTGTACAATTAATTATATGAAAAGTTGTAAATACAAAATTTGTATGTGTATGAAAATTTATTTCATAATACAAAGCAATATATATATATATATATATATATATATATATATATATATATATATATATTAGGTTGGTGCAAAAATAATGACGTAATAATGTCGTTTTTTGACGTTACGTCAAAAAACGACATTATTACGTCATTATTTTTGCACCAACCTAATATATATATATATATATATATATATATATATATATATATATATATATATATATATAATTTAAATTTGGCCTGGATATCGAATTGAGACTTGAAACTGACAGTCATTAAACAGTGTTAATTTTTATTTCGATACTAGATAGATAGATAGATAGTTAGATAGATAGATAGATAGATAGATAGATAGATAGATAGATAGATAGATAGATAAAATAATCGATAGATAGATAAATAGATATTTCATTGCAAAATACTTTAGGTAACTAAGAATAAATTATCAAAAAGCTAAGATATTCAATTGACTGTCAAATTTGTCTATGTAAGTCAATTTTTCGGAATAAAATTCGTATTGACCAACTTGTTTTGGTAAACCTTTCAATATATATATATATATATATATATATATATATATATATATATATATTTATATATATATAAATTATGAGCAATATATACATATATATACATACATATATATATATATATATATATATATATATATATATATATATATATATATATATGTATGTATGTATGTATGTATGTATATGTATAAATTATGAGCAATATATCGTGTTAAATGTTGATAATAACTTCTGCTCTGTTTATCAGGTCGTATTATTCAAACTATTTACTTTGCATTATAAAGTCTGATACCCAAAACAATATTTTATTGATGAATAAACCGAAAAGATATATGCTGCCTAAATATATATTTGCTTAACGCAATATCTCACATACCAAAATAATTATTTCATTTTTCAATTCTAATATAGGCTCGTTGACATTCTATAAACTTCTGATTCCACTGATTTATTAATTATTTTAATTGCTTCGATGCAATCAATTTTTTCTTTAATATTTTCCCATTTCCATATCGTTTTCTTTTATGATGGATATGAATAATTTATTGAATTACTATCTGCGTATATTAGCCTCTTGATCTGTAATTAATTG
>OZ010589.1:77980298-77995298 GCA_963932145.1 Acanthosepion lycidas | reverse complement strand
ATAAAATTAACCAATATATGTTAAATTTTTTAAGGTATATTCCTATTTCATATGAGCGATATGTCGTGCAAGTTTTAAGCTTATGATATTTTATAAAAAATTTTTTTTTGCAACTTCTTTAGCAGTGGATTGTACGTATAAGTTGTATTTGAAGTCAGAAGTGAACTTGGAGACCAGTAGGCATTCAAAGCACATAGTGTGCAACTATATACCCTTGTGCCGACCTCGGGAACGACCACAAAAATATACAAAAGCGTTTGATAAAATATGTCACAAAAAACTGTTGGAGGTGATAGATAACAATGACATATTTGGGAGTGATATTACAATAATCCAGATCCTGTACTGGCGAAAAATCTCCCGCGTACGGATTTCTATCGGTAAATATACAAAAATATAAATGGTTGTGTCTTCTCACTGGACTTATTCAACCTATGAAGTGAAACGATTCTGAGAGAATGAGATATCGTACCAAGATTCTTTATTGCCGGCCACAATCTTAACAACATAAGATATGCAGATGACTCAGGGCTGACAGCAGACGCAGAAAGGGTTCTCCAAGAACGACAGAAGGCAGGGAAAGAAAAAGTGCAATAAGTACTAAACATCAAATGCAAGAAGACGCAATGCATGGGTGTTACCAATAGGAACAGCTCAAAATGCAAATTACAAATTGGACATTCCCAAATCAACCAAGTAGAAAAATTTAGATATCAGGGGAGTGTTTTAACAGAGGACAGAAAGTGCGACAATGAAATCTGAAATCGCATTAGGAGAGCGAAAGATGCCTTCCAAAAGCTAAGAAAAATATTAATAAACAGAAAAATTTCTTTAGAAATTAATAAAAGACTACTGAACTGTTACTTAATATTTGTCCTTCTATGTGGCAGTGAATGCTAAACAATCTCCTCACAGATGAAGACGAGATAAGAAGCAACAGAAATTTGGTTCTACAGAAGGATTCTGTGAATACCATGACCCGAATATGCTGTCAACAAAGTTTTAGAGAAATGGAGACAAAAAGAATATTAGTAACCAACATCAGAAAGAGACAGATGAAATTTCTATAACCATAATGTGAAAAGAAGGTTTTGAAAATTTGATACTCACGGGACAGATTGAAGGAAAGAAGAACAAAAGAAACAGAATGCATAACCTAGTGAGCCTGAGTAAATGGATGGGGGGGGAGATGGTTTAGGAGAGATAGAAAAAAGACAAAATTTATTAGGAGCTGCAAAGGTCCAGAAATCGTGATGAGCCATGATCGTCAACATCCTGAAGAAGGAGAAGTTCATCGTAACAGAAGAAGACGCGGGGTCTGATTAACAGCCATGAAATGATACAAGCATGTTTTTTGAAAGTAACAAGCCAATTGTTTCCCCATTGATCTGTTAGGGGTTCTGTCAGAGGAGAAATCGGTTGCAAGGCGAGGATTATCTTTGGTTTTGGAAGTGCGTCCACGAACAGCGATAGCATCTGCATAGATGTTCACTAGTGATCTGAGAATTTTCCTAAGCAGATCATTAATAAAGAACAGAAACAGTGTATGACTTATGTTGTAACCTAGGGAAGGTTACTGAATAGAATTAACGAAACTTGGTAATGAACAATAATACGTCAGACAAAAACCGCACATATAAGATTCGCTAGCGGCGCGTAGAAGTAGTCAAGTGCTAGAAGTGAGTCAAGTGAATTCCACAATGAAACTCCAACTGCAGGATATCTATTAGGTTGGTGCAAAAATAATGTCGTTTTCTCAAATAGTAACATATGTGAGAAAACGACATTATTTTTGCACCAACCTAATACTAACCGTCCCATACGGTCAGATATGGCACAAGGCCCGATTTAATGCGGGGTATCCGAGCCCGTAGGCTCGGCTAAAAATTCCCCGTAAACCCCGTATAAAACGGGATCGGGTAGCTGTTTCCCGAGACGACACTCTGCCCTTCTACATAGCCTTCGTCTGGGGATCCTCTCTGCCCGGAGGCAGAGAGTTCGACCAGCACAACTGGATACGAATCTCCATCTGCAGGATATCTACCAACCGCCCCACGCGATCAGATATTGCATAAGGCCGAATTTAATGTGGGGTATCCGAGCACGGAGGCTCAGTTAAAAATTTTCCTGTAGACACCGTATAAAACGGAGTCGGATAGCTGTTTCCCGAGGCGAGACTGCTCTCCGACATAGCCTCGTCTGGGGATCCTCTATGCTCGGATGCTCGGAGGCAAAATGTTTGACCAGCACAGCTGAAGACGAATCTCCAACTGCAGGCCAACATACAGTATTTACTACTGTATTTATGTGAATGGGGACATACCCATTATCGTCCATAGGTATGCTACAACAATTTAGTAGATAACATTAGAGGACGCCTATGATAATCTCATGAGCCTCGGAAGACTGACCATTTGAAACAACGTCCGGGGTATGATGGTAAACTACAACCAACAGCAAGGCCTCTGGTCAGAAGGCTTTGAGAAGCGTGTAACCACCTCTTAATTGATATTGTTCCCAGGTCCACTCTGAGCTGGGGTCTTGGCACCTGTTAGGGTCCCAACTATGAGTAAATAGTTAACCCCTAAACTGGACTCAAAACACTATAAAAGTGTAAAAATAGATTTTAATACCAGAAATACATTTTTAAATAAATATTACCAGCAATACACTTTGGAAAAAAAATATTACCAGCTGATATGTCCCGGAAAGGGATATATTTGTTCGAAGTAGCAAAGTGGTTTTGGGACTACTGTAACCGGTTAGGACAATCTAGCAGGTAATCGTAATGGATTTGTCCTCGTCATAGTGGTAGGCAATATGCGTAGGCAATAGGCGAAGTCTATAGGTGTAGCCAATAGGCGTCGTCTTGTACCTCCACATCAGTCTGTATTTTACTATGAGGGAAAATCCAGGTGTATGCATATTCATTAAATTACGAGCAATACATATTTTTTTTTAATTTTAGCAACAATAAAAAAACTTGTCGACATTAAATAACTCATTGAGGTTGATATGCCGTAAAACAAACCAAACCAAACCAAAGCAATCATTCGTAACAGGTTTATTTTTATGCGTAAGATTCTACAGGCTGATTATTTGTTTGACTTACGGCCATATCACGTTGAAACACCGGTTCTCGTATGATCACCGAAGTTAAGAAACGTCGAGCCTGGTCAATACCTAGATGGGTGACCGCTTGGAAATACCAGGTGCTGTAAGCTTGAATGTGCGGGTGGTGTAATGGATAACGGCTCGGAATTGGAAATAGCAGAGTTGGCCTCCAATTACAGTCGATTTCGATATATTCACTTACGAGCAAATACCCTTAGGAAAGGTATGAATCTATCCCTTCTTCCCCCACCGGCTATGGATTAATAAGTAGAACTTGTTTCATTAAATCATTATCTTCAAAAAAGATTCTTACAATCTAAAAATATTTTCTGGCTTTAAATAACCTGCAAAAGGTCGATAAGTCGTAAAAATCAAATCAATCAAATATTTACTAGTTTAGAGATTGGCAAGAGAAAACGAATATTTCCCTCAATAATTATTAGCTAGAATTAGTAGAGCTGATTGACTAAACTAACACTAAATAAAAAAAAAAACCTTGAAGAGGCATGAAGACAAAAGAACTAACATTAAACAAAACAAAAAAAAACCCTGAAGGGACAAGAAACATGATGTGGGTGTAACACAATATATATATATAAAATATACAAACGTGAGACAGCAGGGTCTATAAAAAATTTGCCATGTAACTTGTCGCACTCTGGGAAAAATAATCCAGGAGATATGCTGAAGAAAGAAAGAAACAGCCCTTACTTTAACGTCACGGTGTTTTACAAGATATAGTCATGTGAAGGAAGCCATTATCTCTCGTACTGCTAGGGATAAGGAAGAGACATCCGTCTAGTTGGTCGGCCACACGGGAACTGAGCCGCCTGGCTTTATTTTCAAAACAGTGTGGGTTCTCGCGTGACACTTTATACGTGAAGGCAGATCATTATTTTTGCATCACGACACTAGACAAATATGTTATACACTGTAATGAAACGATGACTATAAATAATAAAATAAAACCTTTTTTTTTTTTAAATTTAAACTGTACATAAAGTTTGGAGTGAAATATAAAATTTAAATCTATGCTCGGACAATGAATTTGTTAATTTCCTACACTTTGGTGTAACAGTATGCAAGCATTTATAATAGTTCCCAAGCTCAAATTCTTGTAGAGTAAATCAGTCACGACTGGGAATTTAGATGTAATTTTCATTAGAAACAAATACAGTGAGTCCCCCGTATTCGCGAGGATAGGGAGTAGAACCGGCTGCAAATAGTTAGAATCCGCGAATACTTGTAAACCCCCTAAAAGTGCTTATAAGTACCTATTTTCATTGTTAAAACATCATATGCCTTAAACTTTCATCCTAAGCACTTTAAAAATATTTCAGACCCTTTTTAAAACATTTTTGAAAAATAATATTGGTTACCATACATTTAGCGTAAATTTTCTTTCATACGTACAATAACTTAATTACGCATAGATCGATATAACCATTGAAAATACTGAATAAAATATGTCTGACAAGACATAAAATATAAAGTTTAAAATATTTTCTAAAAACTGAACTGTGGTGATGCCCCTAGACTTAGCATAAGCCAGTTTTTAAAACCCCAGCCACAGCCCTTAACAAAGAACAAAGCCCAAGCAATATGCATGTTTTTGCGTTTGTTTTTTTGTTGATTTTTTTACAATGAAGATGTACAATTCTACCAATTTTTACTATAAAAATGGAATGTTATTTGTTTTAAGTCACTTGAATAACAGGAAAATAATACAAGAATAGTTTAAATATGTTCTGTCAAAAAATACGCGAATCTAGGGAGTTCTCAGCGAATAATTTGTTCATATGTTCACGCGAATATTCGGGGTTTCCGCAAATAACAAGTATATATATGTTGTACAAAAAATCCGTGAATGTGTGAAGCCTCGAATGCTGAAACGCGAATAGACGGGGGCTCACCTTAACATGGTTGGCAGATTATGGGTTAGATTATTAGAACGAATGCATGAAAATTAAAAAGTGATTGTATTATTATTAGTAGTAATAGTAATTTTTGTTTATCATTTCTACCCAAGGAAGGCAAAAATGTCACTAGGTTATGACGTGGATTACTGGGAGCAAAAGAGTGGTGAGGATGCAAGGACAGGTTTCAGGAAAACACAAGATGGAGATTGGCGTTAAATTAAAAATTTTGAAGATTGTATGAGAAGGAAGCAAGAAACCGGAAGTTAATTTCACAGGCTTGATGTGCGAGAAGAGCAACTATTTGAACAAAACGTGCGGTTGCATCTAACTAGTTCAACACTAAAACCGTGAGACCTAGTTACCCATCGAGTAGCACGCTTAAATTTATATAGTCGAGGCACCAAGGAGGAAAGCTAATCAGAACTATTGCCATCAAAATATATTTAAAAATGACAGAGAGAAGAGGAGTAGTAGTAGTAGTAGTAGTAGTAGTAGTAGTAGTAGTAGTATAAAGAGAGCAGTGTGTCAACAAAATGACGCTGGTGTTCAATACACTCATTATGAAAACCAGTATAATAACTGTATATAATATACATGCCCCACAGTCAAATGTGCCAGGCATAATGACAAATTTATTAAAAATAGTACAAACCTTTGCAGATGGAACCCAATTAGAAATATTTTTAGGTTGCGTAACAGTCTGCGATTGAGGGTGTTACCAATTATCTATATATGGCTATCAAGTTTCTTTGACGATCAAACATCGATCAAACTACTTTCGCTCATGAACAGAGATGCACAGTGTTTCTGCCCCCTATGGAACGTGTCCAAATAGCTAAAGAAAGAGTAAAGACAGAGAAAGAGGAGACAGAAATACAGAGCAATGAAGACAAGTAAAGAAAGTTGGTTCACTGATTGGAGATTCTGATGACATCGTGAGAAGGAAACAGCTTGATAAACTATGCATAAAAGGAGAGAGAATATCTGAGAAGAGAAGATTAAAACTGCTTAAAACCTTGGTGAAACCACTTTTAACCTACAACTATGGAACTTGGAGCTTTACAAAGAAAGAAGAGCAGCAGCTAGACAGCTTTGATAGACGACAACTGCGATGTCTGATAGGGAAAAGTACTCTCATAATATCTTCAACAAGAACTTGTACAGCAGATGTCAAGAATCTCATTTGTCTTTGTTCATTTTGAAAGCAAGATGGAAACTTCTTGGACATATTTTGCGAATGGATCCAGAATACCCAGCTAAGAAAGCTATATATATATATATATATATATATATATATATATATATATGCATCAAATACATTTTAAGAATTATAAATCTTTTTATTAGAGTTTTTTTTTCTTTTTTTAATAAATAAATTATGATATATAGTCAGACAGATTTAAATTAAAATCAGTTGGATATTTACGCTGAGTTATGTTTATATTGATATATATATTTCTAAAAATGAAATAAAACAAAATAAATGCAAAAAATACTTTAAAACAATATCAAAAAGAAAATAATTAAGTACATAAAATTCCTTATATATATATATATATATATATATATATATATATATATATATATATATATATATATATGTAAACGTATTATATTGGGCAGCAAATATTTTATGTTGTAAAGAGGTAGTCATAGAATGAATCAGTTATCAATATTAATGTAATTAATGACGAATTCTCTGCGCTAACAAACTTAATATCAGCATTAACTTACTATCCACTGAATGATTCGATCCTTATGTATAAAATTGTTATATATATATATATATATATATATATATATATATATATATATATATATATATATATATATATATATATATATAGATAAATAGATAGATAAATAGATAGATAGATATATAGATAGATAGATTTACGTTAAAATTCATTACGGAAAAAAATTACGCTGAAATATTTACATTAAATCCGTTATAAATTCTACGGAGCCACGACAAACACGTCATATCCTATCTCCTCAGATTCTTCTTCTTCCTTATTATTATTATTATTATTATTATAAGTGTAGGGTGGCGTAAAGTTCGAAACATGCAAACCGAGTTCGAATTCCTGAAATGGTAGTTTTATCACAGTCGAATACTCCTGTGAAATGCATGGTCCCCTTTTTCTTCTTATACACTATTCCATCGCTAATTGTCTCTTCACTGTCCTTTTAAGGTGATTGAGGGAAAAAAGTTGAGTGACAAATCCTTTCTCGTTTTTCTAAGCAGTTTCCATCAAAATCTATTTACCCTTGTCAAATTTTATAGTCTTCAATTTTTGTTTTTCATCTCATTAATGTTTCTCTAACTTCTTTCTAGTACCTCTGACATTTATGTAAATGGCATTTTTTTCTTTATTTTTCAGAGATGAAAAATTATGCAAATGTCACAGAAAAAGACTAAGAGTCCGTTTGCAGTCGATTATGATAAACAGACTAAGGCTAATTATTAATTCAAGACAGACTACTTACTCTTTTGTGGGCTTCTTACACTCTTCTTACGGCATAATTTGTATTCTTTAACTGCGTCATGGTCGATTCGTTAATTAGAAACGCAGTTATTGCCTTTAAACAAAGCAGACATATATTTGGGTCTGCTTTTTGACTAAGGTAGTTGTATTTATTGTACTGATGTCAGTGGTCGGAGTTCAAGTGAAAAAAAAAGACAGCAAATGTTTCTAAGTCCCCCCTTCTTGGAAGATTAGGAAGATAAAATCTTCCTACCTCCATTCCCCAACAGTCTCATACATGTTCTTTGCATCTCAAGTTCGCCCAAAAACTTGTATATACGATTCCTTGCTAAAGACACTGGGGAAGTAGTTTGGTCCTCCACCTACTATGATCTTTATTTGCAAAAGTCAAATCAAACCAAAAATTGAGTATTGCAGTCATATCTGAACTAGCGCTGCCAAATCTCTTCCCAGCCTCGACAGAGTTTAGGCGTCCTTGTAGGCAATTAATTATTTTCCGCGTTACAGCTCCTCTCCCACATACGCAATGTTGCAAGGTACTCGCTACTCGATCGCTCTTTCCATGTTTCAAAGATTCCGACAAATTACATTCCCCAGTTCCACCAGATTGTGTTTCCTGTTACTTTTCCTTCTCTTTTACTTCTGGTGGCTTCTTGCATCTGGCTGGCATTACCGAGCTTGGGGCGGTGCTTCTTAATCTTTAACCCTCTAACTCGAGTGGTTCTTGGGCCTTGTACAGGGTGAACATGATTGTAAAAAAAAGTTCAGACATTTACAGCCTCCCATATACGCAGAGATTAACCATCTTTATTCACTTCGTATTCCATTAGTAAGGAAGAACCTCCACGCTGACAATTTCTTCCCAAAAGCTACTACTTTAGAAAACAGACTCACGAGAGGATGCTTTCATGATCACTACAATCTGAAGTCTAAGGTCAACTGGTACCTATGACACGTAGCCTCATAATCTGTACTTACTTCCCCCTTCCTTCTCATACACTCATAAAACACCCTCATTCACTAACTCTCTACACTGAGGGGTTCTCGGGCCTTGTATTGAGCGAACATAACATTTAGTAAAAAAAAAAGCTTCAGGTGACATATTAATATACTAAGTAAACATTAAGCACGTGTATATAATTATTTTCAACTAATTGTAGATAGATAGATAGATAGATAGATAGATAGATAGATAGATAGATAGATAGATAGATAGATAGATAGATAGATAGATACTGAATAGGATGATAAACAAATAAAGTGACAGAGAGATCTGAAAATAGATAGATAGATAGATAGATAGATAGATAGATAGATAGATAGATAGATAGATAATGAAGACAGTGAGATATTGTTATAGTTTGGATAACGCTTATAGTTATTAAGTCTGTAAGGAAAACACTGGAAGAAAACTGTTGAGTTTAATCACATGAGAAAATAGATTGAGAATACAGTAGTTCCGTGCGGCAAGTGTACGACTGGAAAGCGCTTCGCCTAAACGTTCTACTCATAGCTGCTTGACGCGTCCATGTTTCAATAGTAAGTGTAGATAAGCTTAGTCAGTATTTCTACAGAGCAGATAGATAAATAAAAGATATAGCTATCTCTCATTAGAAATTTTTGGTGTTTATATCTGCTAACTTATATTGATCTTTATTGTATATAAAATGCCATTACGGTATAAGGTCTAAAAGGGGAAGGGTTGAGACTGGTCGACACTATCTATCTTATACCTAGCTAATCTGATTCACAACCCATTCACTCATTACAATTTTCTCATTCACCATAAAAAACTCGTCCGTCACCAATCAATTCTCCATACATCATAATACCGCATCCTCTCTGTTAACTTATATTTTTTTGACCCGAAACGTAAACAAATTAATTTAAGCAATTTGCGGACATTTCCATGCTATAAATATGTCTGATTACTACAATCGTTATTTTAGTGTATAGCAATGTTTGAGAGGACATCGCTGTTTATTTACTAACAGTGAAATTAACCAGTAGGATCATCCAAAGTCCTATTAAAAAAATTTCGATAGGAATTAAAACTGCATTTTCTTCGGCATTAGGTTGAAAAAAGATAATTTCACTTTCTGTAAATAATCAGTCTACTCAAACTCGGGTAGGACTTGAAATATTTTGTTTTCATAACAATTGCCATGAAATTATTTAAAGAAAGGGAAGCCACGTTACGCCGGTGTGAAAGTGACTGAATCCGATATGCCAGGTCAGGGCCGACGACATTGCAGATTATTCGTTGAACGCATTTTGGCCTTGTGACATATTTCTGTGCATTATGCAGAGTAATTATCACTCTTCTCTATGGTACCAAGACTTTACGAATTTAAGTGCAGTACTTGATTGGCAACTGGGTATCACCAATTTACAGTTGAATTGGCTAGATGCAACCATAGGTTATATGATAACAGTTTATTTACTCGCACTTCTTGCTTGTGGAACATTGTTCCGGCTTCATGCTTTCCAGTTAACTTGAATTTTCAAAAACTTAAATTCAGTGTCAGTCTTTATCTACTGACTTCCTGATTACTCTTCTACTGTCTTCGTTCCTTAGTAAAATCTCTACTTTTATGGTAATTGTTATGATAGTTCTTCTTTAGTATCTCAACTTTAGGAATTTAAGTGTCATACTAGACTGGCAACTAGGTTTCTTCCTTTTACTGTTCAAATTGCTAAATCTAACCGTAAGCTTCATGCTAATAGTTTCTTTTCTTGCACTTCTCGCTTGTGGGAATCTCTTCTTGCTTGTTTTACTGTCATTTACGATCTTCAAAAACTTAAATGCAATGTCAGTCATCATCTGTCTCCTTAAACACCTTGGGATGAAATGATTTTTTTTTTTTTTTTTTTTAAAAAGCAAAATATTAGATTGCCTCAGAGCATTTTCATTTTTCGTTTTATACAGAACTTTATGTCTTAATGCTCTCTCTATATGGTATCTTTTGATAATAATATCTTTTCTGAAAGTTTTCAAGTGTTATGGTTGTATTATCTTTACACTTGTTTTTAAAGCACCATGGCTGGCAACTATTTTCAAGGCCAATTTGGCGCACTATGTCAATGCATTTCCTTCCACTTTTTGAATTCTGCAAGCAGTTTCAGCAGATTTCTTGTTCCCTTTCAGAACCAGAATGGATTATTAAACATCACTAGTCACATATTCCGATACCTATTTCTGGTTCAAATATTATATATCTATCATGTGTTTGTGTGTCCCAAGACTGATGGGACACAAAAATAATGTATGTGGATAGAACATTTCAATCAAATGCCACATGTATTAAAAGAAATTCAAACTATTGGATTTGTACCTGTAAAATGAATTGATTGAAACGCAGTCATCGACATTACCTATCACCTGGTTCACAATCGTTCTAGATCTTTTGAACAGAAGGAGAGGTTTATACCTTGTTTCCTGTTTAGAATTGGGTTTCCTGTCCCTCTTAAAGTCTTCTCATTCTCTTTCACTTCCAGTAAACCCTTGCGTCTTAGTGTCATTATCGTCTTGCTTTTGGTGTATTGATTAAAAATAATTGTCGTCAGTCCCATACCCGGGTGTAGTCGTAGGGTCGTTCGACAGCTGGGTACCTGATAATTCCTTCCACATATCTGGATCAAAAGTCGAAGAAATATCCATTGATGCGTCATGTTTCTAGGGCAAGTAAGACTAGCGGAGACCATTCCTCCCCAGGCCAAACCACAACAGATATCATCCGAGGCTCCCTTTTGTCACTGTCCAACGGGGGAACCTCCGCTTTGATCGTTGAATTCAGTTAAGGAAGCCTTCCGCCAGGCGATGCTGTTTTCACCGCACATACATAGTTATGGAGTCCAGTCTTCTCTTTTGTTCTAGATGGCCTTTGACCATACAAGAAGGTTCATCTGCCCTTCGGCAGCTTTTGTTTTCTTATTGCTACTGGGTGTCTAGCCAACGTTACTCGTTAGAAAAGCTTGATGGGGGAACAAGTTTAGTTAACGATGACCAGATCAATCGTCAGGTTATACTGAATTGCATGGTACCAGTAGCAGTCGTAGATTGACCCGACATACAGAAACGCAAAGAAATAATACATTTGAATAAAATGTTTTGTTCAAGTATTGGTGGGACTGAAAAACAAAAGTGAGTGGTCTGACTAAAAACCTTCTTCCTGCAGAATAGATTGATAAAAACACAAATAGGAAAGGTGAAATAAAATGTTTTGCTCAAATGTTGGTCGGATTAAATGAAAGTTGGAGGGTAATATATGTTTCTCTATTGACGTACGGGTCACACAGAACTAAATTTCAATTTGCAGATTGACACGTCGTTTTTTTTTTTTCAATTATATCCAGAAAAAAAAATTGTTACGCTTTCTTCCTCTGTATTTGTTCATTTACAAGATGTTTTTCACCATTGCTTCTGATCACTGTCTGCATTTTCTTTAGCAGATGAAATCATTTACTGCCAAAGGCTTCTCTGAGTCACTTACCAATCTGCTATTTCAGTCCTTGGCGCACTCGCGTTAAGGTTATCATTGATAAACTTGAATAACACCAGCTTGTGCACAAACCACGCGCTGTTTACAGGCCAAATTTTCAAGCGTCCATGTTTACCCGAGATTCTGGGTAAATTACAAAATGACCTTCAGGCGAGCTTCCTAATTTCCATAACAGTTCCATCAACTCGAACTAAGTTAACTTAGTCCGAGACAAAGTCGATTCTTGTTCCTTTTCGATTTCTTCATTAGAGTGATTTTCCGATTTCAGCCAGAACACTTCTTTAATGGACGATACTGGGCAGTTTTGTTTTTTGCTTTGCTTTTTTTTTTATTGTTGTTGTTTTTTATTCGAGTTCTTAACAGCCTTGTGTTATTTTAAGCTAATGCCACGAATAACATACAAACTTCAAATTTATTTTCATCTTTTTCTCTTGTGTCCTTACCGAGATATTTTCGAGGATTCGAGAAATGGGAGTGCCAAAAACACCGAGATGCTCAACCTTCAATGAAGTGTCGAAAAATATTAAAACTCACTTTCTCATATATATATATATATATATATATATATATATATATATATATATATTTATATATAATTATTTATTTAAAAATATGATTCCATCGCTACATAAGAGTCCTCATGTTTCAAAACAAGAGCCGAAAACTTAAATATAATTATTCGAATTAAATTGAATTAAAGTACCAAGCTCTGTTCCATCTTCAAGCGAAATTTTTGGAATGACTAATTTACGAAATTTACGCGTTTTTATAAGCATATACATTGCTAAAATTAAAATTACTATGGTAACGGCTAGAGCAATTATTTAAAAAAGGGGCGTAAGGGTTAATAATTTGTATCAATATCTCAGTTGCATTCAAAGAGGTCAAGTCAGGGTAAGGGTGGTGTGTCTAACTTTAAAGCGGAAGATGACATCGTCTAGTCTGGTTCAGTGTCTATGGAGATATATGTATATATATGTATATATACACACAAATTCTTCATATTGTAAAACCAAACAACCAAATAATCGCATCTTTGCATATACAAAATTTATTTACTAATATCCCCGTCTATAAAACGATTGACATCCTTATCCGTGATGTATACAATCACACTTCTCTCCCATCCATCAATATTAAACCCACTATATAAAAAAAAATTGCCATTAGCATGTACCACTCAAGTAACTTTCCATTACTCCCTAGGTAATATTTATACTAAAATAGACGGTATGGCAATGGGATCTCCTTTTGGCCCCACTTTTTTCTAATTATTATATGGCACATTTAGAAAATAAAATGCTTAATGACACTAATAAACCCCCTATAAGATACGTAGAGGACATTTTCGTTTTAGCTAAAAATATTGATCAAATTACACAACTTAAAAATAAAATTTGTAAGTCACTGTTCTCAAATTTACACTAGAACTTAATATCAATAATAAAATTCCATTCCTTGATGTATTTATTGATTTCCGCACGCATAAATTTACTACTTCACTATATAGGAACCCCACTAGCATTGACTCGTATCTTCTTAATTAAAGTAGTGAATACCCCCAATGATATAAGTTAGCCGTTATAAAAAAATCTTAATCCAACGCACACAAATGATATCTTCTTCCAAAATCATTTTCTATAAAGAATTATATAACATTAAACAAACACTTGTTAATAATGGATTCCCTAATTCCGTCATTGATCAACAAATTAAAATATATCTCAATAACTTAATAATACCTCTAAAAACATTGATAGTATTAATAATAGTGTACGTCAAAATAAATATAAATGCTATTAACTTATGCTATTGTAACCAAATGTATAATAACTGTAAACATGATGAAACAATACTCAAAAACATAATAGGTAGAAATGTTAAACCCATTAATAATAATAAAGTTAAGCTCATCATATATTATAAAAAAGTTCAAACATTTGACCTCATAGTCTCTAATAATCCTACAACTACACAACTAAATCCCGTACAAAAAAAAGAATGTAGTGTATCAATTTAATAATAAACACACTACACATTTATTTTACTATAACCACGCTCTCCTCTAAACTTACCTGTCACCCCCTCTGATCTTAGTTCTATTAAACAACATTTCTTAGAAAAACATAGCCATATATATAATATCAGGCAGATATTAGTTGATAACACAATAATACTCACACATACACACAGTAAAAAGAACCTTCAAATATTGGAGGCCATCTACATTAAAACAAAGAAACCCACATTCAACAAAATTGCAATTTACACTAGTCAAAAACATTACATTGTATCTAGACATATGGTTCTGTTGTTAATATTTCGGTGTCTCACGTGATATGACGTCATAGAACCGTTTCATGAATTCATGACCTGTGTCACCTATTCCACGACCGTTATCCTCACATTGAAATCTTCTATATCAATATAACAGTATATCTTCTTTGATTATGAATATCGGTGTTTATATGTTCATATAACCACTCTGAAGATGGCTCATCTGAGCCGAAAGCTTAGATCAAGAAACAGCATAAAATATATCCAAATGTTGGACAATTTTTGTCTTTATTTTCTCCCGAAATTAAAGCAACGATACGATATTTAGAACGGCTCATGATCAAACATAATAGACATTCACTGTATGCTATATTTAACAATATATATATATATATATATATATATATATATATATATATATATGTATGTATGTGAGATAATGATATATATTTTATATATCAAGGACACTATTGGGGAAATTTTATGACAATGTGAAAAAAGTTTACTTGTGATGCCTTTCGTCCTTCAGGACAATTTTGGACTAAATTTTTTATGTTGGTACGACTGCACATGAGCACGAAAGGCGGGTATTGGGAAATTTAGAATTTATATATATATATATATATATATATATATATAATAATAATAATAATAATAATAATAATAATAAATCTGCCAGGAATGGTGAAATGCAGTAAA
>OZ010589.1:77882798-77975298 GCA_963932145.1 Acanthosepion lycidas | reverse complement strand
AATTTTTCTCTACATAATCTATCTTACATATCTATAAGTCTACAATTCGTCCATGCTTCGAATATTGCTGCTACATTTGGTCCTGTGCTAATCCTATTTATTTAAAGATTCTTGACAAAATCCATAGGAGAAGCAACAATATTACTGATCCTGGCCTAGCGTCTCGGCTTCAGTCACTTTTCTACCACCGTAAAGATGTTTCCCTGTGTCTTTTTTAAAATTAGTTCAGGCCTTCTTATCAAATGGCGAAATGAATGTTGTCTTGAATAGCCACTCTTCAATATCATAATGATGGTGTCCCCCAGATCAAGAGAAAAATCACTAATATTTGTATTCATTTCTGATAAGTAATTTTGTTCTTTTATGGTCTTGTGAGTTCCTCCAAAAATATAAACAAGGTTACCCGTGATAAAATTTAAAAATCAGGGATAGATTTTGACAGAAATTTCTTCAAAGAAAGAAAGATATATTCCGAGAAAGAATGAAAGAAGACTTATTCAAAGAAAGAAAGAAAGAAAGAAAGAAAGAAAGAAAGAAAGAAAGAAAGAAAGAAAATTTATTCAAAGTAAGGAAGTAAAAGGACTTATTCAAAGATATAAAGGAAGAAAGAAAGAATTAGGGAAAAAATCTTTATTCAAAGAAAGAAAGTAAATTTATTCAGAGAAAGAAAGACAGAAAGAAGACTTATTCATAGAAACAAAGAAAGACAGAATTGCAGAAAGAAAGAAATAAAGAAAAAACGAAAAGAAACTTATTGAAAAAAGAGGAAAGACAAAAAAGACTTATTCAAAGAAAAAAGAAAGAATGAAAGATGACTTATTCAAAGAAAGAAAGAAGACTCATCTAAAGAAACAAAGACGATTTATTCAAAGAAATAAGATTTATTCCGAGAAAGAAAGAAGACTTATTCACATAAAGAAAGAAAGAAAGAAAGAAAGAAAGAAAGAAGATTTATCTAAAGAAAGAAAGAAAGAAGATTTATTTAAAGAAAGAAAGAAAGACTTATGCAATGAAAGAAAACTTATGCAATGAAAGAACATTTATTCAAGGTAAGAAAACTTATTCAAAGAAAAAAGAAGAAAGAAAGAAAAAAAACTTATCCAAAGAAAAAGAAAGTTTCTCCCAAAACAAAACGAAAAGAAACGTTAGAGAATATGAATCTTACTTGATGTTATTGAATCTCAAAATATTAGTCGTCGATCAAAAATGTGTTCATGTCTTGGGCAGTGAAATAAACGACATTCAATAAAGTGTGTCAACACTTACCAATGATATTTGGTAGACTGTAGAGAGTTCAGTGAGTGCTTCACATATATAGACTCGTCTGATTAAGTTTATTAAATGACTATAGAGACACACTGTAGACTGGTGGACTATTCCCACTATAGTGAAGTTTCTCACAGTCTGACCTACACTTGTACCAAACTATTGCTACTGTAATCAATTTCACATTGCCTACACTGTACTTACGGCTTTGTGCCAAATCAAGCTACTCTAAATAAATACTCATATTCAATAAATTTCACCATTTGAAATTTCGAGTGGTATTCTTACCAACCAACTTGAGAAATATATATATATATATATATATATATATATATATATATATATATATATATATATATATATATATATATATATATATATATATATAAGAGTGGCTATTCTCAAAGGTCCAACACATCCGATCAAGTTTAATGTTCTGGACTTCGACCAACAAACCAGTTCAGCAAAAAGGGACGATGCATCAATGCTTTTCTGTTTTTTCGTGTCAGCGCTTACAGAAAACTCTCCAGGAAAGTAATTAGGCACAGGTAGTTTCTACTTGAAATTCCTGCTTCCCATTGGGTGCTATTCTTCGAGATAATAAGCTCCGTCAGACATTTTTCTTCGATTAATAACCATATTTCAAATTGCTTTTCGTCATTTCCTCTTCGCTTTAGCATAAGCAATGGGTGGCTGGCCGCTCTTTCCTGATATCGCTGTCTGCTAGAGTGGTTAGCTGATCTACAAACTAATTCTTTACAAATAATACATAATTCATTCATACGTATCTATCCTTAAAATTTTGTCGGCATTAAATAACGTATTGAGGCTGATATGTCATAAAACAAAATAAACCCAAACCTTTGAACTGTTACTTAATTTCAGTTGATTTTCATCGCATCTGCTTCAACCATTATTCTGCTATCATAAACAGTTCGAAATGAAAATGAAAGATGGGTTTTAGACAAGGGTCGAACTAACATCAGCTTTACTTCTAAAAGCTCTATTTATACGACAAATGCTCTATCGTTTCGGTCAACTAGAGCCAACAGATGCCAACGGACAAACCTAATGATATAAATTCTTTCCTTATTTTTCTTTGATTGCTCTGCACCGCCATATTGAAGTTATTGTTTTGGTTTTACATGCATTAGAACATTATCAACGCACCTCGACGTAGTGCAATGGTTAACAAGCGTGTCTCGCTACATTAATTAGAGCTGAATCAAGAATTCGATCCTCACTGGATGCCCCTTATATTCGGCCTTGTGTCACATCAACGCTACTGCATCTTCGTATCTTAACATTTTATTAGATGAAGAATTATTTACGGCAATTTCTTTCAACTTTCATTTGTTTTCTTTATGATATTAAATAGAAATATTATCTTGAATTTTACCATCATTAGATAAAGCATTTTCAACCATCTTTAATTGCCGACTTGTATTTCTTTTTAAATTTTACTTGCTTTTTATTACATTAGTAGCAACAGTAGTAATATTATCTTCAATGTTATTAATAGATAAATCATCGTAAGGCGTGATTAAATTTTTACTAGAATCTGTTTCTTTTTTATTTTACTTGATTTTATTACATTAGTATCATTAGTAGTAATATTACCTTGAGTTGTATTAATAGATGAATCATTATTAGCCATTATTAATTTTTAATTGTTATTTCTTTTTTATCCAATCAAGTTGTCGTCGTTGCAAATACTCATACCATCTGTCTACAGCCATTAGTAATTTATATTTATAATTTATTAATTCATATCAAATTTTTTATTTTATTTTTCTTTGTACAACTTCTTTTTATATCAAATCTTAGTTGTCTCAGTTACAATTAATTAAAAATATTCTCGTCTTTATTATTTTAAATCAATATAGAAGAAACTCACAAGATATGGTGTGTTGAATTAATGTGCTAATCATTGATTTGTATCAAGTACAGTTATCCTTTATAATTGAATATATTGCAAACTTTCTTCGATCTTAAACATTTGTTTGTCTTAAGGTTTAAATTTGAAAACCTTCTGACACCCCTGCTAGTCTTGTGTACTAAACGCAGGTGCCGGTACAATTAAATTATTTCTGTCAATTTCCCCTCCGCTAGGTGCTTATTTCACACGACGCGGTTTTTACCACTTTTATAAAACATGTACACTAACATACAATATAAAACTAACGCAAAAATGTCAATCAAAGATTCTCAGATTAGGGGAGGGGCACTCTGGAATCCTAGCTATGCCGTCACGAAAACCGATCAGCAACCACAGGATGATGTGTCTGCGGCGATCAGAGGATCAAATAGGTGTGTTATACGCGACAAGAGGAAAATAAGTATAGCAACTCGGATAGAACAATCTCATGTTATTTTGTAAGCAATCTGCCGCAAGCGGAGATAGAGAGAAAAAAACATAATGAAACATAAAAGTTTTCATTAGAATATTTATCTTATCCCCGATCGAAATGATTATTCCACAAGGTATGTGTATTTGGTACTAAAGAATCCAGCTAAAAAAGATGAAGTTATTCAAATATTCGAGCAAGCAATCAGTTAAAAAAAAGGTTTTATAATTTAGTTCAGTAATCAATATATTGAGGAATCTTGAGAGCCGAGTTCGAATTCCAGTCAGATCCATCACATTCACTTAAGGGAAAAGTATAAATACTCTTCTTCTCCCACCCCCCGTCCCAGCTATGAGTAAATAGCAGGACAGACCTGGTCTACCGCAGAAAGAAATGGCAACCTACTGCGGGAAAAAAAATCTGCCTAGTCAGTCATGTATCAAAAGATACATGATCGCCTAAACGTGTATCACGATTAGCACATAACTAACTGAATCAATATATGTTCAAAGGTTCCACCCAATGGTTTACAACCTTTTAGCTATCATGTCATTCTAATTTTCGACGACTTTCTCGAGCTTTTAGATGTCCAACGTGGTGTCTTTAGGTGCTCGACATGTTACTGATGTCTTCAGATAATCGACACTCCCGGGTGCATTTAAGTATCTGACACCTTTAAATATTGCTAATGCCTTTAGGTGTCTTATGCCCGCTTGATGAATTTAGGTGTACGACACTCTTCTTTCCGAGTTGCTTTTGATGCTTTTAGGTGTAAAATACTTTCCTGATGTATTTAGGTATCCGACATCCGCTTGATGCTATTAGGTGTACGACACCCACACGATGCCTTTGTGTGTTCGGTACCTTCCTGATGCCTTTACGTGTCCAACAGCATTCCAATGTCTTTAGGCACCCAACAACCTCCTGATGTCTTTAGGAATACGATACCCTCCTCATGCTATTTTATGTACAACGTACTCCAGATGACTTTAGCCGTCCAACTTCCACTTGTTATCTTCAGGTGTGCGATGGCATCCTAATATCTTTAAGTGTTTGATGTCCTCCTGATATCTTTAAGTGCATGACACTTTCCTGATATCTTCGTTATCACATAAATTCCTGAAGCCTTTGGGCGTACGACATACTCTGATGTTTTTAAGTGTCCCAGTTCCTCTTAATGCCTTTAGATGTACGACACCCCTCCTGATGCCTTTAGGTCTAGGATATTCTTCACATACCTTTAGGTGTCCAAAATCATCCGGACTCTTATTGGTGTACGAAACCCTCAGGGTACCTTTAGGTGTCTGTGTTCCTCTTGATCCTTTTAGATGTACAACACCCCTCCTGATGCTTTTCAGTCTAGGATAATCTCCTCATACCTTTAGGTGTCCGATACCATCCTTCCTTCTTTTGATGTACGAAACCTCGTGATACTTTTAGTTGTCTGTGTTCCTCTTGATGCCTTTAGATGTAAATCACCCCTCCTGATGCCTTTAGGTCTAGGATATTGTCCTCATACCTTTAGTTGTCGAACATCATCCTGTCTCCTTTTGGTGTACGGATCCCTCATGATACTTTTAAGTGTCTGAGTTCTTTTTAATACCTTTAGGTGTACAACTCCCCTCCTGATGCCTTTAGGTGTTCGACACCCTTGTGATATTGTGAATACAGAAGATGGATTATAGGGCATTGTAAATAGAAGAAATATAAAAGTCATGGTTTTTTTTGTTTATTATATTAAGAGGATCTTTGAAAGAAGGCTGCCCTGACATTTGAAATCGATTTAAACAGACGAAGACTTCGTTTTCAGTATTGTAAAATACAGCATTTGAATGAATTTTTGCTCATACAAGGAAAATAGCCGAGAAATTTAGAAATGCAATTCCAAGAAACTTTTTGAACCGAAGAAATTTTCTTAATTATTTATATATATATATATGTGTGTGTGTGTGTGTGTATGTATGCATGTATCTATATATATATATATATATATATATATATATATATATATATATATATATATATATATATATATATATATATCTGATATAGATATATATTTATATATATATATGCATATATTTCTCATATATATATATATATATATATATATATATATATATATATATTTCTCATATATATATATATTTCTCATATATATATTAGGTTGGTGCAAAAAAAATGACATAATAATGTCGTTTTCTGAAGTATTTTTAACGTCGAAAAACGACATTATTACGTCATTATTTTTGCACCAACCTAATATATATATATATATATATATATATATATATATATATATATTTCATATATATATTTCTCATATATATATATATATATATATATATATATATATATATATATATATATATATATATTATTTGCATATATTTAACACAATCTGAGTTTGGTTAATGTCTTTCTCTCCGGTGTTAGTATCCACTATACGAGCTCAGTTGAAAGTCACTATTTTGAATAATGATTCTCAAAGCAAGCTCTTCTTACTTCAATGATTGTCTCAACAATGTCTTCCTACTCCATGCTAATTTTGGACTAAGGTATGTTTATTTAATATTTATTTTTAATGTTAGTTTTTCTTTTTAGGATTTTTGTTTATATTGATATTTAGTTCTTAAAACCTCGCAACACCAACAGCTACTTTCTCTGACACCCGAATTGCAAAAGTACTGCTTCAATAACTCATAGATGAGTAATTAATGAACAGACTATCGAGAAAAACGATCCTTCGTCTGAATATCTTGTCAAAGTCAGACTTGTAGAATGTGTCCAGTTGAGTTTAAGTAAATGTCCAACGGCAAACTAAGCAGACCACCGACTGTGATGACGCATTACTGACGTCACCACGGTGACGTCAGAGAGTCTAGCCGGAAGAACGCCTGCTGATAATAGGGACGGGTATTTTGGTCCAATGATTGCTCAAAGACAACGAAAGAGATCCGTTTAATTCGAAACTGGCTGAAATGGAAAGGGAGAAAAAGGACCAACTGTCACCATCGGAATATTTCATATCTGAGATATACTATTTAGTTGGTTTTACGTTCTGAGAAAGTTTCTTAATTATAAAACGGGTTTTGCTTTGTTTTTTTGTTTTGTTTTGTTTTTTTGTTTTTGTTTTTGTTTTTTTTTATTTTGTTTTTTGGTGGTGGGGCAGAAGTTGTGGAGCGTATAAACAATGTTTTAACTTCGGCTACTAGTAAAGAGAACAATGTATTTTCAGATTCGAAGATGAAGTACAAATAAATAAAAATAAATGAACGCAAATTTTAAAAGCATTATAATGCAAAGTAAGCAATTGTGAAAACAGCAACATATATTTTGAAACAGATGCACTGAAATGGGGTTTATGAAATTACAACAAATTTCCAATTGTACCTCCATTTTATTGTTAAAACCAAGTTTATACATTTGATCAAATTATTGATAGACTATCCACAACTAGCGTGTGAGCTCAGCTTCTAAGGAATGTCTCCCACTTGAAAGAATATCATGCCGTGTCTTTGTGGTTTAAAAATTTTCTATCAGACGAGTAATTGTTGATAGAGCAAAAGGATCCAGTTTTAAATTGTTCTTTGTTTTATAAGCTGTTGCAATATTATGATTGACGAAACATTACTAAAGAGCAAGTACAATAGAAAAATGATCAAGAAGACAGTAGATAACTGATATTGCATTTAAATCTTTGAAGATCAAAGTTAAATGGAAAGCATTAGACCGGAAGAAAGATCGACAAGCAAGAAAATAAACTGTCAGCATAGAACTTACGGTTGCATCTAGCAAATTCAACTGTAAATTGATGAGACCTTGTTGCTAGTCTTGTACTGCGCTAAAATAAATAAATTCTAGCTACCATAGAGAAGTGTTCATCCATAAGGTTATCATGAAAGTATTTATAGAAAAGGCACAAGGAGGTAACTTTACGGCAGTGGGAAAGTGACTGAAGCCGAGACGCCAGGTTAAGACCAATAATATTGCTGATTCTTCATTGGATTTCTCTAAATTTATAGCATGTTTTTCTTATATTCTATCAAACTCAGTAACCCTGCTGCGTGGCTTTGGGTTCTTCTCTTGGGATGAAATTATGAAACAAAAAAGGAAGAAAATAAGATGAATAAAATTACTGTGGAAAATATGTTCTTTTATGTGTTCTTTTCACCAATGCATAAGAAATCATTTTCCCTTACGGAAACGACTGAAGATGCTATCTGTTGTACATACAACGAAGAAAACATTAATTTTGGACTTATCTTCTGAGTGTAACATTTTGTTTTATTTCATGAATAATTCTACCGTCTGAGTTTTGCTATCTCAATGAAGGATGCTGAGAATATCATGGACAGAATAATTTAGGGAAAATGGAAACAAAGAGGACTTTTGTAGTCAGAATCAGAAAGAGACGGTTGAACCTTCTATGTCATATAATGAGAAAAGAGGGCTTGGAGAATTTAACACTCACAAGATATATTTAAAATAAGCAAAACAGCGACTAACAAGCATGTGTAAATGGAAGGCAAAGAAGGGACTGGGAAGGATGATAAGGTGAAAAATTTGCTTAGTGTTACAGAGAAAGGGAAACTAAAAAAACCTATAAAAAACAACCTTAGTATTATTACGGTGACAATGTTCTTACTACATGACAGTAAGAATAATTTTCAGATATTGAGCAACGGTCAACAATCTTATTGCTCAAAAGACAATATTATGAAAAAATAATCAAGATAAAAAATACAGTTGATTAAAAAAGTTCTTGTGTGTAGGAAAAGTCTTACAATAATGCAAATTTATTTAAAAAACAACTTTATATTCATGTATAAGCCGACTTCATGTATAAATGAGATCCCTGAATTTTGGTGCAATAATTTTAATCCCTCCAGAAAAAGTGTATAGTGAAACCATTCATCGAAAAATGCATGATTTTTAACCTCTTCAAAACAATTACCTGTCTATAGCACGACCCCTATTTTTTTGAGTAAAAAATTGATCATAAAAATTCGCGCTATCAGATTTTGTTTTGTTGAAGAATTCAGACTGACTGAAAATAGGAGTCTTCTTCCTTTCCGTTTGAAAAACTGAAGTGTAATGAGTGCTCTATCAAACAGACAATTCTTCGAACGGTCAGCGCCATATTTTAGATCTGGTCATAGAAAACTTTAAAAAGTGGTTATTTGTTGTAGGCTTTGAACGTTTCTTTTAGTAATATGCTATAAACGCTCAAATTTCCTATTTTTGTAATCTAAAAGGGAAAAGGAATTTAGTAAAAAAATTTTTAAAAAGAAACACAAAAAGTTCCTTCTAATTGACTCTTAGATAAATTTTCATATGAGAGACTCCTGTTTTTTTACTTGATTCCACTGTAAGTCTCGTGAAAAGCCAAAGCGACATGTAAGTTTTATTTTTCTCTTTGTTTTATTCGCTTATTTTCTGCTTTTTTCTAGGGTTTTCTAGTTAATTCCTAAATAGTTCAATAGTCCCATTCGGTTCATTGGGGTGCAGAATTAATATCAACTTCAACCACCGCGACGCGAATGAGTCCGAACTTTTATTGTCGATAACTCCAAAACGGTAGAGTTTATCAAAATTTATTTGTTATTTTCGAATTAAACATGTAAATTTATACATAAATGGAACTATTTGGGATTCTTTTTATTAGAAACTGAGCGCAGGACGAACAGCAATTTATTCCTTTGAGGTTCTGAGTTAAAATTAGTTCTGTCAACCGGTGGCTCTGTAGCCTAACCCGATGAGTCATTTTGACAGGAGGTGGTGCATTGTTAGAACTCCTGGGGAGCCATGCTTCTACAAATTGAAGTTATCCTCTTTAATCTTGAAAAGTGCAGCATGTTTGGCAAATAATGATCAAATGATCGGTCAAATTTGATCGTTGACTGTATATATCTTAACTTTTTTTATGTTATTTCATTTTATTTTATTTATTTTTTAATATTTTATCAAATGTTCATCCCACCAAGAAATTACTTTGCTTGTTTCAGTCCACCCACAAAAAAAAGAAGAAAACAATAAATAATGGACGCACTTCAAATGAATGATTTCATATTCACATACAATATGGCGTAAAGAATAGGATAAAAGTAGTAACAGTGTGACTACAGATTTGAATTCTGTAGTCACACTGTTACTACTTTTATCCTATTCTCCTACTAGGGTTCTACTTTTATCCTATTATCCTACTAGGGTTCTGTAGTTATTGCCTATAGCGTGGTTAATAAAAGACGACCTCACAGGCTATAGAAATCGATTCAAATATCAAGATTTATTGGAAATTTTCTTGTAATGTCACTCTTTTCCATTGAACAGAAGGTGAATATTCGATATCGATAAATAGAAACAATAAATTTAAGAAGACTCTTCGGAAATTTATAATAAAAATTCTTCATCTCAGAATTTAAGCAACTTCAGATTCAGGTAATTTTTAAATTACACATACAAACTATACTGGTGTATAAACACTTTATAGAGTTATCTTTTACAACGACTAAATCTGCTTGTAATTAGAAGCCTACAATACGTTTATACAGAAAATGTTTGTTTACCTGTAGAAACCTACGTAGACAAAAAGCACGCCATTAAAACTTTGCCCATTACATGAAGACAAATATAGTTGCGCTGATGTACCCCTGCAGTCTGAGCTGGAGATGATGAATTCCTATATAGATGAATGTGCAGCCCCAACGCCGTGACTCAGGTCACTTTGCGGGGAAAGAGTCTTATCCAGTCAAAACTCGACTAATTTCCCTCGTCATGTACTGACCGTATGTGTGAAAATTAATCAGTGTAAGAAGTGGACGCTGGACACCACATTGCAAAGGCCAGTGGCTAATTGTTAAGATGGCGACAGATGGGAATCCCTATAAATGTAATGTAAATATTAATGATATCAACAAAGAAAGAAAGAAAGAAAGAAAGAAAGAAAGAAAGAAAGAAAACCACTGTAATAAAAGAAATAAAAAGAAAGAACAGACGAAAGAAAGAAATTGCGAAAGGAAAAAAGAAAGGAGTGAAATGGAAGTCGTCGTAGAAAGAGAAATAAAAGGAAAAACACACTTGAAAGGAAGAAAGGAAGATAGAAAGCATGAAAGAAAGAAAGCATGAAAGAAACAAAGAAACAAAGAAAGAAACAAAGAAAGAAAGTGTAGTGAAAGTAACCGTAAAAAGAGAAATAAAAGGAAAAACAAACTTGAAAGGAAAAAAGAAAGCATGAAAGAAAGAAAGAAGTGAATTGAAAGTCACCGTAAGAGAAATAAAAAGAAAAACAAACTTGAAAGAAAGAAAGAAAGAAAGAAAGAAAGAATGAATGAATGAAAGAAAAGGAGAAAAAAGTAAGCAAAAAAGAAAGAAAGAAGGAAAGAGAGATTGAACGTAATCTTAAAAATAATGAAATAAAAAGAAAAACATACTAGAAAAAAGAACGGTCACTAAAGTAAATATAGGTATTAAGATTTTGAAGTTTAAAAAAAATAATAAAAAATGTCTAAAAAGCGAGAAGTAAAAAGAAAGAAAAAAGAAAGAAAAAAGGAAGGAAGGAAGTATTAAAATGATGTAAAAAAAATTGTACAGAGAGAATAACGAAAAAAAAAAGAAAAGAAAATGTAACATAAAAATGAAATAATACAAATTCGATGAAAAATTGTTTTTTTTTTTTAATTTTAAATAGTGAAAGAAAAAATCTTTTGATGTGTTTTCATGCAAAGGTCAATGTTTGGTGATGTCGATCCTCTCTCTCCCAATCGTTTATCTACAGTTACTACCGTTATTCTCTTACTTTGACTCATTCGCCATCATCATCATCATCATCCCATTGAACCAGAAAAATGTATGAAGTTAATAACACAAAAAGAAAAAAAAACTGCTTTCTAAAATAAATGATAAAATTTTACATTCAGATTTCATTGTCTTTCCATTTCCATGTCCCCTTGCCCGAAATATTTTTACAATTGTAATTTGGACGACATCAGGAAAGAGAAAAAAAGTTGGAATAAATTTAAAAGCTACTAAAAAAAACTTCACTCAATGAATTTAATGAAAAAAAGGGTCAGTTATTGTAAAGATCTTCGTAGAGAGGGAAAAAGGCTTAAAGTTAAGATTAGTACCCAAATAAATCGACTGATTTTATTTTTATTGCATACAGTCGATGGATGACGGTCAGGCAAAATCTGTAGCACGTGTCTCATCTTACCGACCGAAGAGTCAATTCCAAGTGTGACCAACTTATTTTATGCCGCTGCATCTCTAAAAAAAATCAGTCGATTTATTTGGAAAACTGGATCAGGAGGTTACAGCAGCAAAATGGATCATCATTTCAACTTAGAGCTAATTACATACTTATTGTTCAAAGTAGAGTCAAATAGCGTTATAAAAACCTCGGAGAATTCCAGTAAGATATCTTTAATCATTTCTAAGACACAACGATTCAAAGCTCAATCTAACCGTTGGACAATTTTCCTGTTACACGATTTGGACAATTTTGCTGTTACACCCGGTATTCTAAAAGTATGGCTAACCAGGGCAAATCGAAATTTCGTGTTTCTGCTCATCTGCCATTTTTTTAGTGGATATATTATATTATAAACTTAGTAAAACATTCTACTGTTTCTCTTGTTTCTCGTTTTCTCGTCATTCTTCCAAATATCCACACCGCGTTAGTAATTAAGGGTTGCACATCCAACGACGCTTGTATTTCTCTTGAATCACTGTGCTGGGCCGCTTGCTTGGAAATAGTCTGTGGTTAGCACGCCGAACATGACTGCTTTTGGTATACAACTGTCCTTTATTCGGTTTAAATGACTTAGCTATCGCATTCAACGCTGCATCATCAACTTTCCCAGCGCGTTGACTTTATATCTTTGTCTCGTATGTGATTCCGAATATACATAGTAGGTAATATGTGTCCTCCAGTCAAGTCTCCTGACTGGTGTAAATCGTCACAGATGCAATGTCCTGTATCGGGATAGTGAGAACAGTCTGCTATTGAGCACTGGGGAATTTGGTGTAGAGGGTAACACTTTTATATTTTCTTGATATCCCTAAATCCATACCCGTAAAATTTCTTGGAAGATGGCTGGGTGCATTGTCCTAATAGGAGCTAGCATTTGAAAAGACTGTTGCTATTAAGTAGCGTTACCTGGTTGTTAATGTTATTTAGATAGGTGAGAAAATAACTTCTACATGGATGTTAGTGCCCTGTGTTTCCTAGCAGAACGCTGCTCAAGCCACCATACCGCATCCACTGTCTTGTTGTTTTCCTACAGTACATTCTGGTACCATTGCTTCCTCAGGATAATGATGCACACCTAACCTGCTGAATGTCGTCTGCAGGAAAAGGCGAATCACATGATACTAGTGCTAAGCTGACGCTCGCGTACACACTAAGGACGCTTTTGACGAAGAATATTGGTCAATATCGGCATTCTGATTGGTCGACGGCTATACAGCCTCGTACACAACAAGGATCGACGCACTGTATATAGATTTTGGATCGACGCAGTGCTTCCTTCATTTTGATTAAAGATAACTTCAGTTTCTGACACAGTGGTTCTTCTGATGGTTCGTACCTGGTGAGAAATTCTCCCTTCATTTATATCATTGATAAATCTGAACCACCTAATGCCTCATCAGCGGTTCACGGTTCTCCTGTCTCGGACCATTGCCAATAGATATTCTGCATAATACTGGCACTTACAAAATGTCGTATCGCTGAACTTAACAATTTGGCTTTTATCAAAATCTTCTTTCTTGTCTACAGCTGTAGCATTCAATATGAAGTGCCACTGATCCTGAAATCTGCAGTTATTACAAGATAGTAGCTTATTGCTACGTGTTACTAGTCTTAACATTTTGCTTCATCAGTATATATATATATATATATATATATATATATATATATATATATATATATATATATATATATATATATATATATATATGTATATATAATCAATAAATCAAAAACGTTCAATCTGATATACTCGTGTGGTTATTATTAATAATAACTGATTATTATTAATTACTATTATTAAAAATTATTTTCATTGTTTACGATTATAATAATTATATATATATATATATATTATATTTATATGGCAATAATCCATCTAAACAAGTTATTATTAAATTTTTCTGCTTAATTCTCAATATTTTAATAATTTCTGAATCCATTGCTGCATATGCAAAAGGCAAATTTTAGATAAACTATCCAAAGTTCATGTTTTTGTTTTTTTCTTTGTTTTTTTTTTGTTTTTTGTTTTTTTCGGGTACTATTTTTTAATCAAATAATTTACCCCAAGCAAGGATGTCAAAGTCACTAGGACGCAGGAGTCTTCTGATAGTCGAAGAAAATAACAAAACTTTAAAAGGAATCGAAAACCCGGTCCTAAACAGGAAACAAGGGATAAACCCTTAATCATGTTCAAAAGATCAGGCAGGAGTGTGAATTGAACGATAGGCGAACCTATCTACTACTATTAAAATTTTATACTATTTTGCATGCTTATACAAAAGAAACGATTTAAAAATCTCACCACAGGGAATGACAGTCATATGTATGCATAAAATATTTAATATACGTATAAATTATTATTATTAATAATAATAATAATAATAATAGAAATCCAAAAAGCCACCATCTATTGAAAACGTGCAAAACGTTTGGGAGAACATTTGGAACAGCGCAAAGGAATATAACCCCAATGCCGAATGGATCTTACGAGAATAATAAAGAATGCTGGATAAATTTCTAGAAGAATGGGAAAATATTACTAAGAATGATGTTGGGCAAGCTCTAAAGAAATCCCCAAAATGGAAATCCCCAGGAATGTCAAGGTATCCAATTTTTAGTTCTATAATCTGCCATCAATCCATAGAGCCCTTGTACGAGAATTATCAATGCTAGCTAATTATCCCAATGAAGTCTCAGTATGGATCACTGAAGGTACTACATATTTCCTACAAAAAACGGATGAAAAAGATGATCCGAAAAATTATAAGCCAATAAGATGTCTATCCACCGTATATCAATTGATCACGTCTGTCCTGGAGAACTATACTTACTTTTTCTCGATAAAAGCAACATTCTTCCCTTGGAATAAATGGGATGTCGGAGCGGTTCATATGATTACAAAAATCAACTACTGATAAACAAAATGATCCTGGAAAATTACAGGAATATAGGTAGAAATCTCAGCCCATCATGGATAGACTACCATAAAGCTTTTGATAGTGTGCCACACTCTTGGATTCTTAAGTCTTTGGAAATGTACACAGTCTCCTCGGTAATATTAACTTTCCTTAAACAGCATAGGAATGTGGAAAACCATAATATATCAAAATCACACCAAAGCTCTGCCACTTCCCACCGACTGAATATCCGATGAGGAATCTTTCAAGGAGACTCCCTGACACCCCTTTCTGTTTTGTCTGTCCTTAATCCCTTGTTTGCATGAAATAAACAATAATAGCAATACATATAAAGTAAACAAGAAACTATTTAATCACCTACTCTATGTGGATGATCTCAAACTCTTTACCAAAGACGACAATGAGTTGAAGTATCTCCTCAATATTATAAAATGTTTTAGTGACGATATAGGGATGCATTTTGGATGAGATAAATGTGCAAAAGTAACATTCAAGAAATGGAGAATTACAGAAACACACTCAATAGATTTAGATTTTGTTACAAATATTAGGGAACTGGGACTAGATGAAGCCTATAGGTACCTAGCAAGCAATAAGCAAGATGGTATACAGCATACACAGATGAGGGAGAAAGTAAGAGAAAAATACTCCAGACTTGTGAGTCTGGTATTGAATACCGAGTTGAATTCAAAAGGCAGAATATCAGCCGTAAACACTTTGACTGTAACTATGGTGCAATACAGATTCAACATTTTTAACTGAACCATAGCTGACATATAAGCAAATGGACGCCAAAACGAGAAAGCTTCTCACTTGTCATCGGATGCATAATACCAAGGCTGATGTTGATCGCCTGTATGTACCCAGATCCGAACTGTCTGACAAAACTACAAAAATCGGCCTTCAAAGAACATGAAATAAATAAGAAACTTTATTCAGTTATAAAGGAAGTCAACAAGTTCAAAATAGAGTTCCAAATGGGTGAAGAAATGCAAGTAAAACATAATTCACCTACTGCAGCTGCAAAAACCTTCAAATGAAAGGCAAATGCAATGGATCAGATACAGAAACGATGACAAGATAAACCTCTTCAACGTCATTATTCTACCCGTACCAAACGAACTTATATAGACAAACCCTGTACTCATCAGTCTCTAGGTATTGCAGGGTTAAAAGCTTTAAACCGTCTTTGGTTGAATATATGTTGGTTGGTCAATTTTATTTCAGGTTTGTCGCAATCTATTTCGTGACCTTCTTTGATGGCCTGAGTGCAATTGCTGATGACTTCTCAAGTTTTTTTAGTTTTGTGGGGTTCGATCGGTTTCATTTTTTATTACCTTACAAAGACGCCGATGTTCGTATATTCTTTCTTTTAATGATCTAGAAAATACGAAAAAAATAGGAATATTTTTTACTCGTGTTTGAAAATGACATTTCTTTCTTTCTTTAAGCAATTCTCACGCTTTCAGCTTATGTGAACTAAATTCGATCAAATTTTTTTCCGTTAATTTGAATTTATAACATATGCAATGTAGCTTAGTCACTGTTTCATTTATTTCCCAAAAGTGATCAAGAATTGAAAAAGCTTTCCGAAATATATCTGCTTTTAACAATAAATTCTCCGTTGGAATTATAAGTCTTTATGTTTTTTAATATCCATTATTTAAATTAAATGTAATTGGTTCTAGTTGCTTGAGAAAGCTTTAAAGTTTCTAAACGAAGCTTCGCACGTTTTATTAAGATGCCCTGTATATATAAATGCATTCGTATATTGATGTGCTTGACTGTATGTGTACTTTTGGTATCAAGTAAAACTTCATTTCAATCCAAAAATACAAATCCTTGGCTCAGATTATCATTTCTGACAAGACACTCCCTCGATCGAATGACGATAGTTTGTTTGCTAGCTGCCAAAGTTGATAGCTGATCTCTTCAGAGTAAGAGGTTCATCAAAGATCTTTGGACAATTCCCCACCTCTCACTCTCCCTCTCCCTCTCTCTAACAAACTCTCCCTCTCTCTCTCTCTCTCCCTCTCTCTCTCTCTCATATCAAGCTACCCACATCAGTGTATTTTTAGAGAATCTGAAATCCTCCGATAAATTCTCAATGGCTTGGACATCAGCCATAATAAGTGCCTTCTGACCAACGCCAGCCAGATTTGCTTCCCTTGCCAAAACTCTGGGTTCAATATATGACAGCTGCTATGATAAAAAAAAGTGCAGCTTTGCAACAAACGATTGTATTTAAATTTAAAGGTGACATAAACTCAAGACCAAATAAATAGATAGATAGATAGATAGATAATGGACAAACTGTTATTTATAGATAGATAGATAGATATATAGATAGATAGATAGATAGATAGATAGATAGATAGATAGATAGATAGATATGAACATTGTGAAATAGATGAAAATATGTTTTCAGGTGGGTTTGATATAGGCATTTATATGCACACCCACTCGAGAGAAATGAGACATTGTATCGAGTTTAAAGTGGAAACCCACGTAGCCATAGATTGGGACAAAATTATTGTTCAAGCGCTCTCGTCACTTCCCCCTTTGGGGACACCTTAGGCGTAATGGCATTACCCAAAACGCGAAAGAAAGTTATTGCCAGAGCAGCTTCTTGAGGCACGAGAACATTGTATTAATTTTGAACCAACCGACCCTGCTAGTATGTATATTATATATCTTATAAATCCTTGCTGAAAACAATCAACTCGACTCGCGAGATATATATATATATATATATATATATATATATATATATATATATATATATATATATATAAAACCGAATATGGGAAAATATAGGTAGGTTTACGAGCGATCGATTGTATGCAAATAAATATGCTCTATAGTGTGACAAAAACAGTGGTCAATATTAAGTTACAGCGCTATTTAATATATATTTGAGAAATCTTGAAAGTGCATAATTTTCGAATAAGATTTTTCGAATATTCAGGCCGGTAGATTTAAATAGATATATTATTTCGTAAATAAATCAATAAAAATAACGTTTAAGCAATAAAATAAAAATATGTTAGATTCATAGATCCATTCCGAACATCACACACACATATATATATATATATATATATATATATATATATATATATATATATATATATATATATATATATATTATTATTATAATTTTTTCATATAGACAAAAACTATTGAAAAAATTATAATAAATAATTATTGACCTTCTTTTGAATTAATACCGTGAACGTTAGAATTTATATATTATTTTCGATCTCATTACATTCGTATATATATATATATATATATATATATATATATATATATATATATATATATATATATATATATATATATATAAAGAAAATGACCACCATGACACAATTGACTCCGCCAGAAAATTAGAAACGGCATGCTTTATGCTTTTCAATTCGCGCCGGAAGCTCCAATTCGAGCATTTCAGAGTGTTTGGGTATCAATCTGAGGACAATGCAGAGCATTCGGAACGAGTTGGATGATTCTAATGCTGATTACAAAGTTTTGGGGAGTGATTACTAGTGATGGCGACATTATGTCTCCATTCATCTTTCCAGACGGTCTTAGGCTCAACACAGAGGCCTACATCAAGTTACTTGAGGAGGCAGTGCTGCTCTGGGTTAAGAGATATTGGAAGACCCTATGTCTGATAAAAGGACTCCGCACCATACCACACAAGCAAGAGAATCCAGTTATGCTTGTCAGACAATTTCTGCGACCACATCACCCCTTACATCTAGCCAATTAACTTCTCAGACTGCTTCCAACTTTATTATTATGTATGGGGCTCAGTTGAGTTAGAGACCAAGAACATTCCTTGTAATACCAAAGATGAACTGAAGGCAAGGATTATGGCAGTAATCACCAATATAAATAAGGAGACCGTCCAAAAAATTTACGGGAGATTCCGAAGTCGTCTGGAGGCCATGGTTGAAGCTAGTGGCGATTTTATTAAATAAATCTCCTCTTTAGTATTTCAAGATATTTTTGTGTAATTTTGGTAAATATATCTGTCAGTATTATTTTCATTTTTACGTAATTTAGACGACAATTTATTTATCTCACTCTGTACTATGCATCGAATGAGTTGCATATTAACATACGTATTTTGTGTGAATTTTGTTAGGCGGGGTGTTTTAATTCCTGCCTCTTGTTTCCTCCGAACTCTTTTTTATCCTGAGTATAGACAGCAGAAACTTTTTAAAAAACTACAGGCAATATCAGCGAGGAAATCATTTTGAATTAAACAACACATGGAATCATTAAAATACGTAGATAGTTATAACTTATGAATGAACCAAAAGTCACCGACGTAAAAATGACATGATATTTTTTTTCAAAATTGATTCTGTTTGTTTTCTGAATTAATTTTTAAAAACTAGATTTAAGTTCAAATTAAATTTTAAAATCGAAAGAGAAGACATATTAATAGCCAACTTCATTGATTTTTTTTTTTATTTCTTCAATCTCATGTGACTTTTAGATTAAAACGTAAACAATTTAACAAACGAAATGTGGACAAATATGAACGCCCGTATTTATACACGTGTAATCATCATCTTCAAAATTTAATATAGACATTTTATTTTCTTAATTGGGCTTACACTAGGTAGTTTTTGTCTATTTAACGATGTATTTGTATTTCTTCCTTTAGTTGAGATCAGATATTATTTCGCTGCGTTTCTTGTAAGATAGGCGAACAAACAGGAGTATGAATAAGTCTCGAATAATTTGTGAAAGTCTTGTGGCAATTTTCTCTTTATCTCGTTCGTGCCGAGATTTACACGAGTAAACAATTCTATACTGTTACTGAACCGTTAATAATTTTAAAATGACCAGCAGCTTTTCATGAGTTTTGATACGTCACCCGATGCATGCATAAAAAGCCAAAAATTTGAATTTAACCATTTTCACACACACACACACACATATAGAACTATATATTTTTTTTATTGAAAAATAATAAAAATGAGAAATCGTCCTTTAAAATGAATTAGCATTTCAGAAATAAAGAGCAGAGTTGCCGTAACGGTTAACAGAAGAGAAAATGGAATCTTCGATCCGAATTCGTAGTCTTCCGGCCATATAATGTTGAAACACCGCTTTTCGTACGATAACCGAAGTTTTAGCAACATTGAGCAACATTGAGCCTGGTTAGTACCTAAATGGGTGACCACTTGGGAATACCAAGCTGTAAGATTGGGTGTGCAGGTGGTGTAATGGATAACGGGTCAGAATTGGAATTTCCAATTCCAGTCGGGTTCGTTATATTGACTTACGCTCGCTTGACCGGTACTGGCGAACGATTTCGTTTCCGTTCGTTATTCGATCGCCGGCTTCCAGGTTGTTTCGTCGGTCTCGAATCGCCGCCGCCGAGTGCTGTTCTCCACCTCTTCTATACGCCTCCAGTTATGGATCAATTAGTAGTCCCTGTATCAGTAACTCGTTATTATCTCCAATAAATTCTTACAATCTAAAAATAATTTCTAGATTTAATTCACCTGACAAAAGCCGTGAAAAAAACAAATCAATCAATCGATCCGAGTTCGATTCTATCTGCTGTAGTTTGTGTTCACTTAGTTCTAAATTCTTTGGGAAATGTATGAATTAACATCTCTCAGGACAAAGATTGCTTCCTGCTGCTGACAGCAAATAACACAGTATAACCTGTCAGATGGTTTTTAGAGAAGTAAGGCGTCACCTTCGATAGCGACGGAGAGCGTGAAGAAAGGACTAAGCACAAACTACAAGAAGACAGAATGCATGGTCATCAGTAAAAGGATGAGCCTGAAATGGGATTTGCAGGTCGGGAAGAGAATCACGCAGAAGCGGAAGTTTAAATATCTGGGAAGCGTCTCGACAGAGGACGGTAAGTGCGACATTGAGATCCGTAGACGTATCGGGATGGCCAAGGACATATTCCAAAAGCTGGGCAGAACCTTGCGGGACAGGAGGATTTCTTTGGTAACAGAGAAAATAATACTGAATCTGTCCTTCTTTACGGCAGCAAATTTCCTCAACGATAAAGAAGACACTCGATGCGACAGAGATGTGGTTCTACAGAAGGATGCTAAGGATATCATGGACCGAGCGTGTGAGCAACGATGAGGTCATAGAGGGGTTGCAAACAAGGGGGAATCTTATAATTAAATAAGAGACAGCTGAAGTTTCTGGGACACATAATGAGGCAGGAGGGCCTGGAGAATCTGATACTCACAGGTTGAATAGAGGGAAAGAAAGACAAAGGAAAACAACGCTTAACATAACTGGCGGGCTTAAGCAAGTGGATGATAGAACGTGACGTAGGAAGCAAAAGGAAGAAACTCGTTGAGAGCTGCAAAGGATAGAGGGAGTGCAGAGCCATGATCGCCTACGTCCTGAAAGGAGATGGCACATAAAAAGAAAGAAAGAAGGCGTCACCAAGAAATTTCATTACCGTAGGGAAGGCCGTGAATGAATGGTACCCGATTATCTGCTAAGTCATGAAATAATTTGATATTCTCAATATTTCGAATAAAGCATTAAAGTTACAAGCTTATGGAATACATTGTATCTACAACTTTGAATTTCATTTTCTATAAAATTATCAGTTTTTTCGATTCTATGTTTAAAATATTTTATAGACATTTGTAAATCATGATGCAATGTATAGTTACAGAAATCGTTCAATTTTTTTTGCTTTCATAAAAAAATCACCTCATACATCTTGAAAACATACGACATCGCCAAATACACAAGAGTAAAAGAAAGCGATAACCTGATTCCAGCAGCCGAATAACGAATAAAAGAGAGAAGGAATGTTTTGTTATGTCTACCTTCTTCTCTGGCAGTATGTGTGGGACAATTACGTTACAAATGAAGAACAAACATGAGGCAAACGAAATATGGTTCTTCCTCGGAAACTTTTAGAATAATATAGACAGCTCATGTGACAAGTGAAGAAATTTTAACATGAACTATCAGACGATGAAAGCAAAGAGAGCTAAACATTAATTGTAAGAAAACCGAACGCATGATTGTCAACAAAAAAAGAAGAGTTCAAATGTCAATTACATATTAAGACCTGCAAGAAAATCAAATAGAAATCTACCTGGGCATCTACAGACGATAGAAACTTTAACACAGAAATTTAAAGGCACGGAAGAATAGCGAACGATATCGTTCAGAAATTGTATGGCGTATTAAGGAATTGAAAAACAACATTAGAACTGAAGAAAAAGAGTTACCGCTCTGCTACGTAATGTCTACCTTCTCACGTCGCAATGAATATTGAACAATCATGTCACATCTACCGAGATGACATTCTAGCAATGAATACTCGATAGAGTGTTAAGGAGGAACTATAAATGAAAGAAAGTTAATGAGGAACTACAAATGAAAGAAAGTTAATGAGGAACTACAAATGAAACTGCCAATAACATTCAGAAAAGAAAAGTTTACATAGGGGGTAACAGTGAGGAAAGAAGGCTTGGAGAATGTAATACACATATGACGCATTGAAAATCAACGAGTAACCAACTTGACAATTTCAAATAAATAAGTGGATAAGTACCATAAAACCAAAATCTGTTGCAAAAGATCAAGTATTGCTGAGAGAAACAAAAGAGGTTGTGGAGAGCCATGAACAACCACGTCAGAAAAGAATGTACACATGGAGAAAGAGAATGAGAGAGGAATACGTCTAGTGGATGTATGTGTGTGGATCTCGTTGGCAGTACTAATTCTTCTTTTATGTTATGTTCCGAAGAGACATTAGCGATCATGGCTCTCCACAACGTCTTACTTTTTATTGCTCTAAGTAACTTGTCTCCCTTTTTTGTCATTTTTGTAACATCCATTCACTCAAACTTGTTAAGTTACTCACAGTGGTGTCTCTTTGCTTTTCTTACCTTCCGTATGCCTCGTGAATGTTAAATTCTCCGTGTTCTCCTTCCTCGTTATGTGTCTCAAACTTTCGGCTGTTTATTTCTGACTGCATCAGATTCCTTGTAGTTTCTATTTTCCTATGGTATTTGTGGAATTCGGCGACAGAACTACGCGGCAGCACTAATAGAAGAATCATTAATGTTTTGTGTTATAGACTTTCTACGCGTTATACCAGTGATTCCCAAACGGTGTGGCGTTCTTCATGGAAGAAGACGATAACAGGTGAGGTGGATTGATTCAAAGACAATCAAAGATTTAGAAACAGTTTCAAAAAATTCATATGCCAAAAATAAATATGATTTCAAAATTTCAAATATTATTATGGATAACTTGTAATTGCGTGCAAGAGTCCAAGTATAAATAGTTTTAAATAATTATTGACTGATTGTATCACTGATATTTTTTGCATTATATAAAGTATTAAGAATATAGTAACTAGGGTCTGCAAATTGGAGCAGATAGTTATCAATGATAATATTCTCACTTCGAATTAGCAGTTATCCCCCTTTAACCCACTTTCTGTTGTTTTTTTTTTCTTATTTTTAAATGTACTTTTTGCCACATGAAATTTGGTGAGGCGCGAGCAAAGTTTCATCCCAAAAATGCAGACTAAAGAAAAATATTTCCGAACAACTGTGTTATACCTTTCCATGGTATCATTTAGGACAAAACTATTAGAAGATGACAAGTTAAAATTTAATAAAACAAATTATTATATGTTGATATAAATAACAATGATTGGGACAACTCGAGGCGGTATAATGGTTAGCAAGCTTGTCTTGCTAGAACAGTTACAACTGAGTAGTTAGTTCGATCCTCACTGGGTGCCCCCTACTTTCGGCCTTGTGCTACATCTAACCTACGCTTGGAAAATCGCTATAAATAACAATGATTCTAACACAATAGATTAATGATACAAATCAGATTCGATCAATTTCATTATTTTGTAAGTACTAATTTTTAAAAGAACTCATAATTTTTTCACGAAAAAATGTGAATTTTTCAGACAGAATGTAATCTTCACTTTAAAGTGGGCCATGTATAATAAAACATCAGTAGTGATCCTAGATGTCTGCATGTGTATCTGTGGGTAGGAACCAAGCTGGTGTCATCAGCATCTCAGTTATTGGGAGAACTGTCAGCCAAACTCTGATTTATATTTCCTTCGGCCCGTTAGTTTTCCATTATTCAATGACATCATGGAAATGCTCTTGTTTACCGAATTTTATTTTCAGACATCACGTGATTATCTGTCTCGCACATTTCATGATTAGATGATGAGTCACTGACTAGATACATGGGAATTGAAATAAATAAAACATCCTACCTTTCAAAATTAGTAACCTGATTCGATCGTGTCACAGCGGAAAAATTAGAAAGTATTTATTATATTTTTGCACTGAATCTATATCACGCTGATTAGATTTCTGTTTGTAAGTGATTTTTTTTCTTTTTTTACAGCAAAAGCGGCACATCGTAGCAAGACATTTGTTAAGGGAATCTCTTAACGGTATTTCCCTAACAAATTATCCAACTTGAAGAATAAAAAAAAATCAGCTCAATTTTCAAATTAATGATAAGAGTGTGGGGTTTGCATTTCTACTCACTCCGATAATAATGATCTCATTTTTGTATGTTTGTTACAAAAGCTGAAATGAAAATCATCTCAACACTGAAAAGAAAAAATTGATGAAGTTTGATTTGTTTTACGGCATATCAACCTCAATGAGTTATTAGGTTGGTGCAAAAATGATGTGGGTTTTTGACGTTACGTCAAAAACCGACATTATTTTTGCACCAACCCAATATTTAATGCCGACAAAATTTTTGTTGTTGATAATATTTTTTTTTTCAAAAATATGTTGCTGGTAATAAGGTTTTACAAAGTATTTCAGCTATTAAAACCTATTTTTACACACTCATAGTGTTTTGACCCCAGTTTGGGACCCTAACCGGTGCTACCACACCGGGTCAGGGTGGACCTGAGAACACCAGCAATTAAGAGGTGGTTCCACGCTCCTCAAAATCTCCTGATCAGAGGCCTTTGCTGTTGGACCTAGTTTATAGTCTTACCTAGGACGCGGATGTAGTTTATCGTCATACCCAGGACGGAAAGCGATGAAAAGATCACCAACTGACGCATAAAATAATATTTACAATGATATTATCATTTTCTTTTTTCAAAAAAAAATTGCATTTAGAAATAATTTTTTTAAAAAAATAAGTATATTCACCAGGAATTACTAGGCAAACATAATTTTTAAAAAATGGTGCCAAACAAATTAAATATATGAGCAACATATTGAAACTATTAACCGATTAGAGTTTGTCTATTCAGTACTAAGTACCGAACGAATAAAAAGATAGACATAAGATTGAACTGGTCGGTAGCTAAATGGGTGACCACTTGGAAATACAAGGTGCTGTAAGCTTGGATGTGCGGGTGGTGCAATGGATAATGTCTCGAAATTGGAAATCGGAGAGTCGAGTTCCAATTCCCGTTGGGTTCGTTATATTCACTTACGCGCAAATACCCTTGGGAAAGGTATGAATCCACCTCTTCTCCTCCTCCCAGATATGAGTTAATTGGTAGAACATGTATCACTAAAAATTATCCAGTTAAATGCCATGCGTGATACACGCATAGGCGATCATGTATCTTTCAATACATGACTGACGAGGCAGATTTTTTACCGCAGTAGGTTGCCATTTCTTTCTGCGGTAGACCAGGTTTCATCCAAGGCTATAGGACCCGATGTGTTCTGATATTTATCCATAGCTGGGGGAAGAAGAAGAGGATTCATACCTTTCCCAAGGGTATTAACACGTAATGGAGTCGACTGGTATTCGAACTCAGATCTCTGATTCCTCAATCCAAGCCGCTATCCACTACTCTACCGTGCATTATTATCTCCAAAATCTTCTACAATCTAAAAATATTTTCGGTCTTTAAATAAACGGCAAAAGGTCGATATGCATTCGCTCACTCTAAGAATAGATAGTATTTTAAGACATTTTTATGTTTAACATTCATTTTTATAGATACAAATATTTAAGTAAATGCTCTGTTTATAATAAACAGTGTTAAACAACATTTACCGGCCTGAATGTCCGAGAAAATTTCATAGAAAATATTCGTCATCCGATAGGATTCGAACCTGTATCCTATACGGAACCATCATTTAGCTTGACGTGCCTTTACCGATTTGGCCACGAAGGAGCTTTCGGTTAGCAATGTCGAATTTACTGTATTTAAACTTCAATCTTTCATGAATATCTCACGTACATTCATGTCTGCTCATGGCGTATCAAATGTAAACAAATGACGTCACACATTATGGAATGGACAAAGTCCGAAAATTATTTTAAGACATTTTTATGTTTAACATTCTTTTTTATAGATACAAATATTTAAGTAAATGCTCTGTTTATAATAAACAGTATTAAACAACATTTACCGGCCTGAATGTCCGAGAAATCTTCACAGAAAATAGATAGTATATTCATTTGAAAATGTGTCATTATTACATTTCTCCATATGCTGAAAAAGCCTATGAATATCAACGGGAACTATTCGAAGATGGCCATGCAGTTTATATTCTTTAATTATGGAGTGGCATGATTGCCTACATCCTGAAAAGACACAGCAGAAGAACCTGAAGGACGATAAAAACTCAAGTCCTGTTTGCAATTTAGTAATAAGTTTCTGATTTCTGTTTGTGTTCAATCTGATAATAATTATCCGATTTTTGTGTTTGTTCTAAATGCGCCTTGGAAGCTGAAAAAAATTACTAGCTGCTGCATAAAATGTATAAACCCTTGAAGTAAGGATAACTTTATTTTTACAGAAGTAGTTTTGGAAAAAAGAAAATCAGCGTATCATCATTTCACGGGTAATATTTTGTACAAATCTTTTAATTTCTTTTCTTTTCTTCCTTTTCCATCCTGGACATATCCAAAATTTATTACATATAAAACATTTTTCTGAACTCTAAAAACGTATATAAAAAAATCATTTAACACGAATATTCTGCTGATTATGGTTCAGTGGGAGTACTGGCAGCAAACGGCATGCATTCGCATCGAGAATGAGCTCAGCGAATATGCAAAAACAGAATGATGTGCCTTCTTACCGGACTTATTCAACCTATACAGCGAGGCAATTCTGAAGGAACTGGAGATCCTACCAGGATTTATCATTGCCGGCCACAACCTTACCAACATAAGATACGCAGATGACACGGCACTGATATCCGACACGGAAATGGAACTACAAAACCTCCTACAGAAAGTAGTGAGGGAGAGCGAGATGAAAGGACTAACCATAAACTACAAGAAGACAGAATCCATGGTCATCAGTAAAAGGATGAACCCAAAATGCGATTTGCAGGTTGGGAACACTAAAATCAAACATGTGCGGAAGTTTAAGTATCTGGGAAGTGTTCTGACGGAGGACGGTAGGTGCGACGCTGAAATCCGAAGACGGATTGGAATGGCCAAGGATGCATTACAAAAGCTGGGCAGAGTACTGCAGGATTTCTATGGTGGCAAAAGAAAAGAGCACTGGGCTGCTACGTGACATCTGTCCTCCTATATGGCAGCGAATGTTAGACGGTATCATCAAGGATAAAGAAGAGACTCGAAGCGGCGGAGATATGGGTCTACAGAAAGATGTTGAGGATATCATGGATCGAGCATGTGAGCAACAATGAAGTCTTGGCGAGGATGCAAACAAGAAGGAAGTTTATGCTTAACATAAGAAAGAGGTAGATGAAATTTCTGGGACACTGTTATAGTAAAACACACCTATTCTATTGTTAATAGACTTTCCTATAATAAGTAGGAGTAATAGTGAGTCGCTCAGTGGGTCAGTCAATCGATACCCGACGACTGTTAGTCGGATACTAAAGTATCAGCGACCACAACTAGATTTCTCTGCGTCATTACCTATTATATCAAGTTCCTAACGTTTTGTACGTCGAACCTATTTTAGGACCGACTTAGTACAAATACAAGACCACACTGAAACCACTCCACAACACACTTGGCGACGAGGATTCGAACTCATACGGAGGAAGAAAAACTTTCGTTCGCCATAACACACTTGGCGACGAGGTATTCGGAGTCATACGGTGGAAGAGAAAAAAAAATTCACACTCCATAACAAATTTGGACACGAGAATTCGTATTCATACGGAAGAAAAAGAAATATTCGTTCGCCATAACAAATTTGGCGAAGGGATTCGGATTCATACGGTGGAAGAGAAAAAAAAATTCGTTCGCCACAACATTTGGTGACGAAATTCGTACTCATACGGAGGAAAAAGAAAAAAATTTGCTCGTCACAATTATTTCGCCGACAAAATCTCGGATTCACATTTAAAAAAAAAAAAAAAAAAAATCTTGGCAAAGTTTTTTGAAGGAGAAGACGTCAACTTAGTGACGAAAAAATCTGTCGTATTCTCAACTGAGGAAAGAATTTTTTTTCTCGATAAGACAGTATGCTCAAATAGGTCACGAATTGCAAATTCGTATGACCCCCTTCTACAATATTTAAGCATTGTGTAAACTTTTGCGAAGGTGGAGGAATGCAAAAATATATTTCAGGAATTTTTTAATTTCCAGACAGAACAACAAATGACAATATTAGAGCAACAGAAGACATTCCAGATGCAACTACAGGGGGAAACTTTTAATATACAAATGCAGTTTCAACGAGAAATGGAACAGATACATTAAGAGTTTCAAAACAAAATTCTGGAAATAACTGAGAAGAGGAAAGAGAAAAATCTACAAAATGATACTTTCCCGGAGAATACAATATGGTATTCAATTGAAATATTCACGTACAGTCCGGATGAAGAGATAACTTTTGAGGAGTATTATAAAAAATATACGGACGTGTATAACGAGGACTGCCACTCGTGGTCTGAAAGAAAGAAGGTTAGGCTTCTTTTAAGCAAGTTAGGAACTGCTGAGCATAACAAATTGGTAAAATACATTTTACCGAAAAAACTAGCGAGTTGACATTTACTGAGGCGGTAAATATGTTAAGTGAATTATTTAGTAAAAAGACATCTTTGTTTCACAAGAGGTGGAAATGTTTGAACCTGATGAAAGATGACGAACAAGACTATATAACGTACGCAGCCAATGTGAATAAGCATTGTGAAGAATTCAAGCTAGCAGAGTTAAGCGCTGACAATTTTAAGTGCTTAGTGTTTGTTCAAGGGGTGGTACCGGAAAGAGACGCAGAGTTGAGAAAATTAGTGCTGTCAAAATTAGAAAACGAACCAAGGATTTCGATACAGAAGTTGGCAGAAGACTGCACAAGATATGTTAGCGTAAAGAAAGATTCGAACACGATAGAACAGTCTGGCGTTTTGCATGTAAGGAAAATACGCTACAAAAAAGAAAGTCACTCTACCAAAAAGAATTCTAAAATTGCGGATTATCAAACAAAAAGTGAAATACCAGAGAAAAATAAACAAAAACTCCCAAAGCCATGTTTTGCTTGCGATGAACTTCACTGGTACAGATATTGCAATTTTAGGAATAAAAAATGTTTCAACTGTAAAAGAGTCGGTCATAAAAGCTCGCACTGCAGGTCAAAAAATAAAGACAATAAAATAAGAAAATTAATGTCCGACGAGGTGAAGGATGGAATAACCAGTAATTTTGTTACCGTCGAAATAAGTAATAAAAAAAATAAAAATGCAACTCGACACTGGTTCCGACCTATCTATCATAAATTTGCATACGTGGAAGAAGTTGGGGAAACTAACTTTAATGAAGATAAATAAAATCGCAAGGTCAGTGACGGGAGAAAAAAATACAATTTATTGGAGAATTTGTTACAAACGTCACGTTAAATAAAAAAACGCAAAAAAATAAACTATTTGTCATAGAAAATACCACGAACTTACTTGGTACAAATTGGATAACAGAATTTCAATTATGGGATCTACCGATAAATTCTTTCTGTTACAAGGTTGTAAGTTTAAACTCAAGGAAAACAAATGTGAGTTTTTTATGGATAAAATAAAATATCTGGGGCAGATCATCGATAAGAATGGTAGAAGGCCAAACTCAGAGCGAGCAGCGGCTATAAAAGATATGCGGGCTCCGAATGATATTACCACATTACAAAGTTTTTTGGGATTAGCCAATTATTACCAAATATACATCCCTAAAATGTATGATCTGCAGGCACCATTAAATGAACTACTGAAGAAAGGAAAACCCTGGAAATGGACTAATGAATGCCAAAAAACATTTGAAAAGATAAAGCTCGGAATTATTTTTAATCCATTACAACCCGGATTTAGAGATCATTGTAGCATGCGGTGCAAGTGCGTATGGAGTAGGAGCATGTATCTTACACAAAATGACAAATGGTCAAGTAAAACCAATTGCGCATGCTTCTATAGCACTATTTCCGGCTGAGAAGAATTACTCTCAGATAGAGAAAGAGGCGCTAGGAATAATTTTTGCAGTAGCAAAATTTCACCGTTTTCTCCACAGTCGACATTTTAAGCTACAAACGACCATAAACCTCTAATTTCGATTTTTGGATCGAAAAAGGGTTTGCCGGCGCATACAGCCAACCGTCTACAGAGATGGGGTACAATATTGCTAAGCTATAACTTCAGCATGGAGTACATACCATCGAATAAATTTGGCTACGCTGATGGGCTGTCCAGGTTAATTCCAAAAATGAGCGAACCATTAGAAGACACGGTAATTGCCTCACTGAAGTCAGAAGAAGAGCTGAAATTTACTGTGTGCAATGCAGTTCGGGAACTTCCGGTAACTCTAGAAAAAATAAAAGAAGAAGCCACCAGGGACAAGTATATTTTGAAAATAAAAGAAAAAATAGCCGAGAGGGACCAGTACACAACAAATGTTTTTTCGCTTTGCGATACAGTATTGTTGTAAAGAGAACGTGTGGTGATTCCATACACACTGCAGAAGCAAATACTAAAGGATTTTCATACTGGTCACCTGGCCAGCACTAGGGTGAAGAGCCTAATGCGAAGTTTTGTATATTGGCCGAATATGGACAGGGACATTGCGAACGCAGTGGCAAAATGTAAAGGCCGTGCTTTAGCTGCAAAGGCACCCCCAATAAAATTTAACCCCTGGCCAAAAACAGACTTACCATTGTCTAGGTTGCATGTGGATTTTGCAGGTCCACTGAATGGATACCATTACATCATAGTAGTGGATAGTTTCTCGAAATGGCCTGAGATACAAAGGATAAGAAATCCGACGATGCAAAGTACTAAAAACTTCCTGCTGGAATTGTTCGCAAGGTTTGGTTTAGTAGACACAATTGTGACGGGCAACGGAAGTCAGTTTACGTCGAAACAATTTAAAGATTTCTGCAATGAATAGAACGTCGAACATGTTACCACAGCTCCATATCACCCAAGATCAAACGGGTTAGCTGAAAAATTTGTGGACACTCTGAAAAGAGCTCTAAAGAAAGCTATGGAAATACCTGCAGACGAAGCCCTACAGAAGTTTCTACAAGTCTACAGAATTACCCCCAAATAACGGAACACCAGCCTCACAATCGCCAGCCGAGGTGATGGTCGGGTAAGATCTGTTTTCGACAAATTATTACCAAAAAAGACAAAGCCAGGTAGAGAAAAATTTATTCAAGTAAAAAAATACAATCCTGGTGAAAAAATATATTTTAAGATCTATAAGCAGAATAAGTCATTCTGGGAGATTGGAAAAATAGAAAAGCCGATTGTCAATATGATGTACTTGGTGAAAGGCGAAAAATTCACGTGCAGACGGCACATTAACCAGATCAGACAACGTTCTTCAGACGTGGTTGACAGCGGTCCCGCGGAAGAAACGCCGATGGAGGTAATTTTCGATACGTTTGATCTAACAACGCCTGCAACGATTTTACCTGAGGTAAGCCGATCCAGGAGAAAAAAAGGCAACTGATCATTTAATAGTGGATCCAAAACGTAGGAGATACTCTACGATGTTGCTAAAAAATGAAGTTGTTTGTGTTTTTTTTCATATATTTTCTGTAAAAAAATAAATAAATAAAACTGTTTACTCCTGCGGAGTAAAGTTTTAGGGAGGCTTATAGTGGAACACACCTATTCTATTGTTAATAGACTCTCCCACCTATAATAAGTAGGAGTAGTAGTGAGTCGCTCTGTGGGTCAGTCAGTCGATGCCGGACGACCGTTAGTCGGATACTAAAGTATCAGCGACCACAACTAGATTTCTCTGCGTCATTACCTATTATATCAAGTTCCTAATGTTTTGTACGTCGAACCTATTTTAGGACCGACTGTGAAATCACTCCATAACAGACACGTGATGAGAAAGGAGGGTCTTGTAAATCTTGATACTCACGGGACGAATAGAGGGAAAAAAGACAGAGGAAAGCAGCGCCTTGGGCTTGGGTACTTGGATGGCAAGGCGTGGTATAGGTGAGTTGGCAGAAACACAAAACCTATTGAAAGCCACAAGGACACGGCACATAAAAAGAAAGAGTACAGATAAAGCTAACTTTAAATTTTAGATGCAGTGAGTCTGGCTTATGAGAGAGTAATTCCTCTTAGAATAAATAATTATAATCTTATTTCTATAAGTAGAAAGTGGTTTGACTATGAGTTTAAGGCCGTCATCATTCTCCTTTAAGAGATTACTTCCAAAAGAACACTGCCTCCTTAAAATTCAAAATGTTCTTTTGTGTTTAATGATTATCTTCAAAAGGGCCACGCCATCAACAGAGAGTACTATGCAAATTTGCTGAGGCAGTTACGAAAAGCTATCAAGACTAAACGCCCAGGAAATGGGTCTTATTTCCACAGGACAATGCTCCAGCACACAAATCCTTGACTCCTTTGTGATAATGTGGCTTTGAATTGGTTGATCATCCTCCGTATTCTCTTGATTTGCTTATCATCTGTTCACCAACATGAAAAAACACTTGCCTGCGAACCAGTATCGCAGTGATAATGTTGTCATATGTGCTGTTGTTGACTTGTTTGACCAACAGGATGAATAGTTTTCTTTTTACACTCAAATAGCTTACCTGGAAAAAAACAATGCCGGTATTAATAAGAAGAGTTTAAATTAATACATGCAAGATTTTGCAGCTCTAGCATTACTTCTTCATAGTCAGCCTATGAACAGATTATGGTAACTTGATTTTTGATAACATTGAGATACCTCAAAGATTGTGCCAGTTCGGTCACACGGTTGCTGACACAATAAAACAAAAACAACGCAATGCAAGTCTGTCAGAATTTAGGAGACTTTTTCTTTACCTGTATCATCGTCGGTCACGAGAAATAGTGTCACCAGTCGGTGTTAGAATCAAAGCAACAGTTCACAGTATGGCGATATAAGAAGCGGATGGCGCAATGAGCATAGAGCAATTTTTTTCTTTTTTGTGTGATAAACGTAATTTTCCCGTTTTATTTTTGTTTTGTTTTGTTTTTTTGTTTGTTTGTTTTTTTAATTAGAACAAGCAGAAGAAACCACCAACTTTAGCCGATACATCGAAAGAGCGACAAATTTGGAGGCCTGAATTTCCAGATGCAGGTTAAAGAATAAGACAATCATTCATATTCAATACGATAACAAAAAGGCCCACACCAGTTTGAAAGTTACTAATCACGCTACAAATTTTGGCTATTCTGTCCTGCTGTACATATTGTAAAGCCTTCATATTACTGACTTATTTGTTGTCGCTTATGCGGAAATAAAGGAAAGCATTAGTTTCAGTTATATGGGTGAGTGAAAGGACACAACACATTGAAGAAGAGCAATGGCATATATAGTTGATGCCTTCTTTTTCAAACGTATTATTTCGTATCTGATTAAATAATCTGACCTACAGAATATTGATATTACAGTATCTGGGGGGGGGAAGCCTTTAAAAATAACTGTGTTCTTCTTGTAAATTAAGTACATTTCGGAAAATTTGTCGTACTTGGCTCCGCACGGGCGTAAACTTTTGGCTGAGTCTGTGAAACCTTCTGGAAATATTCCAAATCAAAATTCTCATAAATCCATATCTATTTTCCTGCAAAAACTTATTTTTTCAAAAACCTTTTCCAACCTTCTTCTCCCATGTTCGCATATATTTGATTATAAATCATCTTTTTGATAGTTTTATTTCTTTTTCAATTTCAGATCTTTTTTGCTCTCTCTGCAAAGTGACAAACTCAGAAAATTTTAAAAATGACTTTGTTTGCTTGGGTGTCCCTATTTTTTTAAGCTTTAAAAGTCAAGGTCATTCTAACAGCGTTTCATTCTAACAGAGATGGGCATTAAGCAAAAGAAAAAAAAATGCTCGGCGGATACGTTTTTGATATTTACTAAGTTTATCTTAGCATTGTACAAGTCTAAATACGACAAAGGAAATTGCGATATGTAAATCTTACAAGAGAGATAGGTCTGCCATCAGAAAAATAACATTCAACTTTTTTCCGCTAAGCCCAAACACTGACCATTGGCACAACTAAAAAAAGGAGAAAACATATCAGCTACAAAACTTTGAAAGACTTCCTGTATGTACGCATTTACTTTCAGAATCCTTGGCGGCTCTCGCACTTTGTGTACAAACTGCGCATGCGCTGCCTAAGCGGCCGGAATTATAAACTTTGAAAGAATTATGTATCTTTTGAGAAAACAAATGTGTAACGGAACAAGAGTGAAATTTGAATAGTATGAAGAAGCACAAAGATTAGCGATTCTGCAAGAGAAAAAAATCTTAGCATTATTCCCTAGAGTTTTTCACATACACAGAAATGTTTTAAAATAGTTGTTAAATTCCCATAGTTGTACGCATAAATAGCGAAGGAGAAATAAATGAAAAACAATACCAAAAAGTTTAACAGTTATTAATTATTTGCAAACAGGAACTATTGTTTCTTTTCCACCCTGGATATTCTATAGCAATGGCTTGGATTTCAACAACAAAATCTACTGATTATACATTTGAGCATAGATAGATAGATAGATGGATAGATAGATAGATAGATAGATATTAACATGTGAAAAAGAAGATAGATAGATAGATAGATAGATAGATAGATAGATAGATAATAACCAAGCTGAGATGCATACACACATACAGTATGTATATATAGGATTATTCAAAAAGAATGAACCGATTTCATAAAGCATTGCTTCAGTTCTCAAGCATCGTCATGGAATGAGTCAATGACCATTTGAAAGAGGAGATTTTAAGTTTTGAGTGACTTCCAGAAGGGCACTGCAGTCGCGTTGTATCTTCGGCAACGTTCAGTTTTTTGTTTACCCTCGGAATGGCGAGTCCTCAGCAAAAGGCGTTCTGCGTTCTCGAGTACACGAAAACAAATACAGTTGTCACGATGCAGCGTTTTTCGAGGGAAATTCGACATTAATCTACCCTGTCCAAAGAACATTCGACGGTGGTTTAAACAGTTTCAAGAGAGTTGGTGTTTGTGCAAAGGAAAACGTCCAGGACTACCACGAGTTTCGGAGGAACAAGTGGCGAGATCCGTGCTGCGTCTGAGTGGAATCCACGCAAATCCACAAATCGAGCTAGCCATGAGCTTGCCACTTCTCAATCCACTATCTGGGGTATGCTAAGAATGTGTCTACATTTGAAACCTTACAGACTGTGCCACGTTCAGGCACTTACCAAGACCTTGATCCCCAGGCCTGACCTTGTGAGGATACGTAAAAGATCGCGTTTATGTGCTACAGGTACCCACTAACTTCGATGACCTTAAACATCGAATAACAACAGCGATCATCTCAGTGGATCATGATATGCTGATACGCGTCTGGGAGGAATTCTCTTATTGCATTGATGTTGCCTGTGCTGCAGGCGGTGGCTACATTGAACACTTGTAAAACAGGAAATAAAATTTCATTGTAAGTAGAATACTTGTGACTTGACTGGAGTTTTCTATTGCTTTTTCTTATTAAAATATTGCGTAATGAAATCGGCTAATTCTTTTTGAATAAACTTATATGCATATATATATATATATATATATATATATATATATATATATATACATATATATATATGTGTGTGTGTGTGTGTGTGTATGTGTGTTATATTGATAGTAATATTTGGTTGGTAAAAAACCTCGGATAGCACAACTTGTAAGTCTATCAAAACAAATTTGTTCCTGAGGAAAAAACTGGAAAAAAAAAGCAAGCACTAGAAATATCCGAACAGGGCGAAATAAATCGTTCAGTGTCTTAGGTTTTTAGTCCAAAGAAAAAAACCCAAGGAAGCTGCGGAGAGCCATTTTCACGCACGTCATGAAGAGATACGGGACATAGAGGAAGAGTATACGTGTCAATATTTTATTGAACTCCGGAAAGTTGATTGATTTGTGTGTTTAACGGCATATCAACTCCTCATGGGGGGACATTTAATGCTGAAATTTAATTTTCTTGGAAGCTTTGAAGTGATAAAAATGATATATGTTATTCTGCTTTCGCAACTGAATACATGGTAGATGATACTCAGCTTTTCTTCATATACATGTTTGTGTAGCACATAATTAATAGAGACAGTGATATGTTTGTTTTATGTTGCAGTTGTAATGAAGTTAATGGATTAATGTCATGAAAGGGTTCTTCACATGTTGGTTAGTTTCACGGTATATCAATATTTCTATTGGTTATTTAATGCCGAAATCTAAATATTCTGAATAATTGTATGCCTTCAACTAAATATACTTTGAACGCAACCGTATGCCTTCAAAAAACAGATAAAATGTATTGTTGGTCATTTTGCAATAAAAATGTATTTTTCGTCATTTTACTATAAAAATGTATTTTTATGCTTTCATAGTGTTTTGGCGTTGTTTGTGCGTTCACTATTTACCTATAGCTGGGACCCTAACAGTTGCTACCATCCCGGGATGGACCTTGGAACAACAGTAATTAAGAGATAGTTCCATGCTTATCATAACGTCCAATCTCTCGATCAGAGGCCTTGCTGTCGGATGCAGTTTGTCGTCATATTCAAGAATAAACACCGGAAAGAAAGGTTAATGGGTATGCGAGCGTGTACTTTTAATGTACTACCTGTGTATGATGAGATGTCTCTGCATGCGTCTTTGTATCGGGAAGACTAGAATTGAGAATATACTTATAGAAAAGCGAGACTAATGCGTATTGTAATGTCCGTTCACCTTCGTTTCTTTAAAATGCGCAGACATAAACTGACTAACTTCCACTTTTGTGATTCTTTCTGTCAAATGTCCAATAAAATCCATTTGCTTTATTCCGGGTCACAGACTAATACTTTCTCTCTAAATTCTTCCAGATAAAAAAAAAAATGACAAAAATTACAGTAAATCAATCGAGAATTGGTTAATGGCTATTCCTGTTTTCATGCTCTCATTTTAAAAAAATGGTTGACTCGCCATAGGAAATAAATGAATTTAATATGGTAAGGACATTTACATGACATACTGTTTGCTTTATTTCACACTGAGATTTATTTCTCCCGACTGACACCAGTTTCCCAACGTGAACATAAATGCATCCTTGTCTAGACACTTGGAAATGTCGTCATGAAATCTGAGCTTCACCAATAGTTCACAATAGCGTTTCTTACCTACTGTCAGTATATTGCGAGTAGCATATTATTAAACAAATAAATCAAAACTTTCATTCACTCGAATGATTAAAATATAGTGACACGCTTTCCAGATAAATAGGAGATAAAATGAAACGATATATATATATATATATATATATATATATATATATATATATATATATATATATATATATATATATATATATATATATATATATACGCACACGTAAAATTTAAATTCAGTTGTGCACTCTGGAAGATAAGTGTGAATTTGTAAATAATGACTATTACTACTAATATTACAAGGCTCTTCTCCTTCCCAGAATTTAGCACTATCAGTCATTGACGGGTTTATTCACAGAGTAAGTACATAAAAATTCGCTTTTCTTTCAACTGTGCGCCGATGGCTTAGGGGGAAAATCTCCGACTGTTGTCGAATTTAGTCGGGTTTCGATCCCGGCTTGAAGCAATCGGGTGTTTAGCTGCACTGATGTACTGCGAAACAATATGTCTGTGGATGACAATCAATATATATATATATATATATATAATATGTAGTACAGTTTAATTTATATTAAAATGAATCATTCATACAAAAATTCAAACTTAGCTTTACGACTGCACGCTCCACAAGTTTGTCTCTGTTATCAATAACGCGCTTTAAAAAAACATATTTGAATTATACTTGCTACCTGATTTTTACCAAAAAGAAAATAGTTTCCATGCTTGATGATGACCGCAGAACTTGTCGAAAATACTTGCATATTTAAGGAAGACTATATTACAATTTTAAAAAACAAGGATCATAACATACATCGCGTGTTTAGTTGGTTAAAGCATCTTTAAAATTTAGTTAGCGAAGTGAATTCGCCTTTTTACCTCCTTAATTTACTTTTTGTATGAATCATTAAACAGTAATATATATATATATATATATATATATATATATATATATATATATATATATATATATATTCTGTTTATACGTTATTTTTATATATACAAATATTTAAGTAAATGCTCTGTTTCTAATAAACAGTATTAACTACATCTACCCGACTGAGTGTCCGAGAAATTTAAGAGAAAATAAGTGACAGGAATCGAACATGTATCCTATACAGAAATTGTCGAACTTTCATTTCATATATGATGTCATTTGTGTACGTTAAGTTACGCTTCGAGCAGATATGAGCGTTCGAGAAAAATTATGTGATTTTTTTTGTTTAAAAACACTAATTTGACTTTGCTAACCAGACGCTTCCGTTGTAGCTAAATGGTTTAACATGGAGGACACATATTTTCTATGAAATTTCTCGGACATTCAGGTCGGTAAATGCAGTTAATACAGTTTATTATAAACAGAGCATATGCTTAAATATATTTATATTTAAATATAAAGGCATGTCATAATCGACTATTTCGTCTCAAATAAAACAACAATGTTTTGCTGCAGTTTTTAACATTTTTTTTGTTAAAACTTGGAATTCACGAGAAAAAAGATCCCAATTAGTTTGGTTTAGTTTGTTTTATCCGGCATATCAAACCTAATGGGTTTATTCAATGCGGACAAATTTTTATTGCTGGTATTTTTTTTTTTTTTTCAAAAATGTATAGCTGGTAATAATGTATTGCTGATAATAATTTTCTTCTTCAAAAATTTATTGCTGGTAATAAGTTTTCTAAAAAGTATTTCTGGTATTAAAATCTATTTTTACACTTTCATAGCGTTTTGACCCCAGTTTGTCGGTTAACTATTTGCCTATAGCTGGGAAAGCTACAGGTGCTACCACCCCGGGTAGACCTAGGAACACCAGCAATTATAAGGTGGTTCCACGCTCCTCAAAATATCCTGATTAGAGGCCTTGCTGTTGGACGTAGTTTCTCGTCATAACCAGGACAAAAAAGATCCCAGACTGACGTCAATATCCACGAAATTGTTTTATCCTTTAATAGTCAGTTGTGTTTAGTTTAATTCACAATGTATATAAATGTAGGTAGAAAAAATTAACTGAGGATAAGATAGCGAGATCACAAAGCAATGCCCAGGGCGTCCAACCAGTCTTGCCCCACCACCATCGGTCGTGTTTAGTACGCACTGACCCTGTATAGAAAGGACTGATATTACGTAACAGTTCAGTACACTTTGTTTCTAACGAAATTTTCATAAATAGTGGCTTAAAGGATAAACATTGTTTTCCTTCATAATAAAGCAAGGCCACACACAGTAAGAATAACACAGGAAATCATTTTTGAACTTGGCTGGTTTGGTTTGTTCAACCTCACCCGCCATATCTACCTGACGTTGCACCAACCTATGAATAGCTTTTCCGATCGCTCTAAAATGCATTGGTTGGGGGAAAGTTTCTTTAATGAAAAACAAATTCAAGAGGTTGTCGAGAACATTTTCGCATCAAAACCTACGGAATTTTATTCAAAAGGCATCGAAGAGACGCCTGCTAATTGGCAATATGTCATTGTAGAAAATGGTGAATATATAATTGAATGAACTATAATTGTAGTTTATATTTTGAAGAATAAATTTGATAAACACAAACGGAAATTATTTATGAGACAACCTGATATGTCCCGGAAAGGGATATATTTGTTCGAAGTAGCAAAGTGGTTTTGGGACTACTGTAACCGGGTAGGACAATCTAACATGTAGCCGTAATGGATCGGTCCTCGTCGTAGTGGTAGACAATAGGCGTAGCCAATAGTCGAAAACTATAGGCGTCATCCTGTACCTCCACATCAGTCTGTATTTATGGCTGACTCCAGCCAATCATATTACTGTGAGGGGGAACCCAGGTGTATGCATATTCATTACATCACAACGTAATAAAGTTCTTAATGCAATGACCTTCATAAGCAATACTGTTATTCTATTACAGTTTGGTGTTTACCCAAACAAACGTTGGTACCTCGCTTTGTGGATCTAAAGGTTTGATGGTGCAAACCTCCACTTACCCATAAGTATTTCTGGCATATCTCTGACCCACGTAATGAATCAATTGCCACCTAAATATAGCAAATGCTATGATCACTTGATTGAACATTGTGATGAAATAAACCTTGCCTCGAGTTGAAAACAGAATGTTGTCCTACCCGCCCCCCCCCCGAAGATGTCTACAATTCAAACCCTGGTATGGAAATTAAGTCTGACGTGCTTGACTTTCAGAAATATCAGATGAAACGGGCCAGTTATTTTATTATCCAAATTACATCAGCAAATTCGCAATGCACCAGAGCACAGAAACAAACTGTATTAATTAGTATTGATATGAAATAAGGTTGGGTTAACATATTAATGGTAGATATTAGGTTGGTACAAAAATAATGACGTAATAATGTCGTTTTTTGACGTATTTTTAACGTGAGAAAACGACATTATTACGTCATTATTTTTGCACCAACCTAATAGAAATAGAAAATATGTCCGAATTATTGTATGTACACACATTTCCCGAATCTTTCTCTATCTCCATCTCTCACGCATTCTATCTATCTATCTATCTATCTATCTATCTCTCTCTCTCTCTCTCTCTCTCTCTATATATATATATATATATATATATATATATATATATATATATATATATCACTGCCACCAAGCGATGTTCAGCATGCTTCGCCATCCTCTAAAAGTCATTTGTGTTGTGTGTACGATCCTCACTGGATGACTCACAGCGATCGCGCCTGATAGACGAAACGAAATTGATCTTCTTTCTCATTCTTTCTTACTTTTTTATTTCCATATCTCTCTCTCGCTATCTCTCATTCCTTCTCTCATTCTCTCTCGCAAACACACGCACACTAAATGTAAATAGATAGATATATGCAGTATGAATTTAGGAATCAACACTGAATAGTTACTATCAGTTTCACGCCCCGACCAACCTTCAGAAAATAATTCTCATGTCCATAATTTATATATCTACGCGCTCCAATAATAAGCATTGATCCTTCCATAAATATAGACAAAATTTCAAAAAAAATATATTTATTCCGGAGAACACATTTTCTTTACTGGAATTTATCGAATACGCAGGCTGTTTGGCCTAATACACACTGTATCACAGCTCATCAGTGTGTCGAGACATCCGATCGCTTAAAGTCGGGATCGAAACCCCACCGATTTGGTATCAGTCAGATATTCTACCCACAAGCTATCTTCGCGCGGCGGGAAGTAAGGGAAATTTTAACGTCTTTACTATACGAAAGAGGAGAACTGAATTCTAGTTGAAGACCATTGCATTAGCAGCAGTTTATAAAATCACCCCTTCCTCTCCGAATGTGGAATTAGTTAAGAGTATTTACATGAAGAGGAAAAATAAATCGAAAATACTTTCAATCTTCTTCAATACCTATTTCATATTAAATGCGAAACAAAATAACTCATAAAATATTTCGAAACAGAAAATTAGTCCTACCTAACAAACCTAAAGAATCAAAAGGATATATTGTTCTACTCACTAACTCTATCATGACTACAATTGAAAAGAATTTATCTAAGCACAACGTAAAATTTGTCACAGCTACGTCTAAAAGAATAAAAGATTTAATTAATACAAAACAAAATAATAAGCTAAAACAAAAAGGAAGTTACTCTATTTCTTGTAATAATTGACACGAGAAATACATCGGAGAAATTTCAATGAATCTAAATAAAAGATCATATGAACACAAAAGGGATCTTTTACAAAATAACATATTAAACGCATTACTCAACGTAACGAGACAGCACAATTTTGATTTAAAAATTGCTACTCTAATTAAAAGAGAAAACAAATTACGGAGATGAAAATGTTTTGAAAGAGCTTTAATCGTTACATCATCCAGAATAAATTTGCGTCCGGGTTCTTACAAACATTTTGACATTCTTGGCAAATCTTGTTATCACAATGTAAGATATTTAATAACAAAAGTGATGCAAACATAAACAAAAATAAAAGTAATCCAAATGAAAACACATATTTAAAAAAATATTTTCAAATTTAAAATTCTCGGCGTCTCTCGTTCGTGCGCGTGTGTAATCGCTGTTATGAATAATCAAGAGTTATCTTCCCTTGTTTTGTTACTCTCCTCTTTGAGAGAGCTATTTCTGTTTACTAGGACTATAAAAGGACACTATGCGCAAACCTTGCATTCTTAGTTGAATAAAACTTTCTTAAAGCCTACACCAGTGTACTTTCGTCATTACAATCGCATCAACGTAAACATAATTGTTCTTAATATATAAAAATTTATACATCGTCATCCCATATATATATATAATTCTACCAGCCGAGCCTATGCAAACAAATGGAGTATTTCATACGTTCATTACGCTTGATTGAAGGTCAAAATTTGTCTGTTTCCCTGCAAGAACAATAACCGATTGGCCATCATACAAATTTAGAAATGAGTGCTACACACTGAAAGTCGAAACAACCTGTGTCTAAACAACATTAGACAATAAAACAAAACTTTTAAGAATTCTTCACAGTCAAAAACCATCCTGTGATTATTCGTGTGTCATGATTGTGTTTGTGTATTGCCAACGAATACCTTTTGAAAAAGTGTTGCTCGGAAGGATCCTAAATGTATAAAAAAAACATTACGTCTGTTTTGTTCAAATACATATATATATATATATATATATATATATATATATATATATATATATATATATATATATATACAAGTATAGGATTGGTTTATACGGAATAAATTCCAATAACCAAAAAATACTATTCTTAAAAAAGTGCTCAATACGGAGTACAGCAAATATAATTATTTATTCGAAAATTATAACATGAATATGTTATAAAATCACTACAAAAATAGCCATTTTCTTTCAACAATTCTGGTGTTAGTTTTGAATGTAGAACTTTTAACACCATCACTTGATAAGACACCAGAAGTGCTGAAAAAAATGGCTATTTTTTAGTGATTTTATAACATATTTATGTTATAATTTTCGAATAAATAATTACACATACATACATACATACATATATATATATATATATATATATATATATATATATATATATATATATATATATATATATATATACTTAAGTGTGTGTCGGTATATGCAAAGTGTATGTATATCTAAATATATGTATATATATATTAATATATATATATACATATATATATTCAGGTATACATACACTTTGTATATATATATATATATATATATATATATATATATATATATATATATATATATATATATATATATACAGGCATACATGAAGATAGATTCATATTCAATATGATCATTAATATACACGTGGATATCCGCTGGCTATGTAATATTCAAGCATAAACAGATTTGCGACACACTCATATATGAATCCTTCTATATCAAATCACTTAATATTTCTTAAGTTCCTACGGGTGCCATATTGGATTTTGATGAAATCTCCTCTAAGATTTAGATTATTAAACAAATAATTCTGAAGTTATAACAAATCTAAATGTGCTTAAATTTATATGACACGAGCCGTAAGCATGATTTTGCCAAATTTGGCTTTTCTTAATTGTGGCATTTAAGAAGTCATCATGCGAAAGTTTGCTATGCAAGTAGTCTTCCAGACAGATAAGACATTTCCAGTTATTTCCATTTTACTGATTTGCAAGTTATGCGTCCTTCAAAATAACTGAACTTCAAATGTTAAACAAAAACTCCACTTTTTCTTGTGTAAAACAAAATTTAAAACATTGAAACGGAGTTCAAAATAATGAAATACTTTTCTATTGATCAAGACATAGGACTGTTTCAATAAAAAGATTTTCAAGTAATTTGAAAGCATTAAATTTCACGTAAACAATTGAAAAATTGTTCCAATTTTGAAGAATTATAGTTCAATATATCTTCTTTCCTTCCTGGAAATTTTAAAATATTTACTGATATATGAGTTGACAAAACTGTCATCAAAAGAGTTACATTTCAGAGAATTTTCTTTTTCAAAAGAATTCTTACCAAATCTCAAAGAATTAAAGCTTTATGAATTATGAAACCCATTTTAAATTGTATTTAGATTAATTAGCAAGCAGATTAATTATTAGCTTACTTGGTACAATTTCCAGAATACGAGCACAATATGTTTTAATTAATGTCTATTCTTACTAAAAAAAATATGGCTATCCTGCAGAAACGTAGAAAGAAAATCTTTTTTGCATTAAATTTTAAGGAGGGCGTTTAGTTTGCTATGTAGATTTATTGTAAATTATTCCCTCTGTGCAAGACAAAAATATAAAAATAAATAAAACAAATCATTGCTAATAATAATAATAATAATAATAATGGGAAAGGTTAGGTAAAAATATGCTTTAATTTCATCTTTCGCCACTGTTTTATTTTTGCTGAAATTTTCTATGCAAGCATTCTGCTAAAATAACCCAAGCCAGATAAAGTGCTTGTAAAAAATATGCTCTAAATCATATAAATATTAATTTTCTTTAATTTTAAACTCAAAATACTAGGTTGGCCAGAAATTTCTGACTCACTTAGGAAGCAGAAAGAAAACAACAAATCCTTATCTCTGTCTGGTGGAATTTCCAAGGGAGTATTGCAGTTCGAGATTGTTCCACACGGTCGCGCCACCAACGTTAAACTGTATTGCCAGCAGCTAAGCCGCGTGTAAGACAAAAACTAAAAGAGTATCCCGCTTTGGTCAATCAAGGTCGGGCCTTGTTTCATCAACACAATGCAAGGCCAAACATTGCCAGGTTGACTAACGTGAAGTTCAAAAAGATGGATAGTATTCAGATTCTTCCACATCCACCATTCAGTCCCGATACTGCTCCGTGTGACCATGGCCTATTCCGCTCAATGGCACACTTCCTCTCCAACAAGCGATTAAACACTTTTAATGAAGTGAAGGAAGCTTGTTTACAGTTATTGATTCAAAGCTAGCGGATGGGTATCTGGAAAAGATTCAGATGGTGGCTGATTGCTGGCAGAGAATCGTCGAGATTTCTAGACTTTATATTGAAGAATAAATGTTGCTCCATAAAATTTTGTTGTTTTCTTTCCGCTTCCTAAGTAAATCAGGACTTTCTGGCCAAACTAATATTTAAAATTTTGCATGTCCAGTAAAATTGGTATGATCATATTAGTTTCGGGCTTGCATAAAGGGGACCAATTTACAAGGAATTTACATGACAAACTGAATCGCCTTCTGTTGTGACCAAGTAAATGGTTAAAGAAATAACAAAACAAGTGTTGTAGCTATATCATATATTAAACAGTAAGTACAACAGTAGAGTATTATACGACTAGTAAGTGTGTGTCGGTTGACCCAGCGTTTAATCTATTCGACTGTTATATTTAACAGCCCCCCCCCGCCACCAACGAGGAATGTATGTGGCAAAAGGCCGAATTTAACGTGGGTTCTCCGATCCCGTAGGCTCGGCCAAAAATATTACCTTAGAACCCGCATTAACGGATTCAGGTCCTGTCTACCTCCCTGGACGAAACTTTGCCCTTCGGCAAAGCCTTGTCCAGGTTCCTCTCTGATCGAGGCAGAGAGTTCGACAGATTGAACAATCTGTTCGACTGTTATATTTAACATCCCGCCCCCACGGGAATGTGTGTGGCACAAGACCGAGTTTACCTTGGGTTCTCCGAGCCCGTAGGCTCGGCCAAAAATATTCCCTTAGAACCCGCATAAACGGGTTCAGGGCCTGTCTACCTTCCCGGACGAAACTTTGCCTTTCGGCAAAACTTCGTCCGTGTTCCTCTCTGCTCGAGGCAGAGAGTTCGACAGATGAACAATCTGGTCGACTGCTCCCCCAAGGCCTTCTCTCCTACTAATCATAGTAGGCGGAAGAGTCCAACATAGACTCTTTAGAGGGAGGACACCACAACACCTAAAATTTATAACTGTAAAAGAAAAGAATTGATATTTGTGATCTGAAAAGCTTTATCAATAGTAATACAAAAAACAGTTCTAAAAATATTTTGTGGGGAGATTCGTTACTCTGGGTAATGCAAAAATACAATTCGGAGATTGTCAGGTTTTACTTTTTTTATGTGACGTGTTCCTTGACGATTTGAGCGATGGTGGTTCACTACTAATTCCTATTCTTTATAGCTTAAAATAACTTTTAAATCTTTATCATTTCTCTTTGTCTCCGATCTGTCATCTATTCACGCAAACTCGTTCTCTATGTTGCGCGATGTTTCCCTAAGCAAAAAAGGGTAACGTAAATTTTTGTATATAAAGAAATCCAAAAGATATCGACGACAGAAACAGTTGGACAAACATATTCGTCTTTGTTGTTAACACAACTTTCCAGCTACTGTGCCCTTCGGCTTTCTACAGGTGTCTGACTATCATCCCAACCTTCAGAGCTCAAACTGAACCCTTTATTTAATTTAAAGGGGGGTATTGTCCTTGTTTTGCTCTCCATGTCTAAATATAGTTCGTCACTATGTCATTTAATCCGACTGTAATGATAACGTAATGATAACGCCCCATTCCAGAAATTCAGTTGGGCACTTCGACGTGGTGCCATGGTTAGTTTGGCGCGCTAGATCAATTACGACTGAATAGTGAGTTCGATCCTTACTAGTTGCCCTATACTTACGGACTTGTGCCACATCTAAGCTACGCTTAGAAAATTACTATATTGGCACTTCGACGTAATCTAATGGTTAACAAGTTTGTTTCGTTAGACCAATTACGACTGAAAAGTGAGTTCGGTCCGCACTGCGTGCCCCATACTTTCGGCCTTGTGCCACATCTAAACTACACTTAGAAAATACCATTCCAGAAATTCTGGCAGAAATATGCATTTTATTAACACACTAGTCCATATACCTAAATAGATTATTATTTTAAATGTTAATATACATTCTTTGACATACAATATTTGCTATATCAGTCTTTTAACCCATCAATAAGGTTAACTTTTCTGCTCTTCCGACACGAAACCAAATTTATTGCTTACCAGTGATCATTTTTACTTGAATACTGTTCTCTAATTATTTACATTATTCGGGCTGTTATCCTCATCTTCATTGCCATATTCACAATGTTTCAACCGTTGTACGCTCCGGCCTTCTTCAGGTGTTTGGAATTTCAAACTCGAACCCTTTATTTCGTCCACCGAAATTTTCTAGTTCTACGTGCCATGCCTCTTCCGCATGTTTCAGTTATTCCCCTTTAATTCAACTTTCCAAAGTTTGATTCATCACTACTGTAGCCGGGTACTGAACTCACAACTCTTTGGGTCTAGTCACTGGATCTAACCAACTCCTTTATCCCTTGAGGACACATAGCCCAATGAATTTCGGTAATGATAACACCTCATCTCAATGATATAGACATATAATACTGTTCTCTATGCGCCTCAATTAATGATGGATAGCATGTTTACAATTGAATTCATATATGAGGATACATGGAAAATACAATTCATTTAATTTATATTAAAGCATTTTTTAGAATGGTGGGATTTAACTTTGTAAGATATTAAAGAGCATTGTCGTGGTTGAATATTGTCGTGGATTCCGGGTTGAAATCCGGTACCAATAAATAACAAACGCCAAGAATGAGTATAGGAAAATAATGTATTAACGTAATAATACAAACTGGTAAAGCAGGTTAGTAGTTCCAGGAATACGGGTTAGTAGCAAAATATATATACAGTCTTTGGTATTGAAGTATCGCTGTATGACTTTTTACTGAGTCTACGTGCTCGCTCACTGTGACTCTTGCTCGCTACGTTCGTTCTGTCTGTCTGTTACCTTACTCTCTCTCTCTCTCTCTCTCTCTCTCTCTCTCTCTCTCTCTCTCTCTTCCGGTTACCTACAACCTTTCACTCCTCCTCTGTAGCTCTCGGGTCTTCACGTAACAGTACTATATGTATATTCTGGGTGAGTCCATTTGTGTAAAAGGGGGAGAACCCCTCAACAAATATTCAGCTTAAAACTTCTTGGTTATGATTTGTATCAATCAGAAAACGTCTTCACCTAATTCCGCTGCATTTATTGTTATACCATTATTAACTTTGAAAAAGATAATTTTACGAGCACAAATCATAACTTCCCTTGTGTTTTTTAAAACACTATGGGTGACTATTTCAATGAAGGGTCCAAACTCTCGTCAGGCTTCCAGATCCATAATATGTAGCTCCACATTCATCGCTAAGAATTACTGATGTAAGTCTTCGTCTTATACGTTTCTTTCTGTAAAACGCCGTCTTCTTCAAATATTTTCTCTGGTCTTTAACCTTTTATTTTTTTTTTTCTCTAATTACTTTTTGTGATATGCTTAGTGATTTTTTCTTGTTCTTATCTTGCCAACGTTTTCTATTCCTTTATTGATTGTTCAGTGATCTTTGTATTATAACTTTTTCGAAAATTCTAACTTTGTATTCTCATCTTTTAATGGCTGTGCAATATCGGGATTATCTTTTGAAGTTGTATCTTTTATTAGCAGCATGGCCCGGCGTTGCCCATGCTTGATTCAAAAATCGAACGACTCATACAACAATCGCTATCACTTGACTTAAAATATTTTTGCCCTTCCTTGCCTTTAAAGGAGTGCTCTTAGCCGTGCTGATGTTGCTACATGCCTTACTTCATGCCTATCTCACACTGCGAATTTTTTCTAAGCTCTATACTAAACATTAAATCTATTAAGAAAAAAGAACTAAACAAAATGAACACAAAACGATCAGCTTTAACTAAGGATTCATAACTGGAAAAACCGAATGAAAAAAGAATGTTAACAACAAATACTTTTTCACACCCAACCCAGTTCTGCGGAATCAGAATCAACGTTGAGTTTAAGCAAGCAAATTAGCCAATTGGAGTAAAGTGCCATGCAGATTTAAATTTTTCCAATTGTGACGAATGCAGCTATCGATTTTTTTGCATGCTAGCATGCTAGTTAACATTCGCGTCAGTCAGCTGTTGGCTCTCATGCTGGCCAATAGAATCTTCCTACCTATTCTTGGCAGCCAGCTATAGGCTCTCACACTGGCCAGTATAAAATGGCCGCAAACTACATGAAAACTGCCGTAGAAGCATGAAAAAATTGATTATTTCCTCTATCGATGGGAGTTGGGAAATTCAAAGTCAGTCTTGGCCTTCCCGCTAACTTGGAGCATGTGCATGTAAATTTTGGTGCAAATCCGTCGAAAATTGCGGCCGTGCATTCGTTACATAGACACACACACACATATCCTGCCTTTTATAGATAGAGATACGTCCATTGCATTCTTTACACACTCGCGTTCACACACATGCACACACACAATATATATATATATATATATATATATATATATATATATATATATATATATATATATACTGTTTATTGCAGAGGTCATGTGATCGTGATATGACTCGGATATTAACGACCCTGTCATTGTCTTACTGTCGGATGACTCAAGAGGCGGAAGTATCCACTTAAGTAGTTTCTTATCATTGGATTTATTTTGCCTGATGCTGAGAGTCCACAGAGTTTTGTGCAAAGATATGAATGACCATCTTGAATCGAAACTGAACATAATCCAATAAACAGGAGTCAAGGTAAACTTTTCCAAAATAGAAACTATGATCTGGAATTGGAATGAAAGCAGTGATGGCGCCTACGCTGAATCCATCACGAAAATTAGTAAATACCAAATATTTTAAATCCTTCGGTGTAATAACAAATTTAGGATGGGAGTTAATATAGAATAAGATGCATCAGGGATAGTTTTGCCCAACACCGCAAGTTGCATTAAAACCAACGCTGAAAACTTGAGTCATGTTCTAAAATAGCCTCGTCAGATCGAGATTTCCATATGGATGCTATGCATGGGCCAAACCCATTCAGAAATATCTAGACTGTCAGCTGTATACAACCACTTTCTAGGATCAGCGGTTAAAAATGGCGAAGACTATCCTTCTTCAAAACATGTAAATTGGCGCTACAGAATCACAAACAAAAACTGTATAAAATACCATAAATCTCATCTTGAGGGATTTCAACAACAGCAACAACTAAAATGGCTATTGCATGTAAGGTTAGGAAACGAACTATCAAACGAACTATCAAATATTGCCCATAAAACATCGATAAAAAACTGCAACTAACCTGTATATTTATCAAATAACTATAAATATATAATGAAAACTTTGCCCAAATCTCTTTGTTAACTACAATTTTAATGCGAAAATATTGACATCGCCTACGTATTTGTGCGAACACACAAACACATGCATGTTTATTTTGGCAAAAAGGGAATAGAATAACTTTTAATTTGATATTCGTTCTTGTTTGTAACAGCAGCAGACAAATCTTGATTGAATGGGTCACGGCCTAAGAATAGACATCTCTATTCCCACCGCAGGTATCCAGCAATTAATAACGTAATCGGTCATTTTTAGCGCTGTTCTTTGAAAAGGTTACGAATCATGGGGCAGATTACTAGACATTAGACTCATTTTCGATCTGACTAAGACGCCATTTTTATATCACATACTCAAACGGAAAACGAAGAAGCACTAATGTTTACTGTATCCAAGTTAATATAGCATTTTAATCTTTTTATTTCTTAGATAAGCTATACTTGAGCCACATTTTCCATCAGTTTAAAATATAGGAATTAAAAAAATGAAACAGATTCTAACAAGAGCTCACTATGTTACGTAAAAAGACATTTTTACTAAATATTCACCCAAAACAAGTCCCAAGAGCTATTCAAGGTAGAGGGTTACTGAGTGAGGTTGTTGTATGGGCTTAAGAGGATTGATTGATTCAAGTGATTGATTCATTTTTTATGGCATAGTAACCCTAAAATAATTTTTGTAAGGATGATAATGATTTAATGATACAAGTCTTGCCAATTATCTCATAGCTTGGGACGAGAAGGTAGAGTGATACCTTTCCAAAGGGTATTTGGGCATAAGTGAATATAAAAAAAAAACTCGACTGGAATTGGTACTCGACTCTCAGACTAACAATTCCGAGCCATTATCCAGTACACCACCGCACACCCAAGCTTACAGCAACAAGTATTCTAAAACGCTCACCCATCACGATACTGGCCAGACTCGATGTTTCTTAACTTCGGTGATCGTACTGGTGTTTCAATGTAGGCCAGGGCATAAAAGAAGGGATTAAAAAATGTTGATGGTGGACATATAGCATAGATAACGGTTGACCCTTGACTCAAAGATCTTAAGATTGTAGTAATCATTATAAACATCTTTTCGGGAGACTCTGTTCAAGTAGAGGTTCACGTGAAAAAGCTGTGTAACGTCTTTGTTACCAATGGAATGCAAATGGAATGGAGATGATTCAACCCCATCTACGTGACATGGTAGATGTAAAGTGCTTAAATGCTGGAACTAAAGAAATATTTGCCATGAACATTTACCATGAAAATACCTGTTGGAATGGACTTCCAGGGTTGAAAATAATTCATTACCCACAACAAAGTCACAGAAACGATTTAGAACTTTTTTTTTTAATGCTAATTGATCAGCTCCAGCCTAGATATGACAGCAATACTCCATCTTTGGTCTGATAAAACAATTGTAAAGAGTGAGCATGACGGATTATGTCAGTGAATTTCTGGGGCGGTACAAAGTAACCGGCCATTTTTCCGGCATTTTTATCGATGAATCGTATATATGTGTGACAACGTCTTTCTAGATGATAGCAAACACCGTGATATGGAATCCTAGTTTGGATCTTGTTCGAAGCTGATTTTTCTTAAGCATTCTTTCAAAATAACTGGAAAGTCTATAAATAGCTCGTTCAAAATGAAATAATAAAAAACGAAACGGGTAAAAGTAATGTAATTGCGGATTTTATAAGACACTCTTTCCCCCCCCCTCCAAATGGCTCATAAAATATCACCTGGAATTTTAAAGAGATAAATTAATGATTAAAAAGACATTATCTCTCTATATTTCTGAGATGAGGTATTGTAACTATTTACACTTTATAATTTACATTATTCGGACTGTTGTCTTTATCTTTATTGTCATATTCACGACGTTTCGGCTGTTATACGCCACGGCCTTCTTCAGGTAATAAACGTTGGAATTTCGAACGAACCCTTTTTTTTTTAGTCCGCGGGGGTAGATTGTTCTAGTTCCACGTGCCATGCCTTTCCTTGGTATCTCAGGTTCATTTAATTCCCTTTAGTAACTCAACTCTCCAATTTTTGTTCACCTCTACTGCAGCCAGGTATTGAACTCAAAACTTTGGATCAAGTCACTGGATCACTTCAACCAACATTTTATCCACACTGGGCCATGTGTCCTTGGTTGAAAGGTTTGGGTCGAAATTCCAACGTATACCACCTGAGGAAGGCCTGAGCGTACCACGACCGAAACGTTATGAATATGACAATAATGATCACGACAATTGTCTGAATAATATAAATAGTGTAAAAAGACACTATATACTACAATTACTAATGCTCATCCTAATTCCATAATATTGTACTATTCAGCGAAAATGTGAGGATCATATATGCCATGAAATACGGTATATTAAATAATGAAAATACATCATAGATCCTAGTGTAAATATAAACTAATCACAAAATACGAAATTGTTCGATTTTATGTCGTGTCTTCTGTCATCTTATATCTGGTCTCCTTACGAGTGCAACTGTACTATATAACGAAGTACGACATGGCACATTGGTGACTAAACCAGTTGCTCAACTACTTTTTTTTTTCTTTTGGGGAGAGTGGTTAGACACCAGCAGGATTAAAAACCGAGCCTGTCAAAGAACGGATGAAACTTCTTATAGGATCAATGGCTATCTAGAACCATGGCCTCCACTGATATGTGTGCAGTCAGAGCGGTGATAACATGGCAACGCTGAGCGGAAGGATTTCCTAAGCAGAACTCAACAGCCAGGTCGGAGGAATCCTCCCGTAGAATCAGCGTACTCGATCCGTGATCAAGGCGAATCGTCAAATCGGAGAACATCAGCAGTATTTTGACGTGGAAAGTGAGGATTCCTCTAAATCTAATTGCCCAAGACACGTTACGCATTAATGAATACCTATCCGACTAAATAGGTGAAGGGAACTGGTCAAGTAATCAGTTGTGCAGCGACTCTACGACCACACCCAGTCATGGTACTGGTGATGATGTGGACAACGTTGATGGTGACTTGTGTTATCTTCTTTATAAATGTGATCTTTCCTTAAAATTTCGGCAAAATTGAACCCTCGCTCCCGCAGGAAAAAAAACGTCAAGAGGACATTTTTTTTCCATTGACTACCTTCATCCACGACAATGTCTATTATTTTAAAAAACAATGATTAAAATACTAACAAAACTTAAGCATAGGAATGTTGGCAAATTGATTCGAACTTTATAAAATGGTAAAATATAACTATTTCCTTATAGTTTGTTCACATATTTCAATAATTTATTAATTTTTTTTTTAATTTATGGATTAATTTTTTTCATATTTATTTATAAATTGGTAAATGATAAATATTGTATTGTATTAGTTTTAATTGTATTAATTTTACAATGCTGTAAATATAAAATTATTCTTGTAAATAAAAAATCTAATAAAGAGAGTCTAATATTTTTGTTGTAAATTGTCAAGAACAAAAAACTTTCATCATATGTTTCGGTTTTATAACAATTCGAATAATCACTTTTTAAAACAATAAACATTGCCGAGGGGTGAAGGTAGTTAAAATATTAGGTTGGTGCAAAAATAATGTCGTTTTTTCACATATGTTACAATGTGAGAAAACGACATTATTTTTACACCAACCCGATAATAGCGGTGTCAATGGAAAAAATCTTTCTTTTGAATCCGTTTTTTTTTGTTTTTTGTTTTTTGTTTTATTTTGCAGGGACGAATATTCAAGTTTACCAAAATGTTTTTATCTAGAAATTGAGAGTAATAAATAGTTAAAGATTTTTTTTCCAACATCTTTGAAATGGTTCATTGAAAATATCACTTCGAAAGCAGGAAATGTTTATTTGTATTTTGTTGACTTTTTTCGCTTCTGAATTTCCGTCGTATCTTTGACTAAGATATAAATAGAATGGCCCGCTACTGAAAATATCCTTTTTCTATTCTTATCTTTAACAAAAGATCCGACCAGAAAGACATTAATTATCAGCCGATATTTTAGTCTGAAAATTAAATGGACCGTCGGCGGCATTCCCATGTAAAATCTAAATTTTAAAGCCATTTCTCCCCATAATGTGTGTATTTGTGTATATATATATATATATATATATATATATATATATATATATATATATATATACCATAATTCGCATTGTTTAATCAGGGGTGCGTATTATGCATTCTACAAAAAAACTTTAAAATAAATTGTCGTAAATAAAATAAGTATTATCATAAAACTAAATTAGACTAATATTATTCTATGTTTAAAACGATTTTTTTAAATATGAATGGGAAACGCTGACCGTAATGAAATTGGAGAGGTACAATTTATAGGGTTTGATTACCAAACAAGGGGTTCGTATTAAGCACGAGTAGAAGGATTTTCCCACACTTTCAGCACAATTTTAGGGGTGCGTATTATGTATGAAAGTGTATTATACTTGAGGAATTACGGTATATATGTATATATACATTTATGTGTGTGTGTGTGTATTTTATAATTTTAAACGTTATTTTTAGAAGATACTAAAATATTTCTGAATATTGGGAAAATTTTATTAAAAAAAAATGTACGGTTTCCGGTGGGAGGAAACCATTCGTTAGAACCGACGTGCTTTAAATTTTAAATATGTTAGATTTTAATTTATATGTTTCCACAATAAAACTGATATTAGCCAAATTATTCCTAATTTATATGAGCAATATTAACTGCCTTGAACGACTCTGTAGTTTTATTTTTTTATTCTACTAGCTCAAGACATAACTGTTGTGGCCAGTTTAGAAGCCAGAAAAGAAAGACACGGAAGACGAAAGTACGTTGAACAAGTGTATTGAAATAACAGATATATACACATCCAGAGTGTTAGTAATAAGCAGATAGAGGTGTACGTCTCCCGCTCCCAACCGACTCTCGCAGTTAGTATTTATGAGAGGAGGAAGAGTTCATTCTACTGTAGGAGGGTTTACCACAACTATAACCCTATATGTCCCTGTTGTATATTAATTCATTGTGGCTGACTATTTCCATGAAGGACCCAGGTTGTAACCTCTCTGGTAGATCTATCCAATATAGCTCTCAATTAATTATGAAAAATTACTTTTTAGTAATTAGTCTCCATGTACTTCTTCCCTCAACTTAAACATTTACTTTTGTTATATTTACTTTTTAGTTTGGCGGCATTGTTTTTAATATTCCGTATTTTTTTCTCTGTTTACATTCACAACGGCTTCTTCAAATATTTTCTTGCAGATTAATCCAATTTCCTTGTATATTTTTTCTAATTTTTCTTAGGTTGCTTTTTGTCATATTCTGAAAGTTGTTGACTTTTTGTTCTGTCAATTTTTTCAGTTTCTTTTTTTGATTGTTTTTTATGTCTTGACTTTTTTTAATTTCCAATGTTTTATTCACATTTACTCAATAACATTACAATATCTTGTTTCGCATTTGAGGTTTTGTCTTTCTTATGCGAAATTTCTTACGCGATCTTTATAAAAGAAATATCAAAAACTACGCCCTTAGATAGATAGATAGATAGATAGATAGATAGATAGATAGATAGAATAACAATAGCTGGCCAGTCGTATTCGAGGATACCCGTCTACTATGGCAGATAGCCAATCCCTATTTCAGACGGGCACATTTGTGTTTCCTCAATACCCACAGAGCAAACCTGTGGTTTATACTGCAACTATGCTGAGCAGACCTTAGTTACAGTTTCTGGGAGATAGCGTGTTATCTAGCATGATCAAGAATCTAAACAACGCCCTCACACTCAAATCCTCGGTATCGATGACACGTGACTTCGTGCTAGCACAGCTATCGAAGGCCTGTAAGGGTTCCGTCTACCCAATTTCAATCACAAGGCTTGGGTCAACCCGTGGTATGGTTTTCAAGCACTTTCCAAAGCTGCCGCACGCTGGGATCGTCCCCCTCCAGACCGATAACGTCCGGAAGTCTTCCTGACAAATCGACCGTAGTGAGATTCGAACATAAGATAGATAGATAGATAGATAGATAGATAGATAGATAGAATATAGTTTTAATGCATGCTACATTCATAAGGTAAAAGTGCTTAATATCCGGGATAGAGCGTGTGCAAGTTTGAACACTGATGTGAACACAGTGTGTATTTTGATGTATCAGTTATTAGTTACGTTTTGGTAGGGGGTAGGCATGTATTTTTCAATGAAATCAGACATCCGTTAAATGCATGTCGTCTGGATTTTTTAAAATTGTATTGTTAACGGCAAAAATTCTTACGGCATTTTTTCCATTTGTATATTTAAAGATTTTTTTTTTTTGGTGGGCGGGGGTCAGGTTAGAATACGTTTTTTTTAACTACAATTTGAAAAATATTTTCACTTTTAATTTTTAATATACTATATTTCTTTTAAGAACAAGTAAATGTATTAGAATCCCTTACTGTAAATGTATACAGCCATAATGAACACGCAAACACCCTTTGTCTGGTTAAAATGAATTTCTATGTATCCTTGGAAACGGGAATGATGATTTTTGCTGTTTTTAAAACCCAGCAATTTTAAAAGTTACTCCAAAATTCGCTTGAGGATGAAATGGAACTAATGTCTTTAATTTTAATTACAAAATTAAATTCGGACCTTCCATTTTTGAAACATGGTTAGAACTATGTAGCGGAAAAGCATATTTTAAATCAATTAATTTCTAATATTAATGCTCTGTAAATTTACATTGAGCACTATTTTGTAAAAATAAAAATATCTATAAGAACACCGGATTATATATCTTAATGTTCTTTCTTTTTATTTATATATACATATATATATATATATATATATATATATATATATATTAGGTTGGTGCAAAAATAATGACGTAATAATGTCGTTTTCTGACGTATTTTTAACGTCAAAAAACGACATTATTACGTCATTATTTTTGCACCAACCTAATATATATATGATTTTCTGAATATGATATATATTTATCCTTTACATATGAGCATATCCTGAAAATTCTTATAACAACAAATTCGTTGTGAAAACGTCTTAAAATCTAACATCGTGTAAAAAAATCAGCATATTCTCCAAAAACATACATATGTAATTTAACAAAACAAGAAAGGATTCTTCAATAAAACCACCCATAAACTCAAGGTAGGTTTCAATGTGGCCTTGGAAGCGATTTGCCACTTGGATCAGGTTTTTTTCGTTCATGTCGTCCCTCGACATATTCTTGGTATTGTGTACTGGTCTCCCCCATGACAACACCCTAGAAGTTGTCCAGGTGATTCATATCAGATATTAGTGGCGACATGATCATGAAAGTCCAAGGTCAGTCACTGCTAGATCAATTGGTTTGTGAGAAATAGAACTGAGTTATGTTGAAATACTTACAGCCACCCGTTGATAGTGACATTTACCGTGAGTCTCATCAGGAAACAGTAGATATGACATATACATCGGTTCTCACGACCTCAAGACCATCACAGACGACATGAACCTGATGTACATCTCCGTGCATACTTTCGTGTTATTTGTACAGGTCACTTTATTGTTCTGGTCATGTTAATTAAAAGTTAAACATACTATTATTTTTAGAGGAAATATATCTCTGCTCGGACTTCCTTAGGTTGACTTTAGGGATCAGATACAAGACAAAATAAGGAAGTCGATTTTGATTGGCCGAGTCAGCGTGGGAATGACAGATATAGAATGGGTTTTCAGTGAGTTAGTTCTTACGCGATCTCTTGGACGTTAATAAAATTGTTAAATTTCGAATTCCCTGTGTTGAAGTTCTTTTCTCTCTGGACTCAAAACAACGAGCGAATGGACGCCACCGCCCAAGAGCTCCCCAGAATGGAAAGGCTATACAACAGTCGAGGTTCTTCTCATCGGAAAATGTAGAGCATGCCAGATTTCTCTGGATGGATGGCTTTCTTTATGCGTCGTGTTTGATGAAATCCTTGAGCTGCTGGTCGAACCAATCTATCCTTTCAAAGTTTGACCACTCTTAGCCACAGATGTCACGTAAAACTCCAGCTTCTTCCTGACACAAAGGGTGTGGCCACGATCAAGCATTTGGATATCCCCAAGTCACCGCTATTTGTACCTAGTGCCTCGAGAAAGGTATGGCTTTTTTATTTCCTGTCTAAATTATAAATGAAACTGTTAAAATTAGGCGCATGCCGCGTAACGTTACGGACGATTGTTTTAAATTTGAGGATTAAATTTGAGGATTAAATATGTAGAACACTCTACAGGGTGCAATGGGTAAGTTGTTGCCATTTTATATTTTTGATTTCGGACATGCTTGTTTGTTTTTTATTTTGTCGACTGCACCATAAATTTGGAAACCGCATACTGTACTGCTTCGCACCGGAAGCGCCAATACGAACATTTCAGAGTAATTTAGTGTCAATCTGAGGACACTACAGAATATTCGGAAAGAGTTGGATGTGCCTAATGGTGATTACGAAGGTACGGCTGTTCGGAAAACTCACTCTGATCGTTCTAAGAAAAGAACTCCCAACTTTGTTAGTGAGGGCCTCAGACGCAATAGGGGGGGGCATACATCAAGTACCTTGAGGAGGTAGTGCTGCACTGGTGGAAGACCCTATGTCTGGCACTTGGTCGCTATACTATGCCTCACAATCAGAACATGGCTACAACCACATCACCACTTATATCTGGTCACCTAACTCCCCAGGTTGCAACCCCCTTGATTATTATGTGTGAGGAGCAGTTGAACAAGAGACCAAGAAAACTCTATGCAACACCAAAGATGAACTGAAGGCAAGGATTATGGCAGCATTCACCAACTGAAACAAGGGGACCGTCCAGAAGAGATATAAAAGATTCCAAAGTCATCTGGAGGTCGTTTTATTGAATAAATTTATTCTTTAGTATTTCAAGATGTTTTTGTATCATTTTGGTAAATATATCTGTTAAAATGAGATGTCAGCGTTATTTTCATTTTTGCGTAATTTAGAGGAAAATTTATCCATCGCACCCTATATATCTACCACTCTCACTAGATTTGATATACATGAAGTTTTTATTGCTTTAAACGTTATTTTACTAGATACATGTATTTAAAATAGGCGCTCTGCTTTTTTTATATGACAGTGTTAAAACAGAATCTTAATAAAGTTAATGTGCTCTCCGGCAGGGTACGAAACTGCGTCCTCCTTTATAGGATTTGGTGTGGCTTAGCCTGCTCGGCTACATAGAGCGAATAACCCAGCAAGGTTCTATTTTCCCTTTTGAGGACGGCTAGTTTCCTCGTTCAGATTATTTTTCTCGAAAATATCTGTTCAGTTTCGTATCTGAAACGTAAAGAAAACAATTTCTAAAGAATGAATATATATATATATATATATATATATATATATATATATATATAGCTATGAACCTAAAGAGCCAGGCAAACCTACCTAGGTTTCACCTACGCTGATCGTCAGAGGTCTGACGATCCGCGAGGGGAAACCTAGATAGGTTTGACTGGCTCTTTAGGTTCATAGTTAGATTTGCTCTACTTACCGTATTGAGCATTTTGCTTAGTTATTTTTATTTTACTCGTGTCGGAGGTTTTTTTCTTTGGACTCTGAGCTTGGATTCTGGTCGATTATTTTCGCCAAAATTACATGTTCTTAGTTCTTTCTTTCTTTTATATCTTTCTTTTTTTTGTGTCTTGAGTATTGGTTTGTTAATTTACAAGCCAATACACCTAAGGTCTTTTCCGGACGAGTATACTTACTTATATTTATAAGATTATTATTTATATATATATATATATATATATATATATATATATATATATATATATATATATATATATATATATAATCAAGAAGAAAAATTAAAGATTCATTTCGGTTATAATTTATTTCGTGAATATCTATATAAATCTCTTAGTAAAATATCTCTTAGTTTTCGGTCTGAAGAGATGATTACATAGATATTAACGAAATAAAATATAACTGAAATGAATCCTTAAGGTTTTCTTCTTGATTAATTATTATTATAATTATTATAATGCTCTGTGGTTTACATCGAGCTCTCTCTGGATTAATATCCTCCTTGGAATTACCCTTAACCGTCACAAATTAGTAATATATATATATATATATATATATATATATGTGTGTGTGTGTGTGTGTTACTGTATAATTTCAATTTTTCTTTACACATTAAAAGCATAACGTTATATGATTAAAACAATTTTTGCTTCGGTATTACCTACGTTTATAATTTTATAAACATGCCACTAGAAAATACTAAGTGTTACTTCGACCATTTAATGTAAGAACACGCAGTCAAACATTATAGGGTTAAAATTTTAAGTCATCACCAATTTAGGACGTAATTATCGCGGATTTCCAAAGGGTTTTTCAGAATGATTTTCGCCCTGCACAAGAGCTACTCAAGGTAGAGGTTTGCAGAATAAGAGGCGCAGTTTATGAGTATATGTGAGGAAGATAACGGTTGACCTTATACATGGACAGGTTAATCTTATATTACACAATAACAATCGTTGATAGTAGATTTTTTTCGAAAGAAACCCACTCCTGGGATGACAAATCTCCAAATTATAGAAGGTAACCATTGTCATGCAGTGTTTCAGAATGTAGTTGCTTGTTTAAAATAGTTACATCTCACCATACACACGATAATACGGCCGTCATAAATAACAGGTAATATTGAGTAGATTTCTTTCCACGATGAAATTTATTATTCTTAGAAAATGAAGGTACGTTCAAGTACATATCAGATCATAAATTCTACACATGCACAAATATTTTAATGGATATTGGCATCGCAAATCGAATCGGCGAGTTCAAATCCGGGTTAGTGGATTTTTTTTACAGTCAGGTTCACCCTGTACCAGGCCCGGTGGTCACTCGAAATAAAAAATTACAATAAGAGGCAATTATGGACATAGGAGGTGAAGATAGACTTAAAAAGGTTAAGATTGTAATGATCGAGGAGACATCCCCTTAGGAGTCGGTTCCACAGAGCAGTGGTTTTCGGGAAGAAGCTGTTCGAGTGGAAATAAGGAGGGAATGTGGGTGGTCTGCTACATTATGAGTGGCACGGCGGGTCGTGACTGCGAAGTGACGGAATCAAGGAATACAGTTATGATCACTTTCTTATAGATACCATTCAGCAAGGCATGAATTCCTCTCTTCTGCCCCGACACATACGGGTTAAATAGCAACACAGACTGGGTGCTCTTTAGCTTTGGGTAGCAATAAGTCTACGTGAAGAAAAACGCTGAATTCCAATCTGTGGAGAAGGCAACTAGAAATCATTCCATCCTCTTTCCCAAGAATGAATGGTAATTCGAAAATAATACACAAAAAGAAAATGTGACAAATCATAATCATGGCATAAAAATGGTCACCATAATCTGATACAGAGCTACAATGGATGGCGTCAAATTTTAAAATAAAATGACTGAGTACTTTGAACGATAAAATTCGAAGTACGGGCTCTTAATTGGGCACTACGATTGTCTCATTCCCCAAAGAGGTTTTAATATTCTAGATATTTATTTAGCATATTATGATTGCCTCCAACCTGAAGAGAGACGATATATTTTCGATAATTATTCACACACATGATCTCATTATATTTGTTGCGTTTTTTTTAATTTGTCATTACTACTTTTTGGATGATCCATCTTACAACATTATAAAAAATCGTTACGTAAAGAGAAGTGTCTCTTTTGTCTCAGTCGGCTACCCTCAAATCACGTTGAAAACAGTTTCCGTTCGATCGCAGAAGTTAAATATCATCGAGCCCTGTCAGTACTTAAATGGGGGACTGCTTAGCAACACCGGGTACTGCAAGCAACCGACTAAAATGTTTTGGATTTAAATAATCCACAAACGGTTGATAAGCCGTCAAAGAAAAACAAATCAGTCCATCAATCAATGCCTCAAGAAATCTGTAAGGTAGATAGATGAAACGTCATGCTAGCAACAAAGGCAAGTGAAAGAACTGAACAGTCCGAAAACATCATGGCATAAGGACACATCTTAAAATTAAGAAAAGGTGTACTTTTCAATTAGTCATGTGGACTAATTATATATTTCCAGTAACCTAATTCATTATCTCATTTGTGTGTCTCGTTGCTCTATTGTAATTTCTGAAATAACTGATCGAATTTCCAATAACTACCAGCTTTAAATAGGTCGAGAAGTATATACTTTTCTATACTTTTGCAATGTCCTTTAAAACGTTAAGTATCATAGCTCTCCACAGAGTCCAATTCATTGTAGCTCTAAGAAATATTTGTCGCCTTACAATCTTTCCTATTTCCTGTTCTCACATCCATAAATACAATCTCACAAGGTAGGTTATCATTGTTTTCCACTCACCTTCAATAGGTACGTAAGTGTGAAATTCCCCAAGCCCACCTTTACCAATATATGCTCCAGAAATTCCAGCTCTTTTTTTTATTCTTTGTGTCCTTCATGCTTCCATTTTTCATAAAACGGACTCGTTTCTCACATGTTTCGTCTATGGTACTCTCAGCCTCTTTCTGTATAACCACAGGCCTGTTGCATCAAGTCTCTTCTTCATCTGTGAGGAACTTATCCAGCATTCACTGTTTCACGGGAGGATTAATATTACATAGTAATTCAAAACTCTTTTCTCAAAAATTTCCTGTTTCTTAATACTTTGCTTAACTTTTGGAAGACAACTTCCGCTATTCAAATGCGCCTTCGGATTTCGCTATCGTATTTTCCGTTCTCTACTATAATCATTCCCAGATAGTTCTATTTGTGTCCTTATTTGTTTTTACGTAGTTCGCATCTAGAGCTGTCTTTCTTGCCAGCAACCATGTATTCTGTCTTCTTACAATTGATAGTTTGTCCCTTCTTCTCGCTTTCCTTTCCAGTCCTGTCTAATAGTTTCTGAAGCCTTTGCTTTGTGTCTGTCTTCAACACAGTTTCATTTGTATATTTTATGTTGTTAAGATTGCGTCCACCAATAATAAATCCTGGTATGATTTCTTGTCCTCTTTGGATTACCTTGCTTTATAGTATTATTAAATCCGGTGAGAAGACGCATCCTTGTCTTAAGTTCCTTTCTATTTCTGCGTACATACTCAATTAATAGTTTTATCAGTATGCCTGCTGTTTGTTCACGATTAATCACCCATATTATCCTAATATCTTATCCCAAATAAATCAAGTTTAAATTAGCAGTTTAAATAATTTTGTATCGTTCTTCAAACGCTTTTGCATAATCTATGAAACATAGATATGCCTCATTCTGCATAAAATTGAAATAATCTATGAAACATAGATATACCTCATTCTACATTAAATTTGCATAATCCATAAAACATAGATGTTTCATTATGCATGAAATTAGTATAATCTATGAAACATATATACGTCAGTCTGCATGTAATTCGCATAATCCATTAAACATAGATGTACCTCATTCCGCATGAAATTTAAATAATTTATGAAGCATAGATATACACCATTCTGCATGAAATTGGCATAATCTATGAAACAGATATACCTCATTCTGCATAAAATTTGCATAATCTATGAAACATAGATATACCTCATTCCGCATGAAATTTGTGTAATCTATGAAACATAAATGTACGCCATTCTGTATTTAAATTTAATTTAGTTTAATTCCTATTTGAAATGAGTGGTATGGTCCAAGATGATTATATTACATCAATTGACCAAGTGACATAAAAATCAACATTTGAAATCCGTGGATTTTTCTAGGTTTTAATATTGATTATTGGTCACAATAGGAATATGATCAATAGCGTGAATAACTTTTGAAATAATTTGACCTTATTTAAAAATGATTAATTTTTCCTTCGGAACGTAGGTGACCGTGACTCTAGTGATTCCGCTTCAAAACCTGTGAATTACTTTTGCAGCCTTAGAAAAGATAGTGAAGAAAATACGCAAATATCTTAAAGCAAAGTAAGATCATTTAAAACGCCTACGTTTATCTGCCACAAGACCACATGTGGATGACTCATTAAAGTTGGTAACGGTCTGAGAAATCTCGAGTCCACACTGAGGCATCTTAGTTTTTTGATAAGCTTAGTCTGCTATAATACAACATTGGTAAGTGCCTTACTGAAGGTCTAACTGACTGGGAGAATGCGTGTCAATAAAGAGGCATGTTTGTATTTACTCAGATTAGTTTAATTTACTATAAAATGAAAATTGATAGGCACTCAACAAGGGCCGGAAAAGGCCCGTTAATAATGACCATTTAGACGAACTTTTTAACTACTGCTCTACAGCTAGTCACTCCTCAAGGAAAAAAAAGTGATAAGTAACTTTTTGTAATAATATCGAAATATTGGAATCAGAATATGTGTGGCTCAAATTCATTCAATGGTATTCTTGACTACTGCAACCCGAAGATGCGCACACAATGTCTTCTTCACTTAAGAGATTAAGTTAGTACCCGTCAAAATGACGGGATTATTTACGCATGAATCGGCATTTCTATCTTGAATCGAGATATGTGTACACTTTTCATAAGATCAAAGTACCGCCTCCGGGCACTTATGCCTCGGATCAATGAGTTATCAGGACGTTTATACACATACATTCACTCACTCATACATACACATAAACACACACAATGTACATGCGTTTTAGTTGGATACAGAATATATATATATATTCTCCACACACGCAATATAAATGTGTTTGTTTGTGTGTGTGTGTGCGCGCGTGTGCTAAAAAGTTCTGTTCTCGGCCTGGCCAAAAGCCTTTTCAGAAATCTAATATCTCTTCGGGCATTTACTGATGGGGAGTAAATTTGACCAAGCAATTTTTAGCACTCAATCGTTCGTGTGTATTTAGATTGTGCAGATAAAATTAACACTGCATATTGACACACTATACAGTTCCGATTTCTATTTACATGCGCACAATATATATATATATATATATATATATATATATATATATATAATGTGCGATGGTTAAAGTGTCGTCCTAATTAGGCGAAAATGAAAATAACATTGAGATTTCATTTTAACAGATATATTTACCAAAATGTCACAAAATTTTACTAAAGTGTAAATTTATTCAATAAAATCGTCATTCGCTTCAACCACGGACTCCAGATGGTCTCCTTGTTTAAATGCTGCCATAATCCTTGCCTTGAGTTCATCTTTGGTATTAGAAGGAGTTCTGTTGGCCTCTTTCTCAACTGCACCCCACCCATAATAATCAAGAGGGTTGCAGTCTGGGGAGTTAGATGGCCAGATGTATGGGATGATGTGGTCGCAGAAATTGTCTGACAGACATGATTAGGTACTCCTGTTTATGTGGTACAGTGCAGAGTTCTGTTGGCAGACACCGGGTCTTCTAACAGCCACCTTCTTGACCCAGGTCTGGACTACCTTCTCAGGGCACCTGATCTAGACATCCGTGTTGTGTGAGGCCCTCACCAAAAAATTCGTGAGTTCTTTTCTTATCAGAACGATCAGAGGGAGTTTTCCGAGCTGCCGTACTTTCGTAATCACCATTAAACTCATCCAATTCTTTCGGGATCATCTACACTGTCCTCAGATTGATATCCATATAATCTGAAATGTCCGTATTGGAGCTTCCGGTGCGAATGCCAAGCAGTACAGTATACCGTTTTCAAATTTCTGGCGGAATGAATTGTATCATGATACTCTTTTTTTCTCACAGACGGTGTCCAACTGAGCCTAATATACTGTGCAGTCGACAAAATAAAAAAAATAAACATACGCTAAATTAAAAATTAAAAATGACGAAAATTTACCTATCGTGAAAAGGCTATTGTAGTCATTGTACTTAGTTTCTGAGATGAAATCTGTGTATTGTTTCCATATATATGACTTATATAAAAGTTTTAAAGATAATCCATCTTATTTTGAAAATTAATAGCGATAATGATCTTAGACAACTGTTATAGTCATAGAATGATGCCAAGGATTAAAATTTGGTCTTTAGTTCTTAATTTTAGTAAAAATGGGATTGACTTCAGTCACCAACTAGGCCCATTATAGCGCTGCGGGTGCCCAGTTTAAACGACGTGCAAATTTCTGTTTCGACGATAGTCTATGCTTAGATGCAGGTTAAAGGTAAAATCTTCTTTATCTAGAAAGGGACGACCTTTTGGGTCTTTTATTATTATTATTATTATTATTATTATAATTCTCAATACTAGGTTCAGCAGTCACGCGTAGCTGAGTATTGCTGAATGCAAAACGAGGTCGATGTAGATTATGAGGATGATGGGGATGATGGGGATAGATAATGATTGACTCTTGAAGATTGTAGTGTTTACGGACGTATCCTTTCATTAGTCTGCTCCACAAAATAATGGTTCTCCGGAAAAAAATAAAGCTAAGTGTAACTTCCTTTTTACGAATGGAATACTGCGGGAATATGGGTGAATAGACTCCATGGATGTAAAATGGTGAGTCCTAGATTGTTGAAACGAAAGGGTGGAGCACATCTGAGCATTTACCATGGAAATAGCGATAGATAAGCGATAGGCTTGCAATGTTGTCTATAGAAAAGAGGTTGCAGAATGGTTAATGTCATCCGTGACATGACCACATCAATGCTTTTGAACATCAAGCATAGAATATGAGGGAGTGGAAGCTCCAGCCTAGATATGGCAGCAAAACTTGATTTGGTGTCTAATATGATTCTTGTAGAGTTAAATCATGACAGGTGCCAGGTACACTTTGGGGTGTTACAAGGATCTGGCAATTTTTCCAGGTCTTGGAGAGTTACAAGCATCTGGAATTTTTTCCAGGATTCGAGTCCTTTTTTATTTTTTTATTTTTATTTTTTTATTTTATTTTTTATTATTTTTTGTTAAGAGATTGTTGTAACCCAGGAAGGGTTACTGAATGAGGAATAACCAAAACGGAGGTTGGGAATGAAATGGTAATCTTTATAACATCAACAAAAGAGGTAAACCACTGCTAGTGGTAGACTACTTAGAGAGCATATTACGATATTTACCTGACACCCCACGAGGCAGGATGTGGTACAAAGCTAAATTTAATGTGGGGAAATCCGAACCCGTCGGCTCGGCTAAAAATTGCCCGTAGAGCCCGTATACGCGAGATCTGGTATTTGTCTAACCCCCGGACGAGACTGCCCTTCAATATAGAATCGTCCGGGTTCCTCTCTGTCTGAAGGCATAGAGTTCGACCCGACAAGATCTTCACACGCTTCCAGCGTAGACAGCATATTCCGATATTTACCTGCCTCCCCACGAGGTAGGATGCGGCAGAAGGCCAAATTTAATGTGGGGAAATCCGAGACCGTGGGCTCGGGTTAAAATTGCCCGTAGACCCCGCATTTTTTCTCCACGCTGTCAGCTCAAGCTGCCAGCGTAGGAAGCATATTACCGCGACTTACAATAGTGTCTAACGTATTTATGAGGATTGGGACATACACATTAGTGTTCATAGGTTTTGTATACAACAGAGATTATACAAAGAGGTTCTAAAAATGTTCTTTATCAGGCGAAATTTGATCGTTGGTTATTTGGTCAGGCTCTTTTGGAAGTGGGTCGGGAAAACTTGTTATCAATCCCTTGTATATCAATTGCTGAACAATGGCGAACCGAAGAAAAGTCCTATAATATTAAAAGTTAACGTTAGATGGTTTCATAATATTGGAAATTTTTAAGTTTTGCTTTCCTTAGAACCTTGAAGCATAATGCAGTCAGGCAAGCTACTTCTTCAGAACGGCAGCGCCGATAGAAATAAAATATAAACTGATTAAAAGAGAAATTCTAAAGAATCTTTCTCAAAAGAAATATTCTTTACATTCATTTGTTTATTATTTATTCTTTCATTTTTCTCTCAATTCAATGCGTTCCTAAGCCGTGGCGAAGCCTTGAAACTTTTCCTTTATGAGTTTTTGTTTTCTTGTTTTTAAAAAAGAAAACCAGAACTATCTCTTCACCCGCCAACAAACATTCAACGTTTTTCAATAAGTTTTCTATAAGAATCCGGGAAAAAGATACAGTTGTTGTCTTGTCTCCCATATATATTTTTAAAAGAAGTTATTTAGACTTTGAGAGAAATAAAAAAAATGTTTTCTGAAATGAAAGGAGACAAAATTTTAATAAAAACACAAGTTTTATTTTTCATATGTCATGTATTAAATTTGCTTTTAAGGATCTTTAATATATTTTTAAAAAGAAATACATGAAACTTCAGTTACTGATATATGTATATATATATATATATATATATATATATATATTAGGTTGGTGCAAAAATAATGACGTAATAATGACGTTTTTTGACGTATTTTTAATGTCAAAAATGACATTATCACGTCATTATTTTTGCACCAACCTAATATATATATATATATATATATATATATATATATATATATATAAGACCTGTAAACGTTTTACTTTAACATGTTTCGCTGATGAATATACATATATATATATGTGTGTGTGTGTGTGTGTCTGTGTCTGTCTGTATCTCTGTGTCTGTATCTGTGTGTCTCTGTGTGTGTCTGTGTGTGTGTGTGTGTGTAACTGAGCAGAAACCGCAAATTATGAAATCATCATGTTTGTTTACGACGTACACGTATTTCGTTAATCTGATGAATTAGGGATGGACCCTTCACAGAAAATCATTTGAGCCCACTATGAAAAGGATGTGAACCAATTTTAGGGTCTAAATCCTCACCCCTGCCAACTGTCTTAAAGGCTGTCCAATGCCTCTAAAGGCCGAAGAACCTGAGAACGACTCGAATCCAGAAATATTAAAACTAGAATCTTTAAAGACTTTTAAACAGTTGAGTTTTCTTTCTCTATGTGCTCTCTTTCTTCAGGATGTAATTATTAATTACATTCCTATCCTTTGTAGCTCCAAGCTGTAGTTTCCCCTTAAGGTCCCTCCTAGCTCCGGTTTGCCACCCATTTACAATCTTCACCCCACTTGTCGCCAATATGTCCGGTGGGTATCAAATTCTCCAAGCCTTCTTTCTCTAATTATGCACCCCAAATAAGAATATAGGAATGAACATTTTCGTTCTAGTATTTATTTTTGCCTGTTCTGGATTGTTCTTTTTCGTGTGCCGTGTCTATTTATGACATAGGTGATCATGGTACTCCACAACTTCCTATCCTTTACTTCTAAGAAACATTTATCCCTGTTCTGTCATCCGTTTACACAATTCCCTTAAGTTCGTTACCCGATGTTCTCCTTTGTCCCCCTATTTCCGTCAATACGGCCCGCGAGTGCCAAATTCTTCAAGCCCTCTTTGCTCGTTATATTGGCCAGAAACTCTTTCTGATTCTAAGAAGTCTCCTTTTTGTTCCTAGTTTTCCTTTACATTGTTCAAACCTAGTTTGGAGCTTAGTCTCGATTTTCGTTCCTGGAAAATATACATCAGCCAAAGCGTTGACGATTAAGGTTCAAAGAATATACAGCGCTTTATATATATAAAAACAGAGGATGTCTGTGTGTCTGTCTGTCTGTCTGTGTGATACGTCTTCACTTGAGATCCATCCATCCTATTTTGAGCAAACTTGGCTCATACATTTCACAATGTAAGAGATAGGTTTTTAGCGTAAAAAATCGATAACCTTTAAAAAAACCAATGATTGATAAATCCGATCAAAAATTGATAAATTCAACTTTTTTCTTCCCATTCCGTTCAAACTCGGTAGGTTACTTACATCATGACGAGCTCAACGATACCTCATTTTTATTTCTACGCCACTGCGTTTAGAGAAAAACCGTGAAAACGAAAAATCAATTTCAGCACAAATCGATTTCAACAGAAATTTTAAACTAAATACACCCTCAATTAATTGAAGAAGATAGACTCTGTTACATCTAAACATGATGCTATTTTTGCTCCATTCTAATTGAACGCTTTTTCTAATCGACCAGCTGGCTATGGCTGCTAGTTCTCTAATAAAATTGAAGCATTTGCCTGAAACAACAGTCACATCTTGCGACTGATTTCCGAAAGAAATCCATAATGATCTCGAAATTATGTAAAGTAAAACTAATTTATTAAACCTGATTATCGATTCCGCCATTATTTATGAATCATGAAACGATACTTGCTTAATATGAATTTTCTATACACGATTGGACGTTTGCCTGAATGTCAATCGCTTATCATAACGAGACGAAGAATATGTACAGATATAATTCATAACCTGCAAATTACCTTCTTTTGTTTCGTCTGGTTGTAATGTTAGGACAACTTAGATATACAGTCACCCCTTGATATTTTGGGGGAATCGGTTCCAGGGAGCCTGAAAATATCACTGTGAGTGCGTAATGGTTAACGATGCGGAAAGTGGAATCGACAGTGACAAGTTCAAATTCTTGTCAAATTTATTACGTTCACTTTCACAGAAATAATTTTTCGGCTAAGCCCGAAACCATCTTTTCTCCTGTAAGCTATGGATTAACAAGAGGGCGGATTGGGGTTTGCACCCAGTCTAGGAGAAGGACACCGATTGACCATGGAGCTGGCAACTCCACACCTTAAATATCTACTTGCTATGGAAACTACACTGGTCCTATATTCCACGGGGGTCTAATGAAACTAAGAACATGGGAGAATGAAGCTACCAAAAGCTTAGTGTTTGCATGCATAGATATGCTTCAGTATACTTGAAATCATTTTTAGATTACTTACAGTACCTAATAATCAAACAATTACTGTAGAGCGAATGAAGATCTATGAGAAGCCGGTAGATCACAGTGGGATAGTTAGAAAGTTTGGATGGCGAAACAGGGTTTAAAGACTGAATTTATGATGAGCTATAAAGGACAAGGAATTGTGGAGAGCCATGAACGCCAACTTCCTGAAGATACACGGCACATAGAAGAAGAAGTGTGTGTGTGTGTGTGTGTGTGCAATCATGGAGCCCTCATTCGTACGTGGACCTTATATTTGGTTCTTTTTCCCACGGGCGGAGATATCAGGCACTGCTAAATTGACACGTACTGGGTTCACTACTCGCATCGAGTGAATCGTGGATTTCCGACCCGGCCTGTCGGTCATCTTAGGTCAAAGGTTTAGCTGGCGTCTCTGAAAGACATTGAATCCAAAGTCAATTCTAGCATGATCTGGGGTGAGCCACATACTACAAGTGTATTTGCCGGTAGTATAATTCTTATTAGCAAAGAAAAAAAATCCAATTAACAAATTAATGATTTTATTCGTTGTTGGAAGAGTCTAGAATCCTGAACACATAAAACATATCTTAAAGCTGTATTGATCTCTTCTCAACTTTAAAAACTTAAGAGTAAATCCAAGAAGTTCGACTGGCAGCTGCTCTCAAAAATGAAATCCAATCAGTTGTTAAATGGCTTGGAAATTTGAACGCCTCCAAAATGAAACTGTTTCCCTTTAATCATCATAAAGAAGCAATTTTGCGTTCCATAAGGCATGGCTGATGCGACATCCTTGTGTCGCGTTTTCTACTGACATGAAGTGAAGTGATTACATTGAATCAATTGCTAATTCTGCTGCTAAGAAGGTTGTTTTACTGTATCGCGCCAGACAATTTTTCTCGTTAGAATGCATCTCGCAAAATTATAAATCTGCCATTCGTCCGTTCATTAAATACTGCTACCATATCTGGTCTGGTTCTCCAACTATATATCTCGAGTTTATGGACAAAATCCAAAGAAGCTTCTGTAATGTAATCGATCTTAGGCAAGCATCTCGACTTCAGTCATATTTTCATCGACCTGACGTGCCTTTCCTCTAGTTTTTTTTCTACAAATATTTTTTTATGGTAACTGTTATAACCCGTTTTAATATTGAACTAGCTCGATGCAACCACCACACAGTTTCTTTTCTCGCACTTCTCACCCGTGGAACTCCTTTCCGATTTCTTGCTTTCCTGATAACTGCAATATTCAAAAATGTAAATCCAACGTGAATCGCCATTTTCTATCTTCTTGTACCCTGTTCCTTTATTGTCATTTCCTCAACCCTCCACACATGTCTTCTCATTCTTTTTCACACCCTGTAACCCTCTACGTCCTAATGGTATTATCGCATTTCTTGGAGTGAAATGATTTTAGATAATCAGAATTAAGTGTTTAACTACAAAAATTGCGAGAAATTTAAATAACCATTCGTAATTTTGTCCAGATACAAAGAGACGCCAGCCCCAAAAACATTGTGGTTTCCTTGTGGGTGACGGGCAAATTTAAATAAATGCTAAACTTAGCTCAACCTGGCACCGATTTAAAAGATTCAGCTCTCCCGTGGTACGTAACGAAACCGGTTTGATTGCTACCGCGTTGCAGTAAATGTTTTATCATTTATATTTACACCGCTTAATACAGTCTAGAACAAGACCATAACAATGCAAGCGTTGCATTTCTATTATTCTACGAAACGTGCTATTTCGTTCTTGTTTATAGTCAGCCATGACAGATATCAATTTTTCCCACCTTTTTCCTTGTTAACAACTCTAACAAGTTGCTGTCTTATAACATTGAAGTTTCCAACGATTAATGTAACATTGGCAACAAACTTTTAAGTCTTCGATCTTACGTTCGCGATTATGTTGATATTCTATGTGCTGTGAAGATTCTCTCGCGTCGGTTTGGACTGAAAGGTGAGGACTAGAAATAAAAAAAAATGTCGGCGTTGGATGCGCAAAAGAAAACGAGTGGTTGGGTGATGAATGGAGTGTGGAGAGAAGTATTGATAGGTTTCAGCTGAAATAAGGCTGCAAACTGGTAGCGTAGAGAAAGAAAGAAAGAAAGAAAGAAAGAAAGAAAGAAAGAAAGAAAGAAAGAAAGACGCAGGCCAATATAAAAACAACGGATAGTAATTTATCTCATAAGAAATAAAAAAAAAAGTATTAAAGGAAGGACTGCATTGCCACGAAAAGAAAGAATGAAAGAAAAAACAGTGAAATTATGGAAGAAAACAGAGAAAAGTTTAAAACTTGTCATATGAGAAAAAGAATGAAAAGTATTCACAAAAAAACGGGCATTTGTAAAATCAAGAGTGGAAACAAAAATAGAGAAACGAAAAGGAAACCAATGACAGAGTAACAGAATCGAGACAGAGAAAAAAGAAATTTGTTCACACAGGAAAATGGAACGAAACTCCAGTATATGACACTTCCTTTAACGAAGCCCAGCTCAGCAGACGAATTTCATTAAAAATTATTTTCTTATGCAACTGCTCAAGTCGGATCAGTTCTTGAAAGGCTTCCAACTTCTCTATACGACTGCCAGAGAAAAAATTCTTATCTCCTTGCTGATAATACTTTTATTTACCATATGCTTCTTTTTCATCTATTCTATTGCATCTGCCATTACAAGGTGACACCTTACTGCAGTATCAAACACGAGTTGTCACTATTGAGTAACTGATACAGACATGCTCCCGCGTCAGTATTTTCTATTCTTTGCGCTATTTTCACTTTCACTTTCATAGACATCGTCTAAATTTTCCGCCAATTAAAATTCGCGGTATAAAAGCAAAAATGATTCTTTGTGGCCTTATTTCTTTTTATTTCTTATTAACTTTACTTTTTTTTTTTTCATTTGGCTATAGTTTATTGTCTCATCGACTTTTAAGACAGATGCACTATTTTTAATTTGACTTAACGTTTACAGAAATCTTTTTTTTTTAAGTTGTAGATTTGGTCTTTCTATTTAATTTGTAATCCTCGGGAATTAATTAACGAGAAGACTTTTTTCGATACAAGAAGAAGCGTCCAAAATCTGTGTCGTTGAACGACTTGTCATAGTTTAATACTTAGTAACTTGGTCTTTACAGATTATTACTACTGAATTAGTGCACTTTGACGTGGTCTAATTGCTAGGAAGCATGCCTCGCTAGATTAGCTACGACTAAGCAGTGGGTTCAATACTCTCTGGGTGCTTTCGGCCTTGTTCCACATATAAACTACGCTTAGAAAATTACTATTACTACTGAATAAGTTCGATTTGCATTACGTGCTCCATGCGTATGATCTTGTGCCAAACGTAAGCCACATAAAACAAATACTTGTTTTCTTAACAAACAACTAAATGATGTCATGCCTACCAAATGTTACAAGAAATAGGATTCAAACTTCAAATCAGAAACTATGATTTGAAACTGGAATAAAAACAGTGATGGTACCTATACTGAATGCATCATAAAATGTCAGGATGTTGAATCAGTAAATACTAAACACTTTAAATCCCTCGGCGTATGGATTAGATATAACAAATTTAGTATAGGTAAAAAGGAAACTGAATATAGAATGTGTTGCAACAGAGTTTCGCCCAACAGCGCAAATTTCAACAAAATCAAAACATCAAGCTGGAAACTCTGAAAATTTAAATAGGCTAGTCATATCGAGACTATTATATGGCGGCAAACCCGTTCAGAAATATGTAAACTTCCAGCTGTATACAGACGCTACCTAAGTTCAATGGTTGAAAAAGGCTTTGGGCGAATGAAACCTGAGGGTCTTAGCAAAGAGCATCCTTCTTCAAACATTGCAGAGAGACACTACAGATTCACAAAGAAAAAACTGTACCAAATAATAGAAACTATAACACTTAAGGACTTACCAACAACAGTAACAACTAAAATGGATAGCACATGCAACTCAAATAGAAAATAATGATTAATAAAGATGCTGGCATTCCACAATACTTTAAATAAAAAATTAAGAAGAAAATCCCCCATCAGTACTGGAAAGAGCGATAATAGCTACTGAACTTGAAAAGCCGATGCAAGCTGAAGAATCTATCAACCAAAACATTATAAAAACAACAAAAATACCGTTATTTTTTAAATATATAGAGTTAAGTAAAATGCTTCGCTTCTCAGAGAAGTGCTACTGCTAATCTCATTATATTTCTTTCTCTCGAACGAGAAAGAACAAAGTTTGTTTGTTTTTTATTTTAGTTTTAAAGACTTTAAGATAATCGGTTTGGTAAAAGGAGATGGCAAAGTTTCTACTTGATCTATTTTCTCTCTTTATTGCTTCAATTTTTCTATCATTTTTAATTCCATTTTAATGAATTTATCAGTTAAACGTCGAATTACGAACAAATAAATTCATGATTATATTTCGAATTACGTTCTTAGAACAAATAAGCAGAAAAATATTTGCTCCAAACCTGATAAAAAAAATGGTTCTTCCTTTAATTCTTTTAACACTACAGGAATCGTTGATTTCAAAACAACGAAGAGAAAGGCAAACAGATTTTGAAGGTCACTCTTCCCAACCGAGCCGTATAAATGACGATATTTAATTCCAGTGAAGAAAATAGGGATCTGTTGGTGGTTATTATTCATTGGAAAGGTCAAATGTTATATATATTTCTACTTTAGGACAGGAAATGTAAAATGTGTTAAAATAATATTTCTTCTTCTTCCTTTTCTTCTTCTTCTTGCTCTTGCTATCGTCGTCAATATCTTTATTGACTTCATCATTATTGAAGATAAAGTTAGAAAAAGGTCATGCCTAGAAAATATTTGTTTATTAAATTCCTACAGAATTTAGATTTTCGTGGCTACTTGATCCTGAATAATGACACACAATTAATAGTATGAGAAACGATAGATAGATAGATAGATAGATAGATAGATAGATACATAGATAGATAGATAGATAATGCATAGACTGAAACAGATAAATAACGCATAGTCTGAAATAGATAAATAGATAACGCATAGTCTGTAATAGATAGATAAATAGATAGATAGATAGATAGATAATGAACAGACTGATACAGATAGATAGATAGATAGATAGATAGATAGATAGATAGATAGATAGATAGATAGATAGATAGCGGAAAGATTGAAACAGATAAATAGATAAAGCATAGTCTAAGATAGATAGATAGATAGATAGATAGATAGATAGATAGATAGATAGATAGATAGATAGATAGCGGAAAGATTGAAACAGATAAATAGATAAAGCATAGTCTAAGATAGATAGATAGATAGATAGATAGATAGATAGATAGATAGATAGATAGATAGATAGATAGATAGATAGATAGATAATGCATAGACTGAAATAGATAAATAACGTATAGTCTGAAATAGATAAATAGATAGCGCATAGTCTGTGATAGATAGATAGATAGATAGATAGATAGACAGATAGATAGATAGATAGATAGATAGATAGATAGATAGATAGATAGATAGATAGATAGATAGATAAACATGAGCAGTGGCTGGGATAGATAGATAGATAGATAGATAGATAGATAGATAGATAGATAGATAGATAGATAGATACATAGATAGATAGCGGAAAGATTGAAACAGATAAATAGATAAAGCATAGTCTAAGATAGATAGATAGATAGATAGATAGATAGATAGATAGATAGATAGATAGATAGATAGATAGATAGATAGATAAGGATTCATCTTTAATATTTATAAAGAAAATTTTCAATCTGATGCTCTCCTGCAAAAAAAAAAACAGATATCCTACGAAATTCATTGTCTTTTGTTGTCAGCATTCAGTATTAAATTCTTGCATTTTCCGATACAACCTCTTCTCATATGTGTCTTTTGTTGCACTCGTCGTTTCCACTTCCATCTTCGCCAAGGTCCTTTTGAAGTGGGAAATATTATTTGCCAGAACACAAGCGAAATCTTATGAATGTGTTTCTTTCTTTTCCTGACTGAATAGTGTTTTGAATTGGCCAATGTCATTTTTGCCATTTTTCAGCCAGCTTCGCCTTGCTTCTTAAACCTGAAGACCTGAAAGCAAGAAAAGAACAGCTAAGAATCGACACTTCACGAAAATATTACTTAAATATCTGAATAAACATTTCAAATATTTTAGGTAGTGAAGGGAAGTTTAGAAAAAAGGGTTAAACATAAATTGAAAGAAAACAGAATGTACATGGTTCAAATTGTGAATTGCATAACGGAGATACCAAAATCAAGCAAGTGCTGAAATTTAAAGGGTCTTAACAGAGGAAGAAAAGTGTGACACCGAAAACCGAAAGCGTATTGGGATAGCGAAAGATGCCTTCGTAGATTACTAAGAATTAGGAAAACTTCGCTAGAAACAAAGAAAAGACTACTAAACTGTTACGTGATATTTCTCCTATATGGTTGTGAATGCAGGACAATCTCCTCTAAGATGAAGAACAAACTTGAAATAACAGAAATGTGGTTCTACAAAAAGATGCTGAGAACACTATGGACGAACATGTGAGCAACGACGAAGCTTTAGAGAAAATGGAAGCAAAAATAAAACATACTTAATATCAGGAAAATACAGTTGAACTTTCTAGGGTACATCATGAGGAAAGAGAGCTTGGAAAATCTGGTACTCACAGGACAGATTGTACGTCAAAGGGACAGATAAAAAACAATGCATAACGTAGTGAGCTTGTGTAAATTGATGGTGTAACAGGGATTAGGAAAAATAACAGAAAGACAAAATTTATTAAGAGCTACAGGGAACGGGAAGTTGTGGAGAGTCGACTTTGCCTATGTCCTGTGAGGACACGGTAAATAAAGAAGAAGAAATGTTTATGTTTATCAAACTACAGGGTGGTCTGAATGTCTTGTCACCCTACATAATATTAGGTTGGTGCAAAAATAATGACGCAACAATGTCGTTTTTTGACGTCAAAAAACACGTCAAAAACGATATTATTACGTCATTATTTTTGCACCAACCTAATATTATTTTCTATTTAAGACAGCTGACATGGGGTGCTGCAGTTTGGAAGAGAGGTGGTAGTGACAAGACTTTCGGACCACGCTGTATGTTGGTATTTCACGGCATTTTTACAATCAAAGCGATATCTCTATACTTTCAGATCAAAACATGGCATTTTAATGGAACGAGTAATAGCAGGCTCTGTGACCAAGATGCTGTTCAGTGCCATAATCAAAGGACTGCCTCTCATATTCAGGGAAGCTCGTTGCCACAAGTGTTGAAAAATAGGATGTTTTTCCAAGGTATGTCGTTCGTTTAAAAATATCTCTTATAAAGCTAACCGTCCAGTCAGTCTGTTATCATTTTCTTCAACATCGGCCATGTTCCCTGACTGTCTTTCAGAAACTATCATAAAAATTAAAATTAACGCATTATTAGACACTGGCAGTTCGGAAAACTATATCAGAGACAGTCTAATAAAAATTCTCAAATGACATTATGTTCCCTCCCCCAAGATAGTAACAATGGCGAATACAGCTTTGTCATCACAGGTAAGTGGATATTGTTTGGTCGGCCTACATGATAACGACATCTCATATAAAGCTGTTAAGTTATCGATAATCAAAAGACCTTTGTTGTGAGGTATTACTGGGCCACGATTTTTTCAGCAACACTCTAGCATTGAAATCCCTTTCGGCGGATATAAACCTGCATTAAAGATCTGCAGCCAACATTCCGTACCCCTCACTTTCTGAAAACCTGACAAAGGTCTGTAAGCCAATAGCTATTTAGATTCAACGTTATTCACATGACGACAAACAATTTATAGGCTCCGAAATAAAAAGAATGCTTCAAGAAGGAATAATTGAGCCAAGTACGTCACCATGGACGGCCCAAGTGTTAATAACAAACACAGAAAACCAAAAAAGAGGGTTGTTATCGATTACTCTCAGACAATTAACCGGTTCACTCACCTGGACGCTTTTCCGTTGCCCCGCATAGACGACATTCTATGTGAAATAGCTAAATATAGTATTTTCAGCACGTCAGATTTGAAAGGTGCTTACCATAAGGTGGTCATTAAGCCAAAAGACAGATTTTACACTGCATTTGAAGCAGTTGGCCAGATGTACCAGTTCAAGAGGATACCTATTGGGGTAACTAATGGAGTAGCTAATTTTCAAAGAATAATCGACAAAATCATAATGGACGGAAAACTGAAAAATACTTTTGCTTATAGAGATAATGTAATTATATGTGTGCACAATCAGAATGACCACGACAAAAACCTTCGATGGTTCATGGACATCGTAAACAAATATAACCTTACACTAAATAATGACAAATGCTCGTTTGGACAACATAAAATCAATCTTTTGGGCTATACAATAAGCAACGGGTCAATGGCTCCTGACCCAGAGCGATTAAAACCTTTGCTCAGACTGCCAATCTCAAATAACATACGTCCACTGCGACGAACTATGGACATGTTTGCCCACTATTCACAATGGATCGCCTTTTTCTCAGAGAAGATGCGTCCATTAATACAAGTAAGATTTTTTTCTCTTATCTCATCCAGCAATAGAGGCATTCGAAAAACTTAAGCAAGACATTGCAAAATCCGTACTCACAATTATAGATCCTTCCGTTCGACTATTAGTTGAAACTGATGCATCAGACTGCGCAATTGCTGCTTCATTAGGTCAAGCTGATTGCCCTGTAGTCTTCTTTTCAGGGACTCTCTCTCAATCTGAATGACGGCATACGGCGATTGAAAAATAAGCCAATGCTATAGTTGAGGGGTTAAGAAAGTGGAGACATTATTTAATCGGACGTCACCTTGAGATTAGTTACAGACCAAAAATCTTTTTTCTTTTATGTTCATCTCAAAGGCTACCCGTAAAACAAAAAATGAAAAATAGCAATGTGGAGAATTGAACTATCTTGTTTCTCATTCGATATTACTTACCGGACCGGCAAGGAGAATCTAACAGCAGACACCCTGTCAAGAATATGCTGTATAACTCCAAGTACAAAAGAACTTCAGACACTACACGAGGAACTGTACCATCCGGGCATAACACGAATGGTTCACATGTAGGAGTAGGAGTTTGCCTTATTAAGTGGAAGACGTTAGGAGAGTTACAAATTCCTGCCGTACTTGTACTGAGATAAAAACCTAAATTTTACAGACCTACGCCTGGGGTCCTGATAAAAGCAACGCAGTCATCTCAAAGACTCAATCTGGACTTTAAATACCGGTTACCATCCAAAACACGAAACCGATACATGCTAACAGTTGTAGATGAATAGTCACGATTTCCTTTCGCTTTTCCCTGTCCAGATATGACTGCAACAACCATTATACAATGCCTTTGTTTGGGCACCTCCAGGCGGTGTAATGGTTAGCAAGCTTGTCTCGCTAGAACAATTACGACTGAGTAGTGAGTTCAATCCTCACTGGGTGCCTCTTACTTTCGGCCTTGTGCCATATCCAAGCTACGCTTGGAAAATCACTTTGGGCGCCTTGGCGTGGTGTAATGGTTAGCAAGCTGGTCTTGCTAAAACTGTTACAACTGAATAGTGAGTTCGATCCTCATTGAGTGCCCCATACTTTCGGCCATGTGCCACATCTAAGCCTCTCTTAGAAAATCAATACAATGCCTTTGTTCCCTATTTGCCGTGTTTGGAGCATACATTCAGACAGAGGAGCTTCCTTCATGTCCGAGCAGCTTCGGCAATTCTTACAAGAACACAGAGTGGCGGTAAGTCGGAAAACCCCGTACAACCCCCAGGGTAACGGTCAATGCGAGAGATATAACAGCTTAATTTGGAAAACAATTCAGTTGGCTGCTTCAACACACAAATGCTCAATGAATGAATGGGAAAATCTCCTTCCGGTAGAGTGGCCCTATATGCCATCAGATCGCTATTATGCACGGCTACGATCTGAAAAACGTCTCTCTGAGCATAGGGAAACCGTCATTAGATCCGACTTGCCTCAACCGTCTTGGCCATGAAGCAGCCTCATCGATCAAACAATGTTTGAAGCGTGCCTTTCAGCAAAATTCTCCTCGTATTAAATTCCTCTAATTTTTTTCATATCTATTCAATTTCATATCCAAACGTAAACAAAGTAATTTTCTAAGGAAATGGATTTATTTATCAATCTGAATTATTTTCCTTTAATAAAATTTCTTAGACGAAACTAAGCAGCGGACACGAGACATAGAAGAATAGAACAAGAATCTGTAAACAGATGTGTGGGAAACGTAACTCTTATCGGAGTGCAAAGGGTAATCAGAGAACGGAGTTCAAATTCCAGTCTAATCATTCGTTTTCACTTTCTCATTAAGACTCTTGTAGAAAGCATGAATATATCTCTTCTTTTCACTTCTATAGATTAAATATCTGATTAAATTGGGCTCCCTAGTCTTGATTTGTAAATAGTCTAGGAGACTGTCTACTTTGAATTCAAGTGCCTTGAAGCGGGCACTGGGGAAACAACGCCAGTATCTTCCCCAAAGAAATAACTATTCACAGATGATGAAGAAAAGGAAACTGCGGAGAGTCACACAAAAGGTTTCTAGCCTTCCAACGACGGGGTTTGGCTGGGCCGCCTCTTCCCACTTGTCTCTCTCAACCAGGTACGATTCTACTGAGACGCCACATTCGCTATATTAAACATTACCCCATTTAGATGAGGTGGGACTAATAGAATTAAACCCACAATACTCACACGTGCAACATGCGAATGGAAGGCAAACTACTGTCTCTCGTAGAGATGTGGCTCCTGCTAGAGATGTACCAGATCCTAAAACCACCCTAGTGAGGAGATCTGATCTCTTCGACACTGAAAATCGATCGGGAGATCACTGTGCCGAAGTCACTCCCAATATACTACCCCAGGATGATGACACTGCTTCCATTGCGCCTCCCTCAGACATTTCATTTAACATCCGAGACCCTGACAACTCCAGACGATCCTGATAAGCGATCAATGACCCAGAAGTTGGTACATCCAGAAACAGATCCGGAAGATCCACATTCAGACTTAGAGCGCCCTCGTCCATCAAGAAGGATGAGATCCTTCCATTGCCGGACTAACGGGCGAGCTCAAAATGAGAGCTCTTCCAGCCCGAATAGTCCCATACAAGAACTACCCAGACATTCATAGAGAATATGTAAAGAGCCTGGACACCTAAGAGATTTTCTCCCTTAGGAATAAAATAAGTAGGGAAGAATGTGCTGATAAATTGTCAGTTACCTCCCCTTAAGATCTAGGTGGTATAAAAAGCACTGTTGAACCCGTCAGTAGACGAGTAGTCAGAGTTAAGTGCAATAAAGTTTTGGTATAAGTTTATTCACTGGTTCTGTTTCTACTACAGAGCCATTATTAATTTGTCAACATTTTTAAATTAAGAAAGGGTTTCATGGCAATATTTACACTGTTAATGTTTAGGCTATTTCACATATACATTATTAGTAGCCCCAGTGAAAAATTCACGGTTTGTCTATTTTCATTTTTTTGATGTATCATAATTCTTAATTTACTGACTTGATAAGCTAGGTCCAGAACTTTAAAATACCTGTGGACTGTTTCCTTCCGCAAAGTTAAATGTTTGAATTTAGCATTTGTAACAGAATATTGCAATAATAATCATTACTATGAATGTAGTTCAGTATTTAGAGAAGAAGGGTACAAAAAAGATTCAAAATTGACAAGATTTTCCATTTCCCTAATGAGACGTTAAACGCGTATAGCGTTATCACCTCCACTCTCTCTCTTTCTCTCTCTCTTTACTCTCTCTCTTTCTCTCTCTCTCTCTCTCTCTCTCTCTCTCTATCTATCTATCTTTCTTTCTTTTTCTTTCTTTTTCTCACTAAAACCAAACAGCGCCTCTGATATATATTTTTTTCTTTTTGTATCTTTCTTCGCGATCAAAACGATGTGGTCCATTATTTATCTTGGATAGTGGCAAGGCGTAACGTACCCACTAAGGAACAAGCATAATTATAATCTGATAGTAGACTGCAGGCCATTCTTACGTTGTGGCAAGAGTTTTATGAATTTTACCGAATTTTCCAAGTTTTGTATTATTAACCAGGTTACTGAAATGTGCCCTAGAAACATGTTTTAATTCAAAATTCCTATTTACTGAATATGTGTAAAATTTACAAAGACAAATGGTTTAAAGAAAAGAATGAAAACAATGCCATTTTAATGAATACAAACTATAAAGATAACATTAATGGGAAATGTATGCACCATCCTCGGAAAAATACTTCTACAAGACGTTCATTCATTGATTTTCTGTTGTATTCCTTTATATGAAAAAACCCATTTTCTAAGGTAATTTAGCAATTCAACAGATTTTTCATCACTTTAAAGGTTAATTTTTGTGGATACTCATAGCTGAGTAGACGCTCGATTTATTTATTCAAATATTAAACAGCATATTTATTTATTTATTTTCGTCTAGCTGCCTAAATATTCGAGAAATATTATTTAAGAAAAACGTCTCTCTGAGCATAGGGAAACCGTCATTAGATCCGACTTGTCTCAACCGTCTTGGCCATGGAGCAGCCTCATCGATCAAACAATGTTTGAAGCGTGCCTTTCAGCAAAATTCTCCTCGTATTAAATTCCTCTAATTTTTTTCATATCTATTCAATTTCATATCCAAACGTAAACAAAGTAATTTTCTAAGGAAATGGATTTATTTATCAATCTGAATTATTTTCCTTTAATAAAATTTCTTAGACGAAACTAAGCAGCGGACACGAGACATAGAAGAATAGAACAAGAATCTGTAAACAGATGTGTGGGAAACGTAACTCTTATCGGAGTGCAAAGGGTAATCAGAGAACGGAGTTCAAATTCCAGTCTACTCATTTGTTTTCACTTTCTCATTAAGGCTCTTGTAGAAAACATGAATATATCTCTTCTTTTCACTTCTATAGATTAAATATCTGATTAAATTGGGCTCCCTAGTCTTGATTTCTAAATAGTCTAGGAGACTGTCTACTTTGAATTCAAGTGCCTTGAAGCGGGCACCGGGGAACAACGCCAGTATCTTCCCCTAAGAAATGACTATTTAAAGATGATGAAGAGAAGGAAACTGCGGAGTCATAATCACCTACATCCTGAAGTGACATGGCATTAAGAGAAATAAATGAAAACTTTACTCATCTCTATAATAATAAACAAAAGTAAAGATTTATACCCTCATAGGTTATATTTTTTATTTATGTAGCGCTACTATAGTACTGTGACGTCACCCTGTGCCTCTGCCCCCGTGCCACCTGTGAAGACCAATGTGACTTGGTATTGGTCGCGGCGACAAATGTGACGTTCTAACCTTTGGCTGATTCGGATGGGAATCTGGTTAGATTCGGTATCAGCTTTGTCGTTCCCAGCTCGCCTCCAACGTCTGGTTACCGAAGTAACTGCTTTGATTTCTAGTCTAACCAACCCACGTTGTGATTTGATCTTAGGTAGACGAAATCAATCAGTCGTCGGGCCATAATGCAAGCCGAATTCGAGCAAAGGTGACACTGCACAAGTATATGTAAAAGAAAATAAAGTAACAACTCGAAAGGTTCAAATGTGTTAAAAAAAAGAATAACAAATATCTTTATATCTGGTTGCTGAATACAGGACTGCGTCTTTCTCCCGAACGGCTTCTATGGATACGTGACACTTTGCGTTTGTTAGGCGAGTCTTAATATCTTAAGTTGTTTTTCAAGAAACTGTTTTTTGGTATCTTCAGGCGATATTCGTAAAACTTGTTTTGGTGGTGTGAGTCTAAGTCGTTCTTCAAAAATAATTGTTTTTGGTTAGAAGTCTAAGTCGGAATGCATGGATATCTGTCAGGCCGCTCCCGCGAGGCTGGTCTCCGAGCTCACAGCTGAACTGCTACCGTCTACCGGCTGTCAGCTACGTCTGCGTCTACCCAACTGCCACTGTCTCTGCCCTGTGACTCCGTTTATATGGACGCCGACCAAAACCGGGTGGGGGCCTGTCGTGGTTTGGGTTCCTCGATAATTCCAAGCCGCAATAAGGATTTTCTGTTTTCGGACAGGAAAATTTATCACTTTCCATTTTTGGAAGTCCATTACTTTCTGTTTTAGAGGGGTTCTTAAGGGAATTGTCCTCCCAAATTTTTCCTTTATCATATTGGAATCTCACATTATTCCCCTCAGATGGCGTCAACAGGTTTCCCTTCTTTCTCATATGTTTACCTTCGCCCATCGCTCACGTCACCATTCAGCCAATGAACGCTCGGCAGCGTGGGTGTGGCTGGTCTGGCCTGAGTTTACAATTATCGCTCAAAAAAAAAATTATCTTCTTTTTTCTTTTATTTCTTTTCCCTGACTCGTAGTGTGATCATTAAGTCTCTATCTTAACTGAATGTCATCTGGAATTCATCAACGAGATTTTCGTCAAGTAATCATCAGGGTGGTCAAGTGAATCTCTTTGTAACTTCAACACCTTCGTACTTCTGTTGCCACAATCTGTCCAGGCAACAAACTTTTATCATGGCCAGGTCTGGACATAAAACAGGTGGTCCCTTTCCAAAACCAAATGATATCTCCGAAAGATAGTTAATGGTTTATTATTTTCCTTTTTCTCTTCCTCCCCCCTTTTTCTTTGGGGTGGTCTCAGCTGATCCCTTTCTCGGTCGGTGCTCGACCTAAATCTGATTATCTTTTAGCATTCTGTTTTGTACGCCACTTGACCAATTTGAAATTTTCATTATTGCCATGGGCAGATTGCTATCTTTTATTCGCCGCGTCATAGCATAAATTAATTCCGACAGATCCGAGATCTTACGAATTTCCTATCTTCTGCGAAAAGAAATACTTTCCTCATCTTTGTCGCCATATTTATTACAACATTTTGTACGCTCCAGCCTTCTTCAGGGGGTTGAAATTTCGAACTGAACCCTTTATTTCGATCACTGGGGTAGATGATTCTGGTTCCACGTGCCATGTTTAATGGATGCCAGTTATCAGTTATCTCCTGTTAATTTCCCTCTGAAAGTTCTCCACTGCCTTAACCGGGTATTGAACTCACACACTTTGGGTCCTGTCACTGGATCTAACCAACGTCAAACGTTGTAATAAATATGGCAACAGAGAAGAGGACACTAGTCCGAATAATGTAAATAATGTACATAATATCTCATCACAGAAATATAGACAGATACCAAACCGTTGTCAGTTTTATAGTTTTCTCTGTTAGTTTTGTGATGTCAGCGAACAGTCGTTGCCAGTTTTGTAATGTCAACGTATACTCGTTGTCACTTTCGTAATGCTCGTTGTAGTAGAGACTTTGTAATCGCAGATACAACTATAGTAATGTCGTTGAACAATACTGGTGTCAGACGCCTTCGAATAACACTCGCAATAATAGTACTTGTTCGATATTACTCCCCCGAATAGTAACCACCGAATAGTGATCCGAATAGTAATCCGTATAGTGAGATACTTACTAACTGCCCCACGCGGTCGGATGTGACACAAGGCAGAGTTTACTTTTCGGGTATACGAGCCCGTAGGCTCGGCCAAAAAATTCCACGTAGACCTCCTGAAAAACGTGGTCGGGTAGCTGTCTCCCGAGACGAGATTCTGCCCTTCGACATAGCTTCGTCTGGGTATCCTCTCTGCCTCCAGGCAAAGAGTTTGATCAGCACACTTCCGAAATAGGGAGATAGTGAGATATTCATTAACTGCCCCACGCAGTCGGATGTGGCACAAGGCCGAGTTTATTGTTGGGATATACGAGTTCGTATGTTCAGTCAAAAATTCCCCGTAGACCCCGTAAAAAAAAAACGGGGTAGGGTAGCTGACTCCCGAGACGAGACTCTGCCCTTCGACATAGCTTCGTCTGGCAAAGAGTTTGACCAGCACACACGGAATTAATCCACGTTAATTCACATATATTCATTTCCTTTACCATCACGTTATCTACTTATTCAAAATGTAATCGCCTGTGTTTGCTCCCTGGCGATCTTTGTTCAATCTCCAGTGTCGACATCGACGCTTTATTCCTCTATAACAGTAACTGCATATCATTCTTCAGCGTGACTAATGGAAATAAAAACTTTTAATCTAATTATCAAGGTTTACGCATCATCTAAGAGCAACACAGTTTTTAAACTCTTCGTCTCACTATGAAAACGTAGTGATACAACTATGAGATGGATTATGGATCAATGAAGTATTCATATTTTTAGAACAATCTTTATGTCAAAACTTATTGTATATATTAGTCCGTATTATCGCGTGTTCGTTGAAGAGCGTGTGAGGGAATTTAAGTTTGTGCATGTGACGAGATATCGGTGTTTGTTCGAATGTAAGAGAGAGAGAGACAGTGGGTAAGAAAGAGCGAAAACAAGAGCAAAATAGGATATATTCATGTGAACACAATGGTTTAAGGAACCCAATATCTAAACTATTACTTCAATAAACGCTATAACAAAGAAAGATTTGTCTGTGTCTTCGCCCCTCACGATCTCTCGAGGCCATAACAGTTCCCATGTGGTTGCGTTTATCAATCTTTTATTCACCGCATGACAACCAGTAACAAATGTCAACGTGTATGAACATCGATTCGTTTTCCAAGGAATGAGAAATTTTGCTCAAGCTTTCTGTCTTCCATGTTTACATTTTCTTTCTCTTTCTTAAGACGTCTTTCCCTCTATTTCTTTTTTTTTTCCTTTCTCTTGTGCCTCCTTTTAGCCTATCTCTCTCTTTCTCCTCTCTCATTTTCCCCTCTCTTTCTCTCTGTTTCTCCTCTCTCTATCGCTTTTACTCTCCTCCTTTGTCTGTCCTTTTTTGCTCTTTGTTTCTTTCATTCTATCGCACTTCTATCCGTCTATTACGCTCTCTCATTCTGTCTCTTGTCTTTCTCTCTTTCTCTCTTTCTCTCTCCTCATTTTCCTTTATTTTTCTTCCTCTCTATTTGTGCTTGCTCCGCATTCCCTTTCACTTTCGTTTTCCTTTCTGACTTCCACTTACAACGCATCATTTTCTATCTCTTTCTTTAGTTCTGCTTATCTCTCTTCATATACATATTTATCTTTCCTCCACTCACTCTTTCTTTCTCTTCTCTCTCTTTCGATCACTCTCTGTCCTCCCTTTCTTTTTTCTTTCGCACTTATTCTCTCACTTTTCTCTTTCATTCTCTCTTTTTCTGTTATTCTCTCTCAGACTTGGTTTATTGTCTCTTTTCCATTCTTTATTATTTCTAAGTCCTACTCTTTCCCCCTCAATATATATTTCTAATTTATTTTCTGCCACGTTTTCTACAGCGGCTCATTTTCATTGTTGGGCTATTTTTTCTTTTATATTAAATGACAATATATATATATATATATATATATATATACATATATATATATATATATATATATATATATATATATATATATATATATATATATATATATATGGGAAGCACGTTGACGTAATGGATAGCTGCTTGGATTGAGGAATTGGAGAGCCGAGTTCGAATTTCAGTCGAATCCATTATATCACCCTTGGGAAAGTTATGAATCCTCTTCTTCTCCCCACCAGCTATGGGCAAATAGCAGAACAAACCGGGTTGCTTTGGATGGCAACTGGTCTACCGCAGAAAGAAATGGCAACCTACTGCGGGAAAAAAAATCTGCCTCGTCAGTCATGTATCGAAAGATACATGATCGCCTAAGCATGTATCACACATGACATACAACTGACTGATATATATATATATATATAATTAAATGCACAATTATCTTTTTTGTGTATTTTTTCGCAGAATTACACGCATTCTTCAGGAGACTTGATAGTAAAATTGCTAAAAGTAGAGACAACATAATATTATTTATTAATGTTCCATCTCATGATATGCTAATCTTAAAATCGTCATATTCAAGAAATAAACTGCTGTACTTTTTCTTGGTGAAATACAATCGCTGTAATCTTATATATATATATATGTATGTATGTATGTATGTATGTGTATTTTATAAAGAAAAATTTATACAAAGAATTAAACACCAATGTTAATGTGATTAATGGCGAAATCACTACGCTATCAGAACTTAATGAGACATTAACTTACTATCAATTCCTTGAATAATAAGATCCTTATATTCGAGTTGTTGTCAGATGGAAGACACATGCCAAGTAATGTGTACAATTTCAAACTCTCATCGTCAGGGCGCAATCTTTCAGTGTAACCCGGATATAAGAGAGTTGTCGGGGCCGGAGAATAAGTCTCTTATATCCGGGTTTGGTCTATTTTGTTTAGGTAAGTATGAGAATAATTTGGGACCAGAGAAAATATATCTTATATCCGGGTTTCTCTTATATCAGGGTCTCTTATATCCGGGTTACACTGTATATAGGCAAGTAGTAAGATGAAATATGTCTTGACCTAAAGATTTTTTTTTAATTATACTATTTATTGACAGTTGAATATATGTTTTTGGTCTACACATATTTCATCTAATATTTGCATATATATAGGAAAATTGCACCCTGAAGTTTACAATTTGAAATTGCCAAAAATATTTGTCATGTGTCTTCAGTCTGGCAAAAATCGAATATAAGGATCTTATTATTCAAAGAATTGATAGTAAGTTAATGCCTCATCAATCATGTTAGCGACGTGATTTCGCCATTAATCACATTAACATTGCTATTTAATTCTTTGTACAAATTGTTTCTTCATGATATAAAATATAAACTGCATACTATAATATATATATATATATATACATATATATAAATATAAAAGTGAACATAGAAGTCAACACTTAGAGGCGACAGTCTGTTTCATGCTATATGCAATCGTCAGGCCACGTGTGCTGTTATTTTTCTCGGCCGAGAAAAATAACAGCACACGTGGCCTGACAATTGCATATAGCATGAAACAGACTGTCGCCTCTAAGTGTTGACTTCTATGTTCACTTTTATATTTACACACGCTCTATCTCTGATATTGAGCACTTTATTCCATAAATATAGCACACCTTAAGACTATATTTCTTTATATATATATATATATATATAATGTCTTCGTACTGGAGTGGTAAAGCACACCGTGTCAAACCGTTGTTTCTCATACGGTGGGAGGGGGATACAGTTTCAGTTTCCATCGGAAAGCACATTTTCTTTATTACGATTTTTCTAAATACGCAGGCCGACAGGCTTAATACAAGGTTTAAAATAAAAAAAAATACGAGTATCCACTAAAATAATGTTTGAAGTAATATATAGATATACATGTGTGTGTGTGTGTTGTATCAATGTCTATACTATTATCAATTTATATTTTTCTTTCTCCCATTCTTGGGCATTCGATATCTACCTACCTACATACATGCCTTCATACATAGATATATGCATACATATATATGTATATACAGAGAGACAGAAAAAGAAAGGAAGAAAAAACTGAAAGGGAATAAGCGAAAGATGATGATAACACATATAATCTATTTTTCTTTCAGCTAAGATATTCAATTACTGTGTGACAAACCAAGTATTATGTAGCACGATGTGTGTCTTGTCCTCAGCTTTGTGTCGCTTGTCTGTCTTATCTTTTAAACACTTGCCTATTCCCACATTTTAAAAAAATCTTTGTTTACTAAATCTATCCACTGCTTTACTGCGACATTTAATCCGATTGATTCCATTTGTTCCATTTTTGATTTTGATTTTGTTTTGCTTTGTGTTTGTTTAGTGGAAGAAAATATCATTTTCGTTCATGAGGATGGTGTGAATAAACACCGGGTTATTAACAAAATCACGACACTTCGTTTCTCATCGAATGCCTAATTACTTACTAGCGAGCAGATCAGTAAAGACTGATACAGAGTTATGGGGTAAAACATCGCATACATACGGATCAGAGCTACAGAAGATCGCCAAGTTGCAAGTAATTATTAAAGAGAAATTTTATTTCATTTGGCATTAACAATGGATAACGTGTTAAAAATTATTCTTTTTTCACTTTGAGTACATTTGGGCTCTTGATAGTTTGGGGAAAAGGCAATAAAATAATTATTGAAAATTGAACCTTGCCACCCTGAGTTCGAAGTGGAGGGGCTCAAGAGAAGATGAATAAATGGGAAAGAAAAACAGAATAAATTGTTTGATAAAGGTGATTTTTTAAACCTGTGTCTACTCGAGTTGGTTGAAATCTGAAATGCTTGTGTTGACCGCAAAAGATTTTCAGGTAAATCAGAGCCGACATTTGACTATAAAAATCCCTGCAGTACGATCATTGACAAGAATTTGGAGATGAGAGGCGTTTCCAAAACATTTGAAAACCTGACCAAGCGTAGTCTCAAAGAAACCTACTTTTCAACGAGGTCTTGACAACCAAATTGTGTCTTTCACGATAAAATTAAGTTTTATTCCCCACGCAACTAGTGTAATAAAATAGTCATTTCCAGAGAGAGAACAAGTCCGATTTTCAAAACAATGGTGTACGCTGAAGACTCTGAACTCTGAAGGCACGAAAGAATTCTGTTATGAACTTCAACAACTCACATCACATCACAAGAACTATTAATAACATTCACATTTTATACCTTCAAGGTAAATATACCGTACCTTCTTCGTAATTTGCATTGTTTGTATACGCTGGCATTTTTCTTGTGATATCTCATATTATTTGAATGATATTGATTGTAAACTTGATTTTTTCCAACAACTACCATGGATGCCTCATTTGAGTATCTCTTCTCATTTTTACAGTGCGCGTTGTTGTCGCTTGATCTCCATTCTCTCCAGTCTCATTAAACGAACCCATAAAAATATACATTGATAGTTTTCCTTTTTTTACTTTTCATAAACGTAGGAAGCTGATAGGGAAACATGACGGCAGACTGTCTCCCAGACAACCTGTGGGTATGCAAAGCAGACAAGCATTGCAAGAGATATACAAAATACGCTGATAGAGCAACGTATCAAAGATGACTGTCATTGACTATTTTTTTCTTTCTGTTCAGTGAAATGTCTACAAGTCGACAATAGTGAATCTCAACAAAATAGGCACAAGAACACCTTTAAAAAGATCATTATTTCCTGCGGCATCGACCAACGTCATTGACAAAGAACCTAGCTGCAGTAGCGTTAGCATATGGCTCTCTTTTTCAGACAAATTGTTAAAAAGAGCCATTGCTCTCAAACCAATTAAAACATCGTCTTACAGCTGATGTGGGAGGACATATTCGTTTCGTATTTTGACTTTATCAACCATCAAAACTGGAACCTCTTTCGCGAAGTGAAAGCTACAAATATGTTGTGTGTGTGTGTGTTTAGTTGTATTAAATGTGAGAGTCCATCTAAATAGACTCTAAATTGACCGATGTGA
>OZ010589.1:77837798-77877798 GCA_963932145.1 Acanthosepion lycidas | reverse complement strand
ACTATCATATATAGGCATATTGCGGTTAATTTAAAAAATACAGATTAATATAATTTACAGTTAACGCACGACATTAATTTAAAGATAAAATAGAAGAAAAATAAAATAAAATGGATGAAAAGAAAAGAAAAAGAATATAAAATAAATGAAAATATTGATATTATTAATATTATTAACAACTAAAAGTTAAAAGTAAAAATTAAGTTAAAATTTAAAATCTAAAATTTAAAACAAATTAAAACTTCAAATAGTATCGAAAAAACATAATATGAAAAACATATCGAAAAGAATAATATTAAACATATCGCATGCATCATCCCAAAGCTGATGTTGATCGTCTGTATGTGCCCAGATCCGAAGGAGGCAGAGGATTAGTTCAACTAGAACTGTCCTACAAAACTACAATAATTGGCCTCCAAAGATACTTGGAAACTACAGAAGATTGTATGATGGTATGCGTCAAGGAACATGAAAGTAGTAAGCGTCTTTACTCCGTAATGAAAGAAGCCAACAAATTCAAAATGGAGCTTCAAATGGGCGTAGAGATGCAACTACAGCACAATACACCGGCTGAAACTGCAAAATACTTAAAAAAACAGCAAAGACGAATGCAACCGACCAGATACAGAAGCGATGGCAAGATAAACCGCTTCATGGCCAATACTCTGCCCGTATCAAACAAGCTGATGTAGACAAAACCCGTACCCATCAGTGGCTACGCAGTGCAGGGTTGAAAGCGGAAACTGAAGGTTTTATCCTTGCTGCGCAGGACCAATGCTTGCTAACTAGGAATTATCAAGCACATATACTAAAATATTGTGTCAGCCCAAAATGCAGATTCTGTGATAAATATCCAGAAACGATTGATCATCTTGTATCAGGTTGCACGATGTTGGCACCCACTGAATATAAAACCCGACATGACAGAGTGGGCCAATATCTGCACTGGAAAATCTGCAACTTCTACGGGAAGGAAACTGAAAGAAACTGGTATCAACACCACCCAGACCAGGTTACGGAGATAGGACCTGTTACAATTCTATGGGACTACACAATTCACACTGACAGAACAATCAAGGCCAGATATTGTTATTAAAGACCACAAACAAAAACGGTGCCTCCTTATTGATATGGCAGTCCCTGCTGACTGCAATGCATCTTTGAAGATATTCAAAAAGCTGTCAAAATACAAGGATCTTGAAATAGAAATCTCGAAAATGTGGCATATGGGAACATCAACAATCCCTGTTGTAGTTGGAGCCCTAGGTTGGAAAAGATTGCAGTAGACTAATTGCAGAGATTCCTGGAAGCCCATGCCTCAAGGAGATACAAAAAATTGTTCTGACAAGTACAGCCTACACTTTACGAAGGGCTTTATCTATGTAATTTTTATTTTATTTGATTTTTTTTTTTTTTTTTTTTTTCAGTGAAAAGTGTCATGATGCCATTTTTAACCTTAGGTCCCTGGGTGGGACCCGGAAAGAAATGTGTAAACGCCAAAAAGCAAAGAAAATAATAATAATAATAATAATAATAATAATAATAATAATAATAAATATATTTATAAAATATAAGACGAAGAAGAAGAACAGTAATATTGCTTAGTAATGTTGTTCGTACATTAATTCTAATGGGAAATTATGCAAGGTAAATGAAAGGTTCACACACACACACAATATATATATATATATATATATATATATATAGGTATATACATACATTCATACATACATAAACCCACACATATATACACACATGTAAACACATCAAGTAAAGTATACAAACATGCACACATATACAGAAATATATATATATATATATATATATATATATATATATATATATACTTTAATTTTACATAACTATTAAATTAACAAACATCAGTACAAGGTTAATTTATATAAAAATATTAAGAGTCAACAAAAATAAACAAAAAATATAGAAAATATAATTTTTCAGAGGGAGGTGATAATAATAATAATAATAATAATAATAATAATAATAATAATACCAATGAGAGGAATAACGGTAGAGCGGTAATAATGATGAAAAAGTTAATATTGGATCAGTTAAGACCCACTTAACCGTATATATCAGTACATATACGTACACATATATATACACACACAACTACATATAGACCCACACACACAAGTATATCTACATATATATATATATATATATATATATATATATATATATATATATATATATACATATACACATATACATACATATATATATATATATCCACACATATACATATACGTATGCATATACATACACATATACATATGTACCCACACATACAAATGCATACAAGTAAATACATATATATATATATATAAATGCATACATATATGCACACACACGTGTAAACTTATAAATACCAGATTACCACCTACAAATGTCAACACATTAATTATATGAACACATATCAACACAATTATACACATACACAAATATCTTTACACATATACAGTTTAATATAAGCAATTAATCCTACATGTAGACACCAGGTATTATTTTATACTTAGATAATTTAAAATTCTGGAGTTACCATGGACAGATCTCATAAAGATTAGATGTAGTTTGTTATTTTGAGTCGATGTTTGTGCAAGCATTTTAAGATAATTTCATTGGGGTGATTTAGCAATTCCCCAGGTCTATCATATTTGATTATTAAGATTTTCTCTTTAATGCAGAGGTCACAACTGTCTCTAAAGCTTTTAGGAGTTCGAGCCCTGGAGATAATTCCCCATTTCAACTGCAGGGTGAAGCAGTTCTTCACAAAGACCCAATAATATTTAGACAGCGCTGTTAGATGTTTAAGAGATTCATTACTGAAGGGATGGCGATGGTTATAAAGGCTCTACTTTCAATTCTCAGCAGATATTCTATTATAAAACTTTTTCTGCTTCATATTTTCTATGGTGAAGATCGTGGCTTCATACACTACATTTTCTGTCATACATAATTCTGCCACTGAGCATTCAGTTTTTACCCTGCAATTGCGGGTAGAAATATTTTTGTAATTGATTAATATTAAATTTTATTTTCTGTTTATACGTTATTTTTATGGATACAATTTATTTAAGTAAATGTTGTTTTTAATTAAACAGTATTAAATTACGTTTACAGGCTTGAATGTTCGAGAAATTTCGTAGAAAGTATGTGTTCTCCGACAGGAATCGAACCTGTATTCTTATATGGAAACCGTCATTTAACCTGACGTACTGAACAATTCGGCTACTGAGAAAGGTCTGGTTAGCAAAGTTCAAATTACTGTTGAATTACGGTCGTTTAGTCGTCGATTTTTCTCAATCGATTATTTCTGCTCACGACAGCATATAATAAAATGAATTTACGTCCGACAATTATTTAATTTATTTTCTGTTTATGCATTATTTTTATAGTTTTATAGATACAATGTATTTAAGTAAATGCTCCGTTTTTAATTAAAAACAGAGCATTTACTTAAATACGTTGCATCTATAAAAATAAGGCACAAACAGAAAATATATTAAATAATTGTCGGATTTAAACCATTTCATTACATATATATATATATATATATATATATATATATATATATATATATATTTACATATATGTATATATATATATTTACATATATGTATATATATATTTACACATATGTATATATATATATTTACATATATATATATATTTACATATATATATATTTACATATATATATATATTTACATATATATATATATTTACATATATATATATATATATATATATTTTCATATATATATATTTACATATATATGTATATATTTACATAGATATATATTTACATATATATATATATTTACATATATATATATATTTACATATATATATATATTTACATATATATATATATATATATATTTACATATATATATATATATATTTACATATATATATATATATATTTACATTTACATATATATATATTTACATATATATATTTACATATATATATATTTACATATATATATATTTACATATATATATATTTACATATATATATATATATATATATATATATATATATATATATATATAAAGTTACTACTCAAGAAAATTGACGAGATCAGTCTGTATGCTTATTTATCAAGTTATCCCTTCTTAACGATGTCTTAGCGCTTATTTCACTCAAAATCATCCCACTAGAAAATAAAATGCATCATTTTCGATTAAGTTTTCTGTTTTTCATTCATTCAAGAAGGAAATTTATCAAAATCTTTACTGAAATGCATAACATTAACGTTATGGGAAAAAAAATTGTGTTGCCACAATTCTCCAGAAAGAAAAACCTGCTTACCTTGAATATATACTTACTAAGATTACGTTAGTCTGACACAGGACGAAAATAATAAAGCATCTAATGAAAAATCGATCCCAGAACATTAATATGTCCCGTAAAGCTTGCTGGATTACCATCACTCTTGAGTAGGTCTCCTATATCAGTCTAGTTTATATCTTCATAGAAAGCGATATCCATGTTATAACTATTATTACAAGTGGAACAATAATTTCAATGGCCCGGTCCTCCTGCTATACATCTAGGTCTCCTTGATAAAATCCAGCAATATTATTGGTCCTGACCTGGCCTCTCGACTTTAGTCCCTTTCTCACCGCGGTAAAATTGCTTCCCTGTGCCTTTTCTATAAATACTTTCATGATAATTTTTCGGATGAGTTTTTCGCTATGGTACCTAGGCTAGTTGAATTTAAGCGCAGTGCTAGACTGGTGACGAGGTTTCAGCAATATACATATGAGTTGTTTAGATATAACCGTAAGTTCTATGCTAACAGTTTCTTTTCTCGAACTTCTCACTTGTGGAACTACCTTCCGGCTCCATGCTTTCTAGTCAACTTTAATCTTCAAAAATTTAAATGCAACGTCAATCTCTTTATACTCTTCCCCTGATTATTTTTCTTTTGTTCGCTCTCTGTAGTAATGTTTCTGTTTTCTAATTCTTCCACACCCAGTAACAGCTTGTGTCTTAGTGACTTTACTGCCTTGCTTGGGATGAACTATTAAAAAAAAAAGTGTGTGAGTATCCAAAACGCGGTCGCTCTTTCTCCCAGGTGTAACAGGTTGATAGTAATACGCTGTACACCCAGTAAATTTAAATAAACAGTTAATAATTTAAGAAAATAAATCAGTCACGTAAATATCCTTCCTAAAAATATTGAGATCTTTCTAACTCTGTTTAGATTTTTTTTTTTTTTTTCGGATTTCAGCGGTTGGGAATCAAAAAATTTCCACTTCGTTTTTTATGTCGTTGACAATCCATATATGCCAAATTATTATATTTTTAGCTTGTTATATCAAGCCACCAGTTATATTTTCATTGTGGTTATACTTCTTGGGTGTTATTTTCTAAAGCATTCATGGATTTTTATTTGTAATCCGTCACTATTTTTCGTTACTTAATCGCTACATTTTAGTGCCTACTAAACAAGTAGGCGCCATGTTTTTTTATCATTATTTTTCCTTTTTTTATATAAACAATGCCGGAGGGCACATTTTCTTTATAATTTCTCGAATGCACAGGCGAGCAGGTGTAATTCACACTATTTTTAAAATATTTTTAAAAAACATGGCGTCTATGTGTATGCACTCTATTATTTAATGAATAAGAACATTCATAGTTGTTTAATTTAAATCCTTGTACTCGGATTTAGTTTATACATACCATATATTGAATATATGAGTAATGCAACGGTTACCGGTCCGAAAAATGGAATCAATGAATCGAGTTTAAATCCCGGCCTAGTCCGTTGCGTTCACTTTCACTTTCCATTGATAAACGAATGAATCCATTTCTTATCCATCCACTCAAATTTTGGGTTAAATAACACGCAGTCAACCAGTCTAAGAGGAGGAAAGCTCTCAAGTCTAAAACCGTGGAGAAGGTGACGGTAAACCGATCGGCTAACCAAGAAGTTATGATAATTCACAAATAATAAAGAAACGGATTTTTTAATCAGTTCACCCAAAGCAGGGTGATAATGCCACTAAGACGCAAGAAGTACCACGTGATGAGTCTTTTATTGGTAACGGTGGTGACAATAATGATGATGTAAATGGTGATTTTCTAAGCGTGAAGGCCGAAAATATGGGGCACCCAGTGAGGATCGAACTCAATACTCAGTCAGAATTGTTCTAGCGAGACAAGCCTGCTAACATTATTACACCTCGAGGTGCCCTAAACGATTTTCTAAGCGGAACTTAGAGGTAGCACAAGGTCGAAATTATGGAGCACCGAGTGTGGACCGAACTCACTATTCAGTCGTCAATGATCTAGTGAGACAAGCTTGCTAACCATTACAGCACGTCGAAGTGCCCTTAATGAAGATATAAATGCCATTGATGATGATGATGATGATGATGATGATGATGATGATGATGATGATGATGATGTAGTCATTTACTATCCAGTATGAAGTCATTTGCGTTGAAGCTAATGGAATCGTGTCTTGAAGGGAAAATGAATCAACGATTGAAATTCCCAACGGCATTCATTGCACACAAAGTTAAACAGCTCTGTGACGTCAATATGAAACCTTGGGAAAGATTCCAGTAATGACCAAACGAAGATCGACCCCCTCCAGGCTGGAAGTAATAAAATCTTGACAGGAAAAATGCACTAAGATATTTGCAAATATTCATAGACATTCGTACAGTTATTTACATTATTTGCATTATTCGGACTGTTGTCCTCATCTTTATTGGCATATTCACGACGTTTCGGCCGTTGCACGTTCCAGCCTTCTTCAGGTGATTGGAATTTCGAACTGGGTAGATTGTTCTAGTTTTACGTGTCATGCTCCTTCCGGATGTCTCAGTTATCTCCCTTTAACTCTCCTCTTTAAGTTTTTTGTTCACCGTAGCAATAGCCAGGTGTTGAACTCAGAACTCTCTTGTTCAATTCACTGAATCCAACCAACGCTTTTATCCATTGAGGACATCAGTGTATGAATTTTGGGGATTTATAAAATTAATGTGTCTGTACAAATTTTTTTTACCAGAGCTCATATTGCAATTTTGTTGTTATTATTGCTTTTCTCTAGCACTCCGTATTATTGGTTCCCATATTGTATTCATTTCTAAGCTTGGCCAGCTTAGGAAATTTTTGTGGCCTAGCATATATGCTGATTCTTTACGTTTTCGTATTTTCAGTGATGTTCTCTCTTTTATTTCAACCGCACCGCACTGGAGGAGGTGATCTCTCTTTTTCCTCCATATGTGGTCAGCTCTGCCTGATTTACCCCTCCTGTTACACCTTTACAGTGTTCTTGCAGTCTTAGCTTAAGGGGGAGTCCTGTTTCTCTTTTATATTTCTTACCACATCTGCACAGGATGGCGTACACACAGTCTTTAGTTATCTATGTCTCACTCGGAAGAAGGTGTCTACGAAGTGTCGAACCACTTTTTATATGGACCACAGAGTTTTTGCATTTTACCAATAATCCTTTCACATAGGATAGGCAGACCGAAGCTATTTCCTGAGTGTTGTTATCCACTTGTACCCTTCTATCCCAGTTTTTTGGAGCTGCTGCCATGTAATTAAAGTAGTTGTTACGTTGTAGTGTACTGCTTATACGTGTTCATATATCTCTGGGTCGCCACTTATGACTTTCGCTCAATGTTGTAAGCAGCGGATGATTCGTTTCTTTACAATGAATGGCGGTTGGGAGTTGAAGTTGAGTTATTGTCGGGTGAATGTTGAATTACGGTATACAGATGACTTGAACCCCTGCTCTGTTCGAGATATTAGTACATCCAAGAATGCGAGTTTTTTGTTGTTATCTCTCCATTGTGAATTGTATCGATGATCTTATTGAGTTCACATGGTCCAGTAGAGGATGGACCTCTCCCTTTGTTATCAATACTACTCAATGTAACAACTAAACTGGGTAGTGAGTTCAATACGTGGCTGCTGCAGTGGTGAACAAAAAATAGTTGGGAAATAACGGACACATGCGGAAGAGGCATGACACTTAGAACTAGAACAATCTGGGCGAAATAAGGGGTTCAGTTCGAAATTCCAATCACCTGAAGAAGGCTGGAGCGTGCAACGGCCGAAATGTCGTGAATATGCCAATAAAGATGAGGACAACAGTCCGAATAATGCAAATAATGTAAATAACCGTACGAGCGTCTATGAATATTTGCAAATATGTTACTGCATTTTTCCTGTCAAGATTATTACAGACATTAAATCTACTTTTAAGATCAATTTCACTTTCTTTGAGAAGCCATAAGATCCATCTCAAAACTGAAAAGAGGCTGATATCCATGTCTGATGCAATGTTTAGCCAAAAGCCTCGTTATGATAAATGCAACGCTCACACGGAACACAAGCTCACTCACTACTGACTGAGTAACACCACGAACAACTGTTTGTTCACGCATTTGATTGGTTAATTAACTAAATTAAATACAACAATACATGCTCTTCATTCAGTGTTCGGGGATATCAGTTTTTTTACAAATCCCGTGGTGCCAATTCAAAGCAATATTGTCCAATCAGAAGTCATGCAACATACTAAATAATGATAATATTCCATTTGGTAATCTTTGTGCTCTGAATGGGAAAACATCCAACAGAGATTACAGGAAAACAACAACCATCTTGCTAGAGCTATTTTGTAAAATAATTCTTATTTTCGAGAATAAATTTCACCATCTCAACCACAAAACAGACACATGCAATGAGGTAATAACTGATTATAATTCCTAAAGTTCGATAAAAAGGAACGGCACACAGGAAGCCTGCGTTGCACATAATTTTTCCACTATTTTTGTGAGTCAGTGTATTCATGCCCAAGGGTAAAAAAATGATTTTCTTTTCCATGACAAATTCTCCAAATTTTGTGGAAAACACACACACACATACATGCACTCATATACACACACATATAGAAAGAATTATCTTTGACTTGAAGTTTTCGCAAATCCACCGCTCGTCAGCATCCGATAAATGACAAACAGTGTATCTGAAAAAGTTGGAAGATAAGTCTTCTGAAATTTCAGTTATCTAGTAACTATTGCTGTTCTATTTTTAATACCGATCAGTTTCTTTACAAAAATCTACTCGCCTTCAAACGCGTTAAACTCCAGTAATTTACAGACCAACGTGTTTTGTAAGGTGTTAACGATCCATGCTGCTGCTGTTATTATTATTATTATTATTATTATTATTATTATTTCCTTAGATTTCTGGCGTGTTACTCATTTCTTTCCGGGTCCCGAACAAAGACCTAATGTCAGAAACTGAATTATGATATTTTCCATTGAGCAATTTGAAAAAATCACACATATTTTACATAGATAAAACTTTTTGTAAGGTGTGGGCTGTACTCGTGAGAACAATTTTTTTTGTATTTCTTTAACGCATGGGCTTCCAGGAATCCCTTCAATGAATCTATTGGAATCTTTTCCAATCAATCCGAGGGCTCCAACTACTACTGGAATTTGATGTTCTCGTGTGCCACATTTTTGAGATTTCGATTCCATCATCATTATTATTATTATTATTATTATTATATAGAGATAGGGTGAGTAGCATTTGTGATCAAATTACTCCTAGAAATGAAGAGGAAGAAACTGATACCAGAATTAGTTTTAATGATGTCTAGAAATATATCTTCATCTTAATAATTCCATGTAATAACCTTCGCCGATAAAACATATGATTCGATTATTCCTGGCTTTGCAGATTCAAGTCTGCGACAACCTTGCTCGGCGTTTTTAACAGCTTTCCATCTGCAACGGCCCTGTTGCTGCTACTACCACAATGTCTGTCGATTATGGTGATGGTAGTGGCAGCAGAGGTAATGAGGGAGATGGAGAGATGGGGGTAAATACGCCAGTGCCGGTAGAGATGTAATTTAAGTTACGAATATTGTTATCAGTCAACGCCTCATGAGGGCCGGGCTTTCGAGTTACAATGGAGTTTCGTGAATTGTCTCTGGGCTAAAACTGACGTCCGTATAATCACGTTCGTCGAAACTTTCTTACCATCTTCCTCTCAATTAACTCACTTATTCATTTACCCCCACCGAATGTATGTCCATCTCTTTCTTCCTTGGAATATATATATATATATATATATATATATATATATATATATATATATATATATATATATATCTAAGATTCTGTCTTTACCACTTTTATAATTATTTTAATATTTGTCTCTCTTTTTCTTTATCTATCTATCTATCTATCTATCTATCTATCTATCTATCTATCCATCTCCTTCGCTCTTTTCATCTCTTTCTCTATCTTCATTTTCACCCACAAGTTCTTTCAATCATTTTTTTCTTTTTGTCTCTTTTCTCGCGCTATTTTACGTTTCTTATTTTCCTCCATTCCATTGTCTCCTTTCAGTCTGTTAATATCTCAGTTTTTCCATATCTATCTATCTATATATATATATATATATATATATATATATATATATATATATGTGTGTGTGTGTGTGTGTGTGTGTGTGTGTGTGTCTCATTATCTATCTCTGTTTCGATCTATCTTTGTTCATATTCACCTATTTTTAACTGTCCATATCTATTTTAGACTGTTAATATCTATCTCAGTTTATTCACTCTATAAATCTCTTTTAATATATTCATATCTATCTCTGTCTATTTCACTTTGCTTATACATCGATCTATCTATCTATCTATCTATTTATCTATCTATCTATCTATCTATCTATCTATCTCGGCCTATTCGTATCTATATATTTATCTATCTATCTATTTTGCTTGCTATCTATAATTTCTATGTTTATTCCTATTTCCTATCTCAATGTTTAAATCTATGCTGTTCAGGCTAAGTCTCAGTTGCGAAAAATAGTTTCAAAATTGCTCAAAAGGTTTATGTTAGCAATGAACATAGCGGATATTTTGCCTTTCGAATGATTAATGAGTTTGTGGCTAGTAAGGTAACTTGTAACCAAAAGAAAAAAGTTCGAGGTCTGGGCAAGAAAGCATTGCAAATAAATTCTGATGTTTTATCATTCGGTCCTATTTTGGAATGCGAGACGCATATTATTTATCTATCTCACGTTCTTCAATTCTTGGTATATATATATATATATATATATATATATATATATATATATATATATATATATATATATATATATATATATACCGCTATGTCTGACCCAGTATCTCCATATCTATCTATCTATCTATCTATGCCAGTCTATCCATTATCTATCACACTATCTACTTTTCTATCTCAGTTTATTCATATATATTTCTGTTTATAAAGGGTGTTCCTGTAACTTGGACCGATTTTAATGAGAATTAAGTTTAAGCGTCTTATGATTTTTTTCTTTTTCTTTCATATTTCCCATTAAGTCTATGCCACCCTCTCTTTTTTCCCCCAACTAACCAGTATCCCACTACAAACTGATACCATAAACAAAAAATGATAATTCTGCGAATTCTAAAATTCAAATTCGTAGGTGAAAATGTTCATTAATTCCAATTGTAAAGAAAATTTTGCTTTGTTTAATGAAATTAAGCATTCAGAGCTCTATTTGCGTCAGTTTTAACATATTTCAAATTCTATGTTGTGTTAATAGAACTCGCCTGTATTATTCCAACAGATTACTACCTGTTTATATATATATATATATATATATATATATATATATATATATATATATATATATATATATAATCATTGCGCTTATACACGTATATATCTTTATCCCGGAAAATGTATCGGTTTTTCTTTTTCTCCTCTTCATTTCGAATTATCTCCAAGGAATGTGCATTGATTCTCTAACCTCCATCTCCAAAAATGCATACGCAAACTCATATATACAGATGCATAATTTATAATAATGGACGGATACTTGTTTCCGAGCTTTAGCTAACCAATCCCTGTTGCAAACGCCTGCTCAGTCACATCTCCGTTCTTTTCAACACCTGTAGATTATAATGCAGCTATGCCGAGCGAAACTTAATTACAATTTCTCGGTAAAAGCGGATAACCTGATGTGATCAAAAGTTTGAACAAGGACACTGACTTGTGACCATATCAGGCTTCTAAAGAGATCTGTTTACCCAACTGACAAATCCAGGCTATGGATTGCTTCACAAGGTCCATAATGCCAAGAATCCAAATCCTTGACAAATCCTTGAATCATGGTGAAATTCGAACCCGGGTCTATGATTGGACCATTCTAACCACGTGCCCAACAACATCTGCAATAGTCATATTTGTAAGCAAAAGCACACGCTCGCGTACACACACAAAAACACATACAAACACACGCGCATACACACACGCGAAAAATAACAAATGCACATATGCATATGTGATGCAAAATATGTATCCACATATATATTTTAGTGAGTAACGCGTTTCCGATAGGTGCACAGATACTACACTCTGATCCTGTTATATATAAAATAGTCATACATGCAAATACACCAATACAGACGGAAGCACATGCACGCGCACACACACACACACAAACACACAAACACACACACACACACACACACACACACAAAAAAAAACACAGAGGCTTTATTGCCATATCACGTTGAAACACCGTACGATCAGCGAAGTTAAGCAATGTTGAGTCTGGTTAGTTGGGTGACCTGCTTGAGAATACCAGGTGCTGTAAGCCTGTATGTGCAGGTAGGGTAAAAGATAATAGTTCGGAATTGCTAATCGGAGAGTCAAGTTCCAATTCCAGTTGGGTTCGTTATATTCACTTACACACAAATAACCTTGGGGAAGGGATGAATCCACCTCTTTTCGCCCAAGCTATGGGTTAATTAGTAAAACTTGTACAACTAATTCATTTCTATTTCCAAAAAAATTGTTCCACTCTAAAAATATTTTATCTGGAAGTAACCTGCAGTGGGTTAATAAGCCGTAGAAAACGAATCAATCAAACCAATAAATAAAACAAACACACACGTACACACACACACACACATATATATATATATATATATATATATATATGTGTGTGTGTGTGTGTGTGTGTGTGTGTATATATTGTTAAATATAACAGACAATGAATGCCTATTATGTTTGATTATCAGCTGTTCTAAACTTTGTATGCTGCTTTAATGGCGGGTGAAAATAAAGACAAAATTGTCCAACATTTGGATATTTTTATTAAGCTGTTCCTTGATGTAAACAAAGATATTCACCATCAAAGAGGATATTCTGCTATGTTGATATAGAAGAATTCAATGCGACGATAACGGTCGTGGAATAGCAGACACAGGTCGTAAATTCATGATGCGGTACTATGACGTCATACCACGTTAGAGACCGAAATATTAACAACAGAACCATATTTCTAGATGCAATGTAATGTGTTGTGACTAGTTGGAAATGTAATTTTGTTGAGTGTGGGTTTCTTTGTTTTAATGTAGATGGCCTCCAATATCTGAAGGTTCATTTTACTGTGTGTATGTGTGATTATTATTGCGTTAGCAACTAATATCTGTCTGATATTGTATATATGGTTATGTTTTTCTAAGAAATGTTGTTTAATAGGACTAAGATCAGAAAGGTGACAGGTAAGTCTACAGAAAATCCTGGTTGTAGCAAAACCAATATATGTAGTAGGTTTATTATTAGTATCAGAGATACAATCTCTGAACGAGCATCTAAATTGATACTACATATATATATATATATATATATATATATATATATATATATATATATATATATATATAGAGAGAGAGAGAGAGAGAGAGAGAGAGAGAGAGAGAGCAACACACATATATAATAATAATAATAATAATAGTAAGAAGACCCACTGATATATGTAAAATTATGTAACATAACCTATACCAAGGTGAACAGAATAAGAATATTAAATAAATATCTAAAGTAATAATTATTATCAATAAATAAAAACGTTCACCATTCATACTCGATTTCTTTATATATATTTTTTTTTAATCAATTCATCCCAAGCAAGGTGATAATGGCACTAAGACGCAAGGAGATACTAGGAATAAAAGAAAACGAGAAAACTTTAGAAGGAACTGCTAATCCAATCCTAAACAGGAAACAAGTGATAAACCTCTGCACCTCTAAACTTCTAAATATTACAGAAAACAAAACATACATTTAAAAAAATCCGTGGTATCTACTTAATTAAATAAGTCTTGATGTAAATATTTCTTGATTATATTTAAATCAATTTATATTCTAGAGTTCTAGCATATATCAAACTAAAATTATAACATGAATAAAACAATAATTATCAATTTTTTTAATGTAAAAATAATTAACTTCTCACTTATGCTGTCACGGGATTGACAGTTTTCTGTAAGTAAAAAAAATCATTTTAAAATTTAGCTTATTTAATAAACGTTTATAAAAAAAATTGTTCTGTATTTAGTGGAGTATATTGTGAGTTTTTATAATGCAAAAAAATAGTAGGTTGAACTATATACAGTTAATTTTTGAAGAGATTAACAAATCGTGCATTTTCGGTAACCAGTTGCACTAGACACAGTTAAATTTTTTTTTTTTTTTTTTTTGGAGAGTTTAAAATTCATTCAAAAAGATTCAGGCGTCGCACTATAATTGGAATCGGCTTATACACGAGTATATACAGTACAATTATACTTATCTTGTCCCTGAGGAGCGTTAACATCTAAAAACTTCTAGTCAAGACTAGATATAATTTTTCTCGCCTGAATCTAACTAGCATATTTATATCTACAATTAGTCCTTGGTTTGACTGTTACAGTCACATCTGGTCTGGTACTCCTGCTATATATTTAGAGATTCTTGATAAAATACAGTGAAGAATCTGCAATGTTATTGGTCCTGGTCTGGTCTCTCGGCTTCAGGCTCTTTCCCACCGCCGTAACGTAGCTTCCCTGTGACTTTTCTATAAATGCCTTCATGTTCTGATGAACTTTCCACTCTGTTGCTAGACTTTATGAATTTAAGTACTTGATTGGTCACAAGATCTGATCATTTTACAATTGAAATGGCTAGAAGTTCTATGCTAAATTTTTCTTCTATTGCACTTCTCGCTTTTGGAACATTCTCTGGATTTTTTGTTTCCCAATCAACTTTGATCATCAAAAATTTTAATACAATGTCAATCGATATCTTCTGTTTTCTTAATTCCTATTCTTTTATTGTTCTCTCTCCTTAGTAGTGTTTTTTCTCATATTCTCTAACACTCAGTAATCTCTTGCGTCTTAGTGACTTTATTTCCTTGCTTGGGGTTAAATGATTTTAAAAAAAAGTCTATTCAGTAAGTATCTTGAATTTTTCGATGTATTGATAATATATGTTTGTATGTGAGTGTGTGTGTGCATGTGTGTGTATGCGCGCGTGTGTGTGTGTGTGAAGGTGTTATTTATGTTTCAGTTTCTCTTTCTGTTCATCATACTGATGATCTCCTCTCCAAATCGAAACCACATTAGTCTTGATCTCGTAAGAAGCGAAGTTGTATATACGCCATGTTGGCAAATTGCTACATACTTAGGAGTGATTTGAATAACCGATGTGGGAAGATTCCCAAACAGAGATTTCAACGATGAGTCGATGTTTTCGAAAAGTCCGTGGTCAGGGGTGAGTAGCGTTTCTGCCACCGGTCAATAAGCTGGCATTTTGTAAAGAAATGACTAAGCAGACATTGAACTGGCAGCCTGAGGAAGAAAAGACTTGAGAGAGGAAGAAAGTAATACTTTTCAGAGGGAGACAAACTGTCTGGTTGAAAAAGTCTTTGGATGTTTGCAAAAAAAAATAAAAATAAACAAGAAATTTTTTTTCAACTGAAAAAAAGGATATTAAGTAGGGAAGGGAAAAACAAATGACTGAAAATGAAGTACAGATTGAAAGAACATGCATGGATTTTGAAGGAAAGTAATTAAAACAAATAGAAAACGCGAAAGAAAGAGAAGGCAGGAAAACAAAGGAAAAGGAATATTTAATTACAAAGAAAGAAAGAAAGAAAGAAAAAAAGAAAGAAAGAAAGAAAGAAAAATGAAAATATATCCATAATAAAGAAAGGCAGGATGATATATGTATAAGAAGAAAAGAGGAAAAATATATGCATATGAAAGGAAGAAGGGAAAATATATGCATAAGAAAGAAAAAATGAAAGAAAAATATATGCACAAGAAAGAAAGAAAGAAAGAAAGAACGAAAGAAAGAAAGAAAGAACGAAAGAAAGAAAGAACGAAAGAAAGAAAGAAAGAAAGAAAGAAAGAAAGAAAGAAAGAAAGAAAGAAATACATGCATAAGAAAGAAAGACGGAAAGAAAAAATATATGCATAAGAGTAAAAGAAAGAAATAAATAAATAAAGATAATATATGCATATAAAAGAAAGAAATATATATAAAGAAGAGAGAGAGAAAGATTTATATTGAAAAGAAAAAAAATGAATCAGAAGAACGATAAAGCCGACAAAAAGAATGAAAGAAAAATATATGCATAAGAAATAAATAAAAAAGAATAATAAATTCAAAAGAAAGAAAGAAAGAAAGAAAGAAAGAAAGAAAGAAAGAAAGAAAGGGAGATAATTATATTGAAAAGAAAGAAATGACACACAAAAACAATAAAGAAGAAAAAAGAAATATTTACATCGATAAGAAAAAACGCACTCAAAGAAAGAAAGAACATAACAGAACAGAACAGAAAGAAAATAAGATTCTGACAATTCAATGAAGCGGAAGAAAATCAAAATAATGAACAAAATAAGAAAAGAACGATACTATTAGGATTCGACCAACGATCAGAGGAAGCAAAATGAAAACCTTGCATTGAGGATTGAGTGAAAAACAAATCTTTGAAAGAAAAATACTGGAGTGAAGAAAAATACAACTGAAAATATTAAAGAGAAAGAAAAGATCAAATAATTTCAACCTGCACATCCAAACTAAGAAGAAATTTAAACAGAGAAAGAAAAAAAACGTTTCGAAATAACATTAACAGCAGAAGAAAGCACAAGATGACGAAGATAATAAAGAAAATAATCCCGATGATGTCATAGTTATTTGACAGCAATGGCCGCTGGCTAGCATCTTCAGGCACTGGGCATTTAACTCCTTGTTCAAATCGTACGTGACATTGAACAGTTCGAAAGAGACTCTTGAGAAGACATGACTTGCAGTAGTTAAAGCAAGCGGGGAAAATGTTTCGGGGCTGGATTTGCTAAAATAGGAAAGTCTGCCTCCTGTAAGAGTATAAACATTGACAGGGTAGTGGTAGGAATGATGTAGAGATAGTTAAAAGCAATAACAGAGAAAATAAGGTCAGACATCATATAAAGAGAGATAAAGAAAAAGAAGAACGACAAAGACATATGAATGAGAAAGAAAGAAGTTTTAAATGGAATAAAAGAAAGAAGTTCAAGTTAATTGGAATAAAAAAAGAAAAGGAAACAAAAAGGAAGTTCATGAAAAGAGGAAAGAACACGCATGAAATAAATACAATTCAGAAATTATATGAAAGAAAGAAAAACAGGCAAATTTCTGTTCAAATGAAATAAAAGAAAAAGTGTAAGTTCAATTTAAAAGGAATGAAATTCAACTAAAATTCAAGAAAAAGAACGTTAAAGGAACAAAAAACAAATTCAATTAAGAGAATTAAAGAAAAGGTAGGTAAATTCAATACATAGAAATATAAAATGAAAGGAAAGAAAGAATGAAAGAAATGAGTTCAATTAAAAGAAAGAAAAATATAGTTAAATAAATTTCCATTAAAAAGAAAGGAGAAAAATTCAACGAACTGAAAACGAAAAAGAAAGAAAGAAAATTTTTATTCAAAAGAAATAAAGCTCAGTTTAAAAGATATAAGGGAAAATAAAAGCAAAGTGAAAGAAAGAAAGAAAGAAAACGAAAAGGAGATATTTGTGTTGAAAAGAAAGAGATTATACAGAAAAAATGAAAATAAATACGTCGTAATGAAAAAGAATGAAAGTAATAAAGAACACTAAAGGCGAAATAATGAATAATAATAAACGAAAGAGAAAGTCAAAAAATAAATGGAATTTTCATTTAAAAGACAAATTTCACTAACAAAAAACAAACGGATAAGGGAAAATAAAAACCAAGTTAAAGAAAGAAAAGAAAATTCAATTAAAAAGAAAGAAGGAAAGAAATGGTGGCATGTATAATCTGAATAGTTAGCCTCCTCATTTGATCATTTCAATGACTGCTGCTTTATTTGGTGTCCTCGAAATGTCTAGACACGTCCTCAAAGTTTTCAGCTTCCAGCACAAAATATGATTTATCTATAATAAACAACGATCAGCGGCATCTAACTGATTATAATTATACACTTCTAAGTTTTGGTCTTTAACAACAGAGAAATACTCCCAACAAGTTAAGATGATTTGCTCACATTGACGCCAACCTCTACAGAAACCTGTATAGAAATAATCATGAAGCTAGCAAGGTTACCCAATGCTTCTCAGTCTATAATTGATTTCTAGTATTTTCTACACATTTCTCGGACTAATAGGTCCTATTTATTGCGTGTCTCACAACGTTTCGACTATGCCCTTCAATTTTTCTCAGGTCATGTAGCATCTAGTGAGATTTGAAAAGTTTTTAGTGTCATTTCGATATTGACTAAATTTAGTTTCGTACAGTACAAAGCCCACTTAAAAGAAATATCAGGAAGAAACTGTGCTACACTGATCCTCAAGTGCTTTCTCATAAAATTAGCATAACTTAAGTCGATGATACTGGATTCAATAGGTAAACATTGGTTGTTGAAAATTTGTTCTATAGGTAAGCATTTGCCGTCGATACTTGATCTTATAGGTAAGCATTGGCCGGTGATACATGATTCTATAGATAAAAATTGGCCGTTGATACTTGAGTCCCCAAGTAAGCATTGGCCGTTGATACTTGGTTATACAGGTAAGCATTGGTCTTTGTTACTTGATTCTATAGGTAGCCATTGGCCGTTGATATATGATTCTATACGTAAGAATTAGCTATTCTGATTCTACAGGTAAACATTGGTTGTTGATACTTGATTTTACAGTTAAACATTTCTTGTTGAGACTTGATTCTATAGGTACCCATTGGCTGTTGATATATGATTCTATGGGTAACCATTGGTCGTTGATATTTGAATGCACAGGTAAGCATTGGTGGTTAATACTTAATTCTAGAGGTAAACTGGTCGTTTTTACTTGATTCTATAGGTAAACATTGTCCGTTGATACATGAATCCCCAGGTAAGCATTGGCCGTTGATATTTGATTATATAGGGAAGCATTGGCCGTTGATATATGATTCTATACGTACGAATTGGTCGATCATACTTGATTCTAGAGATAAGCATTAGCCGTTGATACATGATTCTAGAGGAAAGCATTGGCCACTGATATTTGATTCTAGAGATAAACAATGGCCGTTGATACTTGATTCTATAGGTAAGCATTGGTTGTTGAAAACTTGATTTTACAGGTAAACATTAGTTGTTGATACTTGATTCTATAGGTAACCATTACTCGTTGATACTTGATTCTATAGGTAACTATTGGTTGTTGATACTTGATTCTATAGGTAACCATTGGTCGTTGATACTTGATTCTATAGGTAACCATTGGTCGTTGAGACTTGATTCTATAGGTAACCATTGGTCGTTGAGACTTGATTCTATAAGTAATCATTGGTCGTTGATACTTGATTCTATAAGTAATCATTGGTCGTTGATACTTGATTCTATAGGTAAGCATTGCCCGTTGATTCTTGATTCTATAGGTATGTATTGGCCGTTGATACTTGATTCTGTACCTAATCTTTGGTCGTTGATACTCGATTCTATAGGTAAACATTGGCCGGTGATACATGATTCTATAGGTAAGTATTGGTCGTTCATACTCGATTCTATAAGTGAGCATTGGTCGTTCATACTCGATTCTATAAGTATTGACCGTTGATACAGGATTATATAGATAGCCATTCGCCGTTGATATATGATTCTATAGGTAAGCATTGGTCGCTGATACTTAAATTCACAGGTAACCATTGGCCGGTGATACTTAATTCTAAGGTTAAACTGGCTTTTGGTACTTGATTCTAAAGATAAGCATTAGCCTTTGATACATGATTCTATAAGTAAGCCGAGGCCGTTGATACTTGAATCCACAGTTAAGCATCGATCGTTGATATATGATTATATAGGTAAGCATTGGCCGATGATACATTTTTTTATACCTAAACATTGGTGGTTGATACTTGGTTCTATCGGTAAGCGTCGGTCATTTATACTTGGTTCTATAGGTTAGCAGCGGTCGTTGCTATTTCATTCTAAACGTAAGTATGGGTCGTTGATACTTGATTCCAGAGGTAAATATAGAGGTGAAACAGAATCTCCTGTCTGTCTTAACCTCAATATCAACTTTTATATTTTATATTTGTATGATATCTATCTCTGATATTGAGCATTTTCCCATAAATATAGCATACCTTAAAACTACATATATATATATATATATATATATATATATATATATATATATATATATATATATGGAATCCATTACATTCACTTACGTGCTAATAACCTTGGGAAAGGTATGAATCCTCTTCTTATCTCTCTTGCTATGGGTAAATAGCAGGACATACTGGGTTCTATAGCCTTGGATGGCAACTGGTCTAAAAAAGGACAACTCTGAATTCAAAATCTGCGGAGGATCGTTTGGGGACCTTGTGGCACGTTGGGCACCAGGTCTCTGTATTCGGTCCTTCAAAAAGTGTGGATGGCTCTGCACAAAACTTTCACCACAAAATCAAATCTCATGTACCGGTGTCGGGCTTTCGGTTCATAGGAACTGATCTGCTTGGCCCTCATACGGCGAATTCGAGAGTCGATTATATATATATATATATATATATATATATATATATATATATATATATGTGTGTGTGTGTGTGTGTGTGTGTGTGTGTGTATGTATTATTTACGTTGTTCGGGCTGTTGTCCTCATCTTTATTGTCATATTCATTCTTCAGGTGATTGGTATTTCGAACTTGTACATAGCAGCAACTTCGACAAACTTGTACAGAAGATTACAAGAGTAAAGCGGCACTCAGAAAACAGCTTCAGTCTCCCTACATTATGTGAATGGATTATCGGAAAAAAATACAAAATATCTGACATCAGGACAGCCTTCAAAAGTGGTTCGACACTTCACAGACACCTCTTCCGAGTTAGACTCCCCATAGACGAGAACATGACTAAGGACAGTGTGAACACCATCCCGTATAGTTGTGGTAAGAAGAAACAGGCCACCCCTTAAGGCAAGAATAATGTAAAGATGCCAAACGAGGGGAAATAGAAAAATCAGGCGTAGTTGACCATAAATGGAGGGAAAAGGGAGATCACCGCCCACTGTGGGATGAGGTTGAAATAATAGCCAGAGAACATCACTGTAAAATACGAAAACGTAAAGAATCAGCATATGTGGTCGGCCCATAAATCTCCTAAGCCAGGCAAGCATAGAAATTAATACAATATGGAAAACAGTAATACGGACTGCTAGAGAAAATCAATAATAATGACAAAATTGCAATATAAGCTCTATGGTTCCATTGACTTGACCAAAAGAGTTGTGAGTTCAATACCTGGCTACGGTAGTGGTGAACAAAAACTTGGACATTTGACTCAAAGGGGATAACTGAGACATCCGGCAGAGGCATAGCACGTGGAACTAGAACAATCTATCCCGGTGGACGAAATAAAGGGTTCACTATGAAATTCCAATCACCTGAAGAAGGCCGGAGCGTACAAGAACAACGACCGAAACGTCGTGAATATGACAATAAAGATGGGACAACAGTCCAAACAATGTGAATAATATAAATAATTACAATACCTCATCACAGGTATATATATATATATATATATATATATATATATATATATATATATATATATATATATATATATATATATATTCAACCCAATATTTGAAGTGGACTAAAGCACCATTGACCTCAGTATATTATGTTTTTGTTATTAGCAGTGTAGTTTTCAGGTAAACCTATTTATTAAGTTTAGCTTAGTCTGACACAAGGCTACAACAGTGGCAATATAACTCCCTATACTAGCAAGTAGCCTGATTAATGAATTAGCAAAGCGCTGCTCTACAGCAGAGATTTACAAAGTTTAATTTACTCAGATTCCCGACCACTATGTCTAGGAGTCTAGTCTCAGTAACAATATCCTGCGAGGCTGTCTAATGTGCTTTCCATGTGATACCCAAATACTTACAAAGATCGAACTCATTAGAAATTACCGGGTTAATCTGCGAAGCGTCTCAAAATGTTTTACCGCTATCTCGCTAGTAACCAAACTAGATCTATACCCTGGTAGGTATTCATATGTGGATGAAAGCAACCCTACAATTCTGCGATGATATTCTTCAACATTTTTTTTCTCTAGCTCCAACTGACGTTTTTTGACCCATCACATAAGTGTGAACGTTAGTTCAATATCTTTATTTACTCCAACATCATCTAGATTTCAGACATTTGCTTTGTGTTTCTTTCGCTTTGTGGACTACTTTTTAGTCGCTAACCAAGTGACGATGTTCGATTCGATCGAACAGAAAAGTCACTTTACATTGTACACATTATGATATATAAAATTGGTTCATTTCGATGTGTCGAAAATTGATATTAGGTTAAAGAACCTTATTGTTTTTACAATTTATTTCATTAGAGTGAACAAAGCCTTTCCTCAGAGGTACATAACTAATAACGCAGAACAATGAAATAAACAAAAGATGAAGTAGATAATTGTAATTGGCGGTTTCGGCAGTCACGTAGTTTTTCAATGTCTAGAATTAGGAAAATTAATAAACGGAAAAAGAAATTAGATCTACAGAGATAACCAACGTGTTTCTAATACATATATACATATATATATATATATATATATATATATATATATATATATATATATATATATGCACTGTTTTCCAGCTGGGAAAATAATTCAATTTCCTCTTTAAGTCGAACGTAAGTCCGGATTAAGGAGCCAATCGCCAACTTAATTATCTGAAAATATTATTTACTTTCCACTCTATCTATCTATCTATCTATATATATATATATATATATATATATATATATATATATATATATAACTATCATTATTATTATTGTATTTTTAAATGTAACCTCCACCCTCTGAGCTTACTTTCCTATTTAGCGTAGATTAAACATTTAAATACATACAAGTCTATTTTTAATTCTGACCTTATGTCCCCTACCCCTTAACTTCCGGAAAAGAGGTAATACTTTGTTTATAAATTTTCACAAAAATCATTTTGACCACCAGTTACTTGCCATCGCCTAAGAAGTACAATCATAGTGTTGAAACATGAAAGCTTTTGTGTAACCTTCTCAAATTATTTTTATTATAATCTCTTATGAAAAAATATAATAATCATATATTGCTCTACTTCGTGTTGAGTAATTTTTAAAAGTAAATACTATGAAAGTGAGTTTTTACTCCATCTGTTCTTTATCTCATTTGTATATATATATATATATATATATATATATATATATATATATATATATATATATATATATATATGAAGAAAGAAAGAACAATCAGATTTATAACCCTGAGTTCTTTAGAATTTGTTTTTAAAAACAGTCCTCGATACACAATAGAGCATAATATTATAATTATTGTTTTAAAATATGTACTCATCGCGACACAAAAATTACTAATAAAAACTAATTATTCAGCTTCCCTTGAAAATGGAACTGAACTTCAAATTTTAAGGTTAAAGTTTAAGATGTAGGTATTGGTTTACCCTCAAGTAATTAGCAAGCTCTTATAATTGGACATTAATGCTATGAAGTCTTCGATCTTTACTGGTAACACATTTAAATGACCTTGTGGCAGACTTAGCTTAATAAATATTTATAGATACGAGCAAATGGTGATGTGTGTGAATAGACTGTGGTAGCTATGGCGTACATACAGCATATATGTGTACAGACGGAAACAGATGGGAGTAGTCTGAAATTGATATGAACATCTTAAGAGCAAATTAAGATTGTGATAGACAGAGACAGACTGTCATAGACAGACAGACAGATATGTAGGTATGTAATTTGGAAATGATTTGATTTTTACGGCTTATTAATATGTAGTGAGTTATTTAAAGCCGAAGCATATTTTAGATTGTAAGAATAATTCCTCTATTTTGCAAGTGAATAATAATAATAATATTATTATTATCATTATTATTATTATTATTATTATTATTATTATTATTATTATTATTATGTACTATAGAGAAGAGCGCATTTGAAGAGTTATAATGAAAGTATTTATAGAAAAGGTACAGGAAGGCAACTCTACGATGGTGGGAGGTGACTGAATCCGAGGTGCCAGATCAGGACTATTATTATTGCTGATTCTTCTTTGGATTTTGTCAAGGAGCTCTAGATATATAGTAGGTACACCAAACCATGTGTTTCAGTAATATTCTAAGCATAGACGAATGGTAGACATAGATATGTAAGATAGTTTCTGGAGAGAAAAAATTGTCTAACACGACACAATGAACTAACTTTCTCATCAGCTGACCTAACAATGGATTCAGTACAGGCAAGAACGTTAGAGAAGGCGCAGCAAGTCACTCTCCTGTGGATTAGTATCAGTTATAAAAGGGTCCGTCAGATGATTAATAGAGAGCAGTTTATTTTTGGAAGCGTTAAAATTAACAAGCCATCTTTTTCCCCCCAATTAACAACAGACTGAAGTTTTTTATATCTGCCGCCAATTTGACCCTATCGAACTGATCATATTTACTACAGAAAAACGAGTAAATGATTGTGTCATTAGCAGAGACATCAAGTTGAGAGCTGATGACATCGTGAAGGTTGTTAATAAAAATTAAAAACAAAGAAGGACAGAGGATGAAGCCCTGGGGAAAACCTACATCAGTACGAAAGGATCTAGAAGAATGGCCGTTCAGGATAACTTTCATTTCAGGATTTGGATCAGTTCAAACATTTGCCCGGAGATACCGTAACTCTTCATCTTGTGAGGAAGACCTCTATGTCAAACCCTATCGAAAGCTTTCGAGATGTTCAAAGCTACAGCCCGAGCTTCACCATTCTTATCTCGAGCTTGATAGACTCTTTCCGCAATTATCATCAGTACATCAGCAATCAACCTGGAGAAACGAAAGCCATATTGCTTGTCTGAAAAAAAAGCCCATACGATATGAGATGATTAACTAATTCAGCATTGATTAGAGTCTCTAAAAGTTTCCCAAAAAGATGGCTAATAGTTGGAAAGGCCGGACAGTTCACCAGAGTTTTTAAAAACTGGAACTGATGAGGATTTCCAGCTGGCAAGAAAGCAAAAGGCAGCGACGCATTTATTGTAGAGTTTAGAGAGAATCGAAGTCAGTTCGGGGGCACACTTCTTAAGGACTATGAAAGGGATACCATCAGGTCTACATACTTTGTGGGAATCCAGATTAGAGATGATAGCAGAAACCATAAAAGGGGTTATATGCATATCACTCAACAGAGACTCAGTTCTAAATGGGGAGTTAGGCAAGGATACTCCAGATGAGTCAAGAGTAGAGTTTAAGAATTTACGGGCGAAAGGTTCAGCAGAAGGTGTTAAAACCTCAAATTGATTGAAGAGATGAGGAATAGATAACTTACACATATTTAATACACTATTACAGAGCCGCCAGTAATCACGAGAGCCAAAGTTGTTAGATACAATATGGTGTCTCATTGTTTCAACAAACAGAGGCTTAACTCCTTCGAGGACACATTTACATTTATTACGTGCAGCACCGAATAGGCATCTGTTATGACAGCAGATGTTCTTCGGGTATAGCCGGAAAAAGAGGTTCCTGTGGGCTATAACAGCAGCCCATGCTGGCGGAGAAGATTAAGATTTCACTCGAGAAGAAATGAAATCATCCATGCCAGCTTTGAACCAAGAGGAAACCTCATTGGCACAATTCTCAATTTGAAGGTTTAAAATGCCAGTCCAAAGAGCGTCACGAAGAAAGTCACGGGTGAGCCCTAATCAGCATCTTGATAATGGAAAGAGGTTTTATGAACAGGTCGACAAGAACGAGAAGAGGAGGTAAGAAATAAATCTAGTAAAGAAACCTGTTACTCGGGTTTCTAGGAAAATAAGTAGGGAAATCCACGATTTTAGTAAGAGAGCAAAACAATGGAAATTTTTATCTATATAAAAAAAAATTAACTTTTTTAACTTTAAATCAAAAAGTAAAAAAAACTATCTTAATGTTAAAGTTTTTTATGCTACAAAAGTCAGGGACATTTTTAACCAATATAAAATTCAAATTTTTTAACATTTAATGAATCACAAAGTTTTGATATATCGTGAGATAAATTAATCACTTGCTTCGTTGCGCTTTTCTTAATTTCGTCCAACGCGCATTTTGTGCAGGTGGTGTAATGGATAGCTGCTCAAAATGAGAAATTAGAGAACTGAGTTCGAATTCCAGTTGGTTGCATTCACTTACGCGTAAATACCCTTGGGAAAGTTATGAATTCAAGTCTCTCCCCCCAATATGGATTAAATAGTAAATCAGATTGGTCTTTTTATTTTTGGTCGACAATCAATCTCGAAGGACAGTTCTGAATTCAAAAATCGTATGTAACCCTGGTGAAGCACATCCTATGCAGCTAATGAAAGGATCGTGGATCGCACAAAATATTCCGTCGTCCCGACTGGGAAATGCCATCAATCTGACAGAGCCGAAATTGAACTGTAGAGAAGCTGATAAATATAGCTGACGGGATTAAAACAAAACAAGTCGAGAACATTCTACTTATTCAGTCAGTCTGAATGTCATGATCACACAGTACACAAGCTCACCCAATGGCGTTTTATTGCCAAATGAGTAACTCTACGCAAGGGTTTCTCTTCGCGTAAGGTCACCTTTGATTAGTAGGTTATCATTGCCGCATAACCAATTATAAAAATATTCAAAACTATTTCATACGTTCTAGACAAATATCATATACCAGAAATGGTTGTTTAAATCTTTTGTGACTCAGGACACTGACTCGTACAGGATTAGATATTTTGAAAAGTCTTGAAAATAAACCTCTTTTCCTTCGTGATTGACACAGAAAGTCTTCACCCCTTCTGTATTGCGCACTGATTTGAACGAAGCCAACACACAGATTTCGCGTCTAATTTGGACAGTCAGCAATCAATGATTTACAGAATTTTCCGTTCGAGTGGAGATTATTGATAGACTCTCCCCTGTGTTGGAAATCTTTATCCAACGGCTAAACTCTCACAGCAAGTGAACTGGAATGGGGTATTTTGTGTCGTTGATTCGATTCCTCGCAACAGTTCATTTCTGGTTGATGAGTTCCACCTTTGTTTTTGCTCGTTTTCAATTGCTTACACAAGACTCAAGTTTAACAAAGAAGAAAAACAACAACAAAAACACCGAAAAAACATCTCTACAGGTAGTCATCATTTGAAGAAGAAACAAAACCACGATGTGGGATTCCTTAATAATTCAAAGAGTCAAGTGAAATAGACGTACTGAAAATAATTACTTTTTTGATATTAACGAATATCGATTACATAAATGATGTTTATACACAGTTAATCATAAAAGCGCTTAAGTTTAAAACTTCTTAATGACTAAATTGAAAAATACACATATGCCGCTTGCATGCACACATATGTATATACATACGTATATATATAAACATGTATATATATTTTAAGTATATATATATATATATATATATATATGTATATATATTAAGTATATATATATATATATATATATATTAAGTGTATATATATATATATATTTTATGTATGTATATATATATATATATTAAGTGTATATATATATATATATTTTAAGTATATATATATATATATATATATGTATATATTTTAAGTATATATATATATATATTTTAAGTATATATATATATATTTTAAGTATATATATATATATTTTAAGTATATATATATATATATATATATTTTAAGTAAGTATATATATATATGTTTTAAATATATATATATATATATATATATTAAGTATATATATATATATATATATATATATATATATATTAAGTATATATATATATATATTAAGTATATATATATATATATATATATTAAGTATATATATATATATATATATTAAGTAAATATATATATATATATATATATATATATATATATATATATATATATATATATATATATATATATATCTAATTCAAGCATGTTTTGTTGAATAATCTAGCCATATCAATTTCTTAGTGTAGTTACAAGACTGATCAAAAAAGACTGCGTAATTATCCATATGCTCTTTCTTTTCCCAAGTACTTTCACTCTCATCCGAGATCATATTCAGGGGCGAATTGCTAAAACAAAGAATTAATGAAAGTTCTATGTGTGAGCATGAACGGTGCAAAATTCGAAAACGTTTTACCGCTATGTAAGGGAGGTAACTTAATTTATGTAAATTCTTATTAAAAATTGTAATTGCCTGTTTTAAAATATTGTTTTAATTGTAGTTTTTCCACAATTACAATTTAGATATTCTAAAACCTTGCTGTTATAAACATTTTAGAACGTAAAGAACTTAAAATGAAGATGCCTAAATACATACATATATATATATATATATATATATATATATATATAGTATTGAAGCCATTCTAAAGTGTAGCTGCATATGAAACTCTTTGGAAGGACGCCATTTTTATTTTCTGTCTTCAACTCTTAGGCTTTTATCAACAGTTTCTTACATTAACTACGTGGCTATCAGATATTAAAACTCTTTATGGATTCATGTGTTAAGTAAATAAATAAATAATAATAACAATGATGACAACAACAATAACGACAACAATAATAATGAAAAGAAGAAGATGATGAAGAATAACAACAACAATAATAATAATAATAATAATAATAATAATAATAATAATAATAATAATAATAAATGCCTTGATGCTGCGCCAGAAATAGCTCTCATTGTTTCTAGTCTTTCCTGATTCTGATCTGTTTTGGTGAATTCATATGGACTACAGTAAATACCTCGTTTAGTATCACAGATGGAATACTGACTTTATATGAAAAGTGGCATAAATCCGCGTAAGGTTAAGGGAAATATTTTGACGGCTGAATAAAAGGGAGATGATTTCATATGATTTCTGAATTTATATGAACTTTCTTTCACCATTGATTTTGGTGTAGCCTAAAACCATTAGACACCCACTATGAATGGTATAGACTTTTTATATATTTTGAATTGTTTCTTGTATCAACTCGTCTTCTTGCACAAGAAAATCGTTCAGTTTTTGCTTTCGTTCCTTAATATCGATGTCAATGATTTTTCATGATCCCAACGTAGATAATCTTTTTTTCTTTTTTTTTTCTTTTTTTTTTTTTTGGGGCATTTGGCAAAAAAGTTGATGAAAAAGGAAATGTCAGCTCATCTGGAAACAGTAACCTCCGCTTCTCCTTGTGGGTCTTTTAGTCCTTACGAACATCTCTCGATATCTAGGCCTCCGCTTAGGTATGATGTGGCTGACCCAAATAGAAGTTCTGCTGCTTTGACGGCGAACACATTCAGTATCTCTCTACCTTGAGTAGCTATTGAGTTTTATGAACACTAGTAAAATAAATAAATGAATAAACAGATAAAAATAAAGTACTTTGATTTACTTAATATTTATTTATTCCCAGTCGTGAAGGTAAAATATTACACGATGGAGCATCTTCCCATGCATATCATATGCAACAAGTTTCTTTCTAATGACGATATTGTGCCGTTACAATACTGGCCTACGCCAAACTCTTATCCCCAGCCCATATTGAGTTCAGGCTGTATTTCATGCAAATGGGAACCTTACTGATTATGACTTTTAATACACCTAAGTATATATACAGGAATCCCTCGATTAATGCGCATTCGATTAATGCGCATTCGATTAATGCGCATTCGATTAATGTTTTCGATTAATACGCTGAAATTTTTATACCAAAATTTGATTAGTGCCTGCATAATACTCGATTATTGCGGTAAAATATTCTTCAGTTTAAGTATAGTAATTGAAAATTGATTTTTTACCTACACCAATTAATTAAGCTATCGGCGAACGATAAAGGACAAAAGATTAACGGGATTCAAGAAGATAGAAGATGGCGATTGGCGTTGCATTTAAATTGTTCAAGATTTATCAAGCAAGTAAACGGAAGGGAGTTCTACAGGCGGGAAGTGCGATGAAAGAAACTGTTGGAGTAGAAGTGGTGGTTGCATTTAGCTATTTCATCAATAAAAGATGCCAATCTATTAGCACGCTTAAATTCATGTAGTCGGGACACCAGGGAAAAAAAGCATGTCACAGCAGCTGCCACGAAAATATTTGTAGAAAAGACAGAGGGAAACCACGTAAGGTCGGTGAGAAAGTGAATGAATTCGAGATGCCAAGTCAGGAGAAAACTATTGTACTACTCTAATGACTAATAACCATTGCCTGTCCGATTTTCAGTATGACCATATATGTCAATTTGAATGAAAACTTTCAGTACAGAACAAACTGGCCACAGCTAATACGCCAGAAAGTACGTCGTCTAAGTTAAAATTTTAAATAATAATCTATAATCTATAGACCATATTATATCAAGTAATCTCAGTTGCCATCCCATTTTATTTCAAATTTCTGTGAGTTGGAGCTAAACCTATGAACGCGATCCTTGAAGAATGAAAACCACCGAAAGTAGTCGCTGACTTTTGAAATCTACACCGTAAACGAACGATTTAATAACTGGTCGCAGACAACGCCTGGTGGCTCAGCAATTCCCGGTTCGGGATAGATCGATTAATCGATCGAGTCGCGTCAAATAAGCGACCATTGCGAACAAACAGACATATCAGACTTGCTTAGCAGACCTCTGGGTGAGACGCCTGACGTTTTGTCTGTTGGGTATCTGGGCGCGACAAGTTGTTGAAAATCTTCTAAGTGAAGGCGGCTCAATAATGAAACTATCTGACACAAATTACATTGTTGGCTCGTCTTTCGCGGGTCCCAATGTAGAAAGCAGACACAAACAAGAGGCACTGAAGAGGAAAGACAGGAAAACCAAATAACTTCCTATGTAAATGGAGAGGGTAGAAAGGTCGAAATCTTTTTCTTTATTTTTTTCCTTTTTTCAGTTATTCCTCTTACATCTTGTTTTCCAACTACTAACTACGAAAAACAGTAGTAATCCAAAATATTTATAGCTCCATAGCATTCACGATTTTATAAGCATATTAAAGTGCAGTTTGCAGTTGTCATTTCTTTCTTTTTATATGACGTGTCCTTTCAGGACGTAGCCAATCATGGCTCTCCACTTCCCTCTATCCCTTGTAGCTCTTTGTCCCTCTGACACCTTCCCCAGACCACGTTCAGTCATCCACTTACTTAAGCCCGCCAGATGTGTTATGTGTTGCCTTCCCTTGTCTCTCTTTTCCTCTATTCGACCTGTGAGTATCAGATTTTCCAGGCCCTCCTTTCTCATTACGTGTCCCAGAAACTTCAGCTGCATCTTCCTGATGTTAAGTATACGCTTTCTCCTTGTTTGCATCTTCTCCAAAACATCATCGTTGCTCGCACACTCAGTCCATGATATCTTCTGTAGAACCACATCTCTGTCGCCTCGAGTCTCTTCTTCATTAGGGATTCTTAAATCCAGATGCCTATTCTAACTAATGACTTTTTAGGTTTTCTAACGAACTGACTTGTCCATTATAGAATCTCTATGTGAAGATGATTACGATGCGATGTAAAATTCTGACCAAATAAAAAGACAGTACTATTGGGTTAGTATGTACGATTAGTGCAGGGAATATCGGCACTGAAAGTGGAACTGGCAAGCCAAGTTCAAACTACGGTACAGTTTACAGCGTTCACTTTCACACGAACGCCATTGAAAAAGCATGACTCCATCTCTTCTCCCCTCAGCAGGGTAGACTTGACTTTCTAGATTTGGGTAGCAAGATGTCCGAATGTTTTATCTGAAAATCTGGAAAAAAGAAACTCAATTGTTTTTTTAGATATTAAACTTTGTGGGGCAGGGATTATTATACTGTTGCACGATTTGGACATTTTTACTGTTACACCCGGTATATATTTAATTTTAGCAAAATATAATGCACAATAGTAGCACTCAAAATATAAACACAGTAGAGAGAATAAAGTTTGTAAATCTCAATAAAAAATAAAAACATAAAAAATAACTCCAACAATACTAAATACAGTACAGATTTCAACTCGCGTTGGTGTGTTGCAAAAAAATTCTGATATATAATAAAGAAAAGAAATCTGTGGAGAATCATAATTGTTTCCATCCTGAATGACATTAAAAATAAAACTATTGGGTTAAATTAAACTGTATAAGTCTAACGAAGAGTCAGACAATAATGCTCTCTCACCGCATTTATTTAATCTATACAGCAACACGGCCGGTATTTAATATCTACTGTATCGACAGCCATAGTCGGATGATATTCTGTCGATGGAAGTCTCTAAAGGAAAATGGAAAGAAACTGCTAGAGAAAGTAGAAAAACAAAGTGAGAAGAAAGGACTAATCATTAAATATAAGAAGACAAAATTTACGGTTGCAAGCAAAAGAGCCAGCCAAATCTGCGAGTATCGAATTGGATACACCAGAAGCGAACATGTGCACAAAGTTAGCTATGCTTAGTGTAACAACAAATGACAGAAAGTTTGGCAACAAAGATCCGACGGTGCATTTGAATAGCGAACTAGGCCTTACAGAAACTACGAAAAATATTAAGACATAGGAATATTTCGTTGGAAACAAAAACTGAACTGTTATTATATATATCTCTTCTCGTATGGCAGTGAGTTGTTTATTTGTCTGGGTTTTATGGCATATCAACCGTTTTGTAAAGCCTAGTACTGTTTATACATAAATTTGAAAAAAAAAGTTTATTAGGTAGCAAAGATTTTTAAATGCTAAAATGATTTCAAGAATTTAGTGTATGCACGCGGTTAAAGATTTAACTACAAATATATAATTTGAATATAAATATCGTTTTGCTCATGAAAAATAGGAATATAAATATACAAGTGATAGCATTAAATATATATTTTTTTGAAAACAAAGTCAATAAGTAGCGCTTTTTTTTTCTTTTGTTTATACGCGGTTAAAAAGATTAAAATTTAGATATATAAATATATGTACAAATACTTGTATAAAACGTTTAACATATTTTCAAATTTTCTTTCTATTTTTAGTATATATTTGTCTTTCTCAGCAATTTCATAATGTTCTTTGTTGGCTGCTGAAAGAGTTCAGCCTGGTTCCCTGATTAATAACATCTTCTGACTTGTGACAACCTTTCACATTCCAAGAGGATATGTTTAATTGGGATTACTTTATCACGTATACATTTTGGCTGTTCCTCTTTCTTTAGTATAAACGAGTGAGTCAGCCATAAATGACCAAATGTGAAATCGTGTCAAAACTACTTCCTCTTTTCAGTTTTTAAGTTCTGTTACCCATTCTCCCAGGTTGAGCTTTTATTTGGAACAGTTTGTTCTCAGTGTTGTTTTTCCACAATTGTTGCCATTTTTCTTTGATGTATAACAATGATAACTTTTGCGTCAGTGTAGGGAATTTTGATATTGGGATCTATTACCATTCCTGCAGTTTCTTTTTTTTTTTTTTTTTTTGCTGCTGAGTCTGCTCTGTCACCTCCTTTAATTCCAATGTAACTCAGAATACAGCAAATTATGATTTCTTTAGCTTTGTGCATGGCATGTATCTTGTTGAGAAGTTTTAAAATAAGTGGGTTTTCCAGTTTATTCCTCTTTACTGAGATCAGCACAGATAGTGAATCTGTGAATATTATGAATTTCTTATATTTGCTTGTAGCTATATGATTCAATGCGAGATCTATTGCGTAAACTTCTTAAGATGAATTAAGATTAAAGATGAATGCTTCCTTTGGTAAGCGTTTTTTAAATGTACTTCGGTTGAGTACTGCAGCATAGCCTGTTTTTCTACATCTTTAGAGACATAAGTGAATATGCTTATATGATTTGAATAGTTTTCACTGATTTTCGAGAATGTTTCAAGTTATATGCTGGGGTGAGTTTTAGTTTTTTGAAGCTCGCTCAGCTTCATTAGGACACTGGATTGCATGATGGTCCAACGGGGTGCGGATATCTGATAGTTCAGTTCTGTGTATTTTCTCGAGAGGAATAGATTTTTCAGTATGATCCTACATTCGGATTCAGAAGGTTTTTATTGGATCCTTTTTTGGTTGAAAAGTTGTTTATATTTGGGGTTAAGCGTGCAGACATATGCTGGGTTAGAAGGACAAGATTTTAATATGAGGTAATATTGAAGAGCTATTTTTCTCTCCTTAGTTTAAGTGATGGTTCATTAACTTCTACATAAAGACTTTCAATTGGGGAGGTAGAGAAGGTTCCCAGTGCAAGTCTGATGCCTTCATGATGGATTGTGTCTAATGGTTTCAAATATGTCTTTCTAACAAAGTCATAGATCATACAGCCATAATCGAGCTTGGAACAGATTATGGTTCTGTATTGTTTCATTAAAGTCCTTTTGTTAGCTCCCCTACCTTTATGGGCTACCACGCGAAGTAGTTGTAGCGCTTTGTTACACTTTTCTTTGAGGTTTCTTACATGAGGGACAAGGAAGAGTTTTTATTATATATGACGCCCAAAATCTTATGCTCTTCTACCACTGGTATTTCTGACCCTTCTAGTTTTAATACAGGGTCATTATGAAGTTTTCTAATTTTACAAAAGTAAACGCATTTAGTTTTTTCTTTGAAAAATCGGAATCCATTTACTTGTTTAAGCATTGTTGTAATTGTCTCTCTGCTGTGTGAATGTATTTTGGTCGGTAATATATGAGGAAGCCGTCCACATAAAATGAACCCTCATCCCCAGATTTCAGGCAATTGACAACATCGTTGATTTTGGTGCTGAAAAGCGTCACCGATAATATACTACCGTGAGGTACTCCTTCCTCTAGCTTTTGGAGTTTGGTGAGTGTCGATCCTATACGAAGTTTCTTTCAGATAAAAATTGCTTTATAAAATCAGGTAGTCTACCTCTCATCCCAACTTTGTGTAAGTTTTTCATGACATTATACTTCCACGTGATATATGCTTTTTGGCTATCAGGTGTTCTTTTCTTATGTTAATCTCCCTTATAGGTTTCCAATTTTATCAAGTGATCTACTGTGCGTTTTTCCTTTCGGAAACCACACTGATATTTGGATATATGATTGTGCTTTTCTACGAACCAGATCAGTCGCATATTGATCATTCGTTCCATTGTTTTACATATATAACTCGTCAGTGAAGTAGGTCTATAATTTTGTGGATTCTTATAATCTTTATTTGGTTTGTAAATGTGAATCACTGTCGATTGTTTCCAAACTTTGGGATGGTCTCCGTTCATACAAATATTATTGGATGTGTTTAGCAGGTATCGTATTGTTTCTTGAGGGAAGTATTTGATGCATTCATAATGTATTCATCAGGTCCTACGGCTATGTTATGGGACTTTTCAATGGACTCCGTCACTTCTGTCAGAGTGAAGGTTTTGTTATAGCACTCTGTGTTGTTTAAAGAACAGATAAGTTTATGTTTCGCTTCTTCCTTTTTTACGTTTTGGAATCTTTGGTTTCTGTTGAGGGGTCCACTTCTTTTTTATACAAATGGACTCACCCAGTGTATACTTATATTACTGCCAGAACAAGACCGAAGAGTCCAGAGTAACAGAGTAAAAGGTTGTAGGTAACAGAAAGAGTGGGGGTGAGGGAACAGTGTTTTAGGAGTCACAGTGAGCGAGCACGTAGACTCAGTAAGAAGTCATACAGCGATACTTCAATACCAAAGACTGAATATATATTTTGCTACTAACACGTATTCCTGGAACTACTAACCTGCATTACCAGTTTGTATTATTACGTTAATGCATTATTTTCATATATTCATTCCTGGCGTTTGTTATTTATTGGTACCGGATTTCAACCCGGAATCCACAACAGTTTCCAATTGTTTTGGAGTTTTCTGCAAGTGTTTCGGCTAGTAATTTAGCTATTTCTTCTTTAATCTTTACTTTCTTATTGTTTGGCTCAAGATGTTTTGATAGGGGTGGATTGATTCTTTACAGAATTTTTTTAGATCATTTCCCAATTTTTTTTTTTTTTTTTTTTTTTTTTTTTTTGGTGTGAGAGTGGCTATTGAGGCTGTTTACATATTTTCCCAACATTCTTTTTGGGCTTCTTCAATTGTCTTTCATGACTTTGATCTCAGATGTTTGAATTCAATGAAGTTGGATGAAGCAGATTCTTTGTTGAACTTACGTAGGGCTGCTCACCTAAGTCTGATTATGTCATGGCAATTTTTGTCAAACCAGGATTTGTTTCTATTAGCTACTCTTTGCCTTTTTGCTATACATTCTGTTGCTATAGCTAAAAGAGTCTTTGTAAAATGTTTTAAGTTTTTATTATTGGAATCCTGAATTTGCCTTTTCTTGCATTCGTTTTGAAAACGTTCCCAATCTGCCTTCTTCAATATCCATCTATACAGGCCATCTTCGTTTGGCTTAGAGTTCTCCAGTACATTTGGAAAGTGGCCACTGCCGCATGTATCCGGATATACCTTCCATGTATAATCTATGTGAATCGAGATGTGATACATATTTAAAACTATGGCAGAAAAGTGACTTGTTGCTGGATTCAGATATGTTTGGGATCTATCATAAGTAAACATTGTTTGTATTGATCAATTCCTCTATTATTCTGCCTTTCTGCTTTATTTCTCTACATCCCCATATGATGTTGTAGCCGATTAGATCCCCTAATATTATGAAAGGATTGGGTAGTTGGTCGATGAGTTTACTCAGCTCGCTTTCATCGATGGTATTATCAAATGGAATGTAGAGCAAGCATATATTTATTTCTCTATGCACCGTTGCTTTAACAGCTATTGCTTGTAGTTTGGTATTTAATTTTATTTCACTTTGGGGAATGTTGTTTTTGACAAGAATGGATATACATCCTGTAGTGCGCATGTGATTCTATAGCTGTTAGTTTTTAATTCTAGTAGTATTGTCTTTGAAGAAGGTCTCTTGGGTGGGGGGCATATTAAAGCAGGATTTATATTGTTTAATAGCAAGAGATCGTTATAATTTTCTTTTACTCCCCGTATATTCCATTGGAGTATTTTGCTATCCATAGAAGTGTTGTTTTACTGTTTTAGTTTTTGCTTGTAATTCCTTTTTCGTTTGCGAAGTGTCATCCATTCTTTCTTGGTGTTTATTTTTAATCTGAAAGGTTTTTGTAGTCATGGATTTACGTCCATTTTTTTCTAATACTTCAAGTCTATTTTTGTTGGGTGTTAGACTATTTTGGACTTGAGGTTTTTTTTAATTGTTCCTGCTTTTTGGGAGAGGTTTCGCTTGAGTTTATTTGCAACATTTCCAACATTAAGTAAACGGATGGGAGATCTTTGTGATTTTGTTTCTGTCACAGATTTTTGTGGAGATTTAATTTTATCTGAGGTTATCTGTGCAGCAGTTTGAGAGCTTATTGTAGCCTGGATTTACAGAATTTTAGTGTTTTGGGTCAAATGTTGTTTTTTAAGTCCTTGGCTAGTCCGAACCCAATCGTAGTAGTTCTTGACTGAGAGTTTTATATTTATCAGATTGCCCGCTGTTGCTTATAGGGATCATTCGTGGCTGTTATTAGGTTGGTGCAAAAATAATGTCGTTTTCTCACATGTGAGAAAACGACATTATTTTTGCACCAACCTAATAGAACATTTCACCTCGTTGTTACAATCCTCTTCGATGTGGTCTGGGTCCCTTTGTCCAAATTTTCCACGTATCTGTCATCCTCTAAATCTCTTCCTGTGATGGCCAAATTTTTGGTATTTGAAACATCTCAGTGGAGCTCCACACGCTCAAGACAATATCCAATCTTTATATTTGTTGGTATGTTAGGTGTGTTAATTGTCAAGATGTACGTGTGTGTTTGTATCTGTTCACCATCCCTTTTAATAGTTATCCTTCAGTAATCTGTGACTCCCTGTTTTCCCAAGGTTGATTTTAGTTCCTCGGGTGTAGTCAGGGAAAGTTCTCTACATCTAACTACTTCCTTTGAGGTTTTCAGTTTTTCATGCGGATAGGACTTGAATTTTATAGTGTGAAAGTTCGAGTATGTTATCGGCATGTCTTTTAGTGCCCGCCTCTATGAATAAATAGATTGCCGTTTCGTAGCTTCTTAGCACTTCTAGGGCTTGCTCTACTAGATATCAATTTTTCAATTAGAAATAGGGATAAATTTTTTTCAGGGTGTTTCCTCTAAGGATTCCACCGGTATAAATTTAGGAAATTCTGTTTCTGCGTCTGAATCAGACTGAAAGATTTCTTTTTGTCTTTTATGTTTGAAAAAAATCCCATGATTTTTCACTGGCCCTGTGCTCCACCACCCAGCACGGAGTCCAACTTATGTTAAGAATGTACCAAGGGGGAAACCCATTCGCCTTGGTTGAGATTGGGATACACGACCAGTATATTTGAGTTGGGAGTAAGATTTTGAGCCTCTGTCAATTTCAGATTTTAAGTGCTATGCAATTTAACAGTGGTGAAAGTCCCATCCTCACAACGCAATTGACCCTCAGGTCCACTCCGTCAGGATTGGGAATGTTCTGAAAGTACAGATAGAAGAGTATAGGTTAGTGAAAAATAAAAAATAGGGCCTCTTAGGGCCCGTCAGACCATGTAAGGGTCAAAGTGGCGTGTATGGCAGTGAATGCTGAATTTACTTACAGATGAAGAAGAAACTCAAAGTGATGTGGTTCTATAGACGTATGTTGAGAATACCATAAACAGTTGAATTGTTGTGTAAAAAAGAAACAGTAATAGAACAAGAGGCACGGTGAAGTAATGGATAGCGGTTCTGGTTGAGGTAATCGGAGGGCCAAGTTCGAATTTCAGTCAGATCCATTACATTCACTTACCTACTAATACCCTTGGGAAAGTTATGAATACTCTTCTTCCAACCCTAGCTATAGCCTTGGGTGGCAACTGGTCTACCGAAAAAAGAAACGGCAACCTACTGCTGGAAAAATCTACCTCGGGAGTCATGTATCTTGGGATACATGATCGCCTAAGCGTGTATCACGCATGGCACATAACTGACAATAGCTCAGGGTTCTGGTCTGGATAATTGATAAAATGGATTATAACAATCATCTCATAAATCCGATCAAATCCTTTCCTTTTTTTTATACGTCTATCTTTTAATTCTTTGGTCTTCGGAAAATATCTATTATTAAGGCTACATTACGTTGAAACACCGGTTTAAGCAACATCGAGCCTGATCACTACCTAGATGGGTGACCGCTTGGGAATGCCAGGTACTGTAAACTTGGACGTTCGGGTGGTTTAATGAATAACGGCTTGGAATTGTTAATCGGAGAGCCAAGTTGCAATTCCAGTTAGGTTCTTTATGTTTACTTGGCTTCTCTCCCAACTATGGGTTAATTAGTAAGATTTGTATCACTAAACCATTATTATCTCCATTGAAAAATTCTTACAATCTAAAAATATTTTATGGCTTTAAATAACCTGCAATTGGTTGATAAGTCGTAGAAAACGAATCAATCAAACAATCAATTACCAAACACTTCCTTTTACAGGAGACATGTTCCTCCCATGAAATTTATGACAAATGGTTTTATATTGTTATACAAATGAATCTGGTGACTAATATTTACTATATTTTTATTTTCTAACCATTGCTTTTTTTTCCTGGAATTAAATCCATCGTTTTCTATTGGCTTTCGTTTCTGTGACCACAAAAAGACGACATTTCAAACTGACGGTGTCTCAACT